>ML660201.1:40874468-41352862 GCA_007570785.1 Antilocapra americana | reverse complement strand
GTACTTTTTTATTCTTGTTCTCCCATGGAAACTCAACACTTGCACTGATACCCTCCTTTTGCCATGTCTTTTCTTAATGTGTAGTTCGCACAGCTGAATAGTTCCCCAACTTCTCCTCACTGGAAGTAACATTTTAGCTGGCTATGTCTATGAAACTTGTGCCTTAAAAAATGATCAGATTTGAATCATGTCTCCACAACTCATTATATGACTGACACAAGTTTCTCTTATCTCTTTGGGTTTTGGGTTCTTTACCTGGAAACAGGAAATTATGTTGTTTATTCCCATTAGATGTTTGTGGGCATTACGTGAGATGGCATAGCCTCTATATCATTTATTCTTGTTCTAAAAATTAATATCAATGTAATAACACTTTCTCTTAAAATAAGGTATACTCAAATGGAATCCAAAAGACAGGAAAATTTTAAATGTTTTTTTTAATATAAGAATAATGGCATTCTTTTTAGCTAAGATTATCCAAAATACCACCACATGGAGATAAACACTCTGAACATTTTGTTTTAATTTCTCCATCTCTCTCTTACTCTTTTACATATTACATATAATTGAGATGCTATATATAATTTTGTAAACTATTATATATGTGTATATATATATATATATATATATATATATATATATATATTTAGATCGGCCATAACCTGGTTTTGGATAGATTCTATGAAAGACAGTGTAATGGGCGAGGAGGACTGTATCCATTTCCCATTCACCGATAAGCCAACCTTCCCCTTGGGCTCTCAGAAACTCTCCTTAGACCGAGAACTTACTTCACCTGTTTTTTTTGCAAACTCTTCACCTTCCTGAATGCATAAGTGGATCTTTACCTTCATGACTCTGTCCCAGAGACATTTTCCTCATCTATGTGGCTTCTCAGAGGAGGACTGAGGTTTGTCTCCATAGCTCTCACCACTGTTCTGATACTTTTCCAAACTTTGTCTCCTTTATTCACTTAACATCTTTCACATACACTTAACTACTTGTTGATTACTTCCATTTAGATGTCACAGTATGAATTTGAATTCAGGATGGTCCATGCATACGTACCTAACCAAATCCCTACCACCTACCCCAGCTCTCCGCAACTGCCATTCCCTAACACATTGGTGACACTTTAGTCCAGTGTCCTCAGCTTTTCTCAGTGACTCATGTTTAAGAACCACATTTGTGTTTTCCCTCTCTTTCCCCTTTGTTTTCTCTTCATCATCAAGTCTATTTTGGAAACACTTCCTGAGACCATCATCTTTTTCTATCACTACTTTTTATGCTTCCAGTTTGAATCCCTTCCCCTCCCCCATTTCTGACAAGATTGAAAATAAGTGCGTGTGTGTGTGCACACGTGTGTTTCCAGCCTTTGTTCCTACCCCAACCCTAAATAAGGACTTGGCTTTGCCTGATCAGCTTCTTCACTGGCAGAGTTCTCTCTCAGCCCTTACTGTGCCTGGATTTTAGGAAATAGGTAGTAGAGTGAACCAGCAAAACTGAGTACAAAGGTACAGTACTTTGAAGGGCAGGCTATGACAATCTATATGATAAAAAGTAGGAGATAGGAATGAGAGAGGAAAGAGGAGGGATGAACCTGGAGACTGGGTACACAGAGTTTTTGTTTTAAGGGCAGTATTTAAGATGACTGAGAAGGAAAAGAAAAGAGGAAGGGGAAAAAAGTTGCTAGGTGTTATTCCCAGGGTCCCTTCAGTGTTTTCCAAAGACACAGATTGAAGGTTAGGCTTTCGTTTTGATTTTTTTCAGCTGTTTGACTTTGTGTCTTTGGATGTGACTTTGAACTGGGTGAGCCAAGACGTTTCGTGGGATTTATTCTTACAACTTGCCTCCCTACTACCAGGAAAATATTCCTAAACCATCAGTAGTTCACCAAAAGTATCACTCGTCTGGTTCCAACATCTCAAGGGGCTCCTTGATTACCCACAGTTGTGGTCTTCTAACTCTGTTCCCTAGACCACCATGAGTTCCAAAAAGGCATCTGGGGGCTGATAAACAGATCAGTGGAGTGGGAGGAGGGGTGCCACAGAGCGCTGGCCTCCTTCATAGGTTCATTGATATAAATCTGGAGCTCTGAAAACAGGCAGACCTGGATCAAGTTTGGGTTCCATCAATACGACCTCTGTGACCTTAGGACAATTTAAACCCAGTGCTCCCTAAACTCTGCTGCACATGTGAACCCTTTAGAAATATTTTTAAAATCCTGATGCCACAGTCATATTCTTACCAATTAAATTAAAACATCTGAGGGTAGGAGTCTGGCATTAGTACTTTACTAAAAAAGCAGGTGATTCTGAAGTGATACCAAAGTACAACCTATACTGGGAAGCCTGGACATTACTGACCTTTCTCTCAGCCCGCAGGTCCTCCTCTATAAAACAGGGGGAGGAAACAGAAGTCACCACATAGGGTTGGCACAAGCATAAAGGGAGACAATACACCTCACGCATCCAGCCCTCTCTGGTAGACATCCTGCAAGTGTCCAGGGCCTGACAGTTACCACTGTCAAGGCTGGGTTGTTGGTAGCATTACTTTTACCCAAGTGCCTTCGGTTGTTACCTTCTGCACCGGACTTTCTACCACCTCATCAAACACCATTTCACGTTTCTGCACAGTCCTTTCATGTGTGTGCTTAGTTGCTACAAGTGGATTGTAATCCTCAGAGGGCAAGGACCAGGTCTCCATTCTCTCTGGAAGGCCCTTCAGCCCCTGACACAGAAGCAGTATCCACACTCAATAAATACCTGAGGAACGAGAGGAAAAGGAGTGCAGAGATGTAATTCTGAAGCACCCTCCTCTGACCCACCTAGTGCAATGACGGATGAAGTGTAAGTCTGAACTTGATGCTTTCCTACCCCGTAAATCAATGGTCCCCTTGCCATCCTCATCAAACGCCCTTCAAGTTCTTGCTCTCTTTTTGCCTCGAGCACCTTCTCTTTGCTATGGAGACAAGAGAGCTAGGATACTCAGCCCCTGAATGGAGGGAACTCTCTGCTCATGGACACTTGGATGCCATCAAGAGCACCCAGGAACCCAAGAGTTTCGAGATGGCCTCATAAAAAAGCTACCCGAGGCCTTGAGCTGCGATAGAAGCAAGCAGCTCTTAATCCCGCTCTTCATTCCATTCACTCTGCCTGGGACCTGGGAGACATGAAGTCCTTTTACCACTGCACCACCTCGTCTCACTGGGTATCTCCTGTGTGCCAAGCACTCTGCTAGACACAACACGCTCATCCTCAGAAGCTGTCTGGTTTGGCGGGCAACCCTGAATCAAACAACTATTTAATTACAATAAATAGTTGAAAAAAAAAACTAATATAAAAAGTACTGAGTGATGAGCAAGAGTTAAAAGCCAGTCTTGTCTTAGGCCTCATGGTTGGTATCCAAAAGCAAGTAGGTGAGTGGGAGTGGCCTGCTGAAAAGGAGGGAGAAAATACAAGCTGGGAAGCCCAGGCCACAGGGCCCCATGGTCCTCTTCATTGAGGAACTGCTACTGGAGGAATCACAATGATTATGAGCCAATAAATGCTTTTGAAAAATCCAGTGGGAGAGCAACCTGTGTGTCTCAATTCAACACAGCATTTGCTTATTTTGGAAGTACATCTATTGGTAATTCACCAGACATTAGAGAGGCTGTTTTATTCCTAAAAGGCCATTTTTGATGAAAAAAGAGAATTCACAGCAACCTCAGAAATCTTCTAAAAACATTTAACATGTTCCAGTTAAAAAACTTTCCTAAAAGGTCCCCACATAGGGCAAGATTGGAATTCTGATCTCTATCTAGAAAGCTAAGATTATATTTTAAAATATACATTGCTTTGGTGCTACATATCTAGAATAAGTAAAGGTTTCTTCAAATTAGATGACTTCTTGGTCTCACCAAGTAAACAAAACAAAACAAAAATCCCTAAGTGTTTGTGTGTCAGTTCTGATTTTATTAGTGATTCTATGTGGCAGATTACAAAAAGTCTCTTATAAAATGGTTAAGTTACCAGGACTATTCAGCTGTATTTGAATAATTCATAACTCTGTACACTTTAAGAATAGTGAAGCTATCAAATGAATTTCTAGAGTCTAATGCTTAGACATCCAGTTCTGGAGAAATGGTCGGAATTTTAAAGTGAATATTGGAGCTTTAAAACAATAAAATAAGAAACCTGTTTAAGATTTTAAATCATTAACATGTGTCGACTTAAACTTACACATACATTTGTGTTGTTTAACTAAATATTTGAAAACCAGCTTCTCTCTCAGTTATCTGCCAAGAGCCCAACTGCCCGTTCTGTGTGTCTCTTCTTGACACGTGGCAACATCCAGTGCTTTTCAAGAGGCTCACTTGGCAGGAACTGATCTTCAAATATTTTGATAAAACAATTTTCCCCTTAAATTATATGTCAGCATTGATTTAGTGTCTATCTTGTGTTAATGATTTGGAATTTTTAAACAGCTTTTAAAACCATGTGTTAAAATTACACAGGCCCTTCTGCCTTTCCCCCTCACCATCCATCCTAGTTTTCTGTCCTCATTGCATCTTGAATGCAAGAGGATGGTCATTTTCAGTTTGCACCAGAACACAGAGCCAATGAAATACCCATATCCCAAGTTACAGCAAACCTGGAATGTGAATTGGTCCTGGGGGAATAGCTGGGACTTGGCCCAGCTCTGCCCTGGGTACAGAGAAGGTCACACTAAGATGAGGAGGTAAAGATAAACGCTGAAACCCTCTCTCCTCAACAGCAACAACTTCTGAGGCACTGATGCTGTGGGCTGAAGGATCTGTTAGAACAAGGACTACTAATCTTATTTTTCCAATTACTCTTATCTTACATTTCTATCTCTACCTCCCTCTCACCTCCCCACTGCTGCCTTAGAGTGACACCTTTTGGAAAAGGTTGAAACTGAAAATTCCCAGACTGATTTCTGCTTGGACCTGGCTACTCTCAAGATTGCATTTGGGACTTGTTTTCTCCGCGATGAAGTTTAAACTTCTTTCTGCTTAAACGTGTCACCTCTGATCCTTCAGCTGCAAACAAATACCCCATCAAGCAAGGGTGTTGGGGTTTCAGCTCTCTGATTTTGACAGCACTTCACTTTATTTATTTATTTATTTTTTTAATTGTTTCTGCCATACAATGTCATAATATCACCATGGGTTTACATATGCTCCCCCTCCAGAACCCCTCTCCCTCCTCCCTCCCCCCCGGGAAATCTCGCTGCACCAGCCCCGAGCATCAATTCTGGGCTGGCGATTGATTAGACATATGATAATTAGCTTGTTTCAATGCCCTTCTTCCATATCATCCCACCCTTACCCTCATCCACAAAGTCCACGAGTCTATTCTATACATCTGCGTTCCTTTTGCTGTCTCACATGTTGGGTTCTCGTTACCGTCTTTCTAAATTCCATATATATGTGTTAATATACTGTATTGTTGTTTTGGCTTCTGGCTTACTTCACTTTGGATAATGGGCTCCAGTTTCGTCCATCTGAGTAGAATTGCTTCAAATGAATTTTTTTTTAATGCTGAGTAATATTCCATTGTGTATATGTACCACAGCTTTCTTATCCATTCGTCAGTTGATGGGCATCTAGGTTGCTTCCATGTCCTGGCTATTGTAAACAATGCATCGATGAACATTGGGGTACACATGGCTCTTTCAATTCTGGTTTCCTCAGTTTTCCATAGTGGCTGCACTAGTTTGCATTCCCACCAACAGTGTAAGAGGGTTCCCTTTTCTCCACATCCTCTCCAGCATTTATTACTTGTAGATTTTTGGATTACAGCCATTCTGACTGGTGTAAAGTGATACCTCATTGTGGTTTTGATTTGCATTTCTCTGATAATGAGTGATGTTGAACATCTTTTCATGTGTTTGTTAGCCATTTTTATATCTTCTTTGGAGAAATGTCTGTTAAGTTCTTTGGCCCACTTTTTAATTGGGTTGTTTATTTTTCTAGAATGGAGCTGCAGGAGTTGCTTGTATATTTTTGAGATTAATTGTTTGTCCGTTGCTTCATTGGCTATTATTTTCTCCCATTCTGAAGGCTGTCTTTTCACCTTGCTTATAGTTTCCTTTGTTGTGCAGAAGCTTTTAATTTTAATTAGATCCCATTTGTTTATTCGTGTTTTTATTTCCAATATTCTGGGAGGTGGTTCATGGAGTATCCCCCTTTGGGTTTGTATGGAAATACAAAAAACCTCGTATAGCCAAAGCAATCTTGAGAAAGAAGAATGGAACTGGAGGAATCAACCTACCTGACTTTAGGCTATACTACAAATCCACAGTCATTAAGACAGTATGGTACTGGCACAAAGACAGAAATATAGATCAATGGAACAGAATAGAAAGCCCAGAGATAAATCCACGCATCTATGGACACCTTATCTTTGACAAAGGAGGCAAGAATATACAATGGAGAAAAGACAACCTCTTTAACAAGTGGTGCTGGGAAAACTGGACAGCCACTTGTAAAAGAATGAAACTAGATCACTTTCTAACACCATATACAAAGATAAACTCAAAATGGATCAAAGATCTAAGCATAAGACCAGAAACTATAAAACTCCTATAGGATAACATAGACAGCACTTCACTTTAAACTCCTCCTTTCCCCCTCCTTTCTCAAAGCTTATTAACAAAATCTCACTCCATAAAAAATGATGGATGGAGAATAAATGTGTAAAATACATCCATTCTGACTGAACAGATTCCGCGTCAGTATGGATGAGTAACAGTTTCTCCAGAAGGCCCTTAGTGAGTGAAGTCGGCTCAGTCGTGTCTGACTCTTTGCGACCCCATGGACTGTAGCATATCAGGCTCCTCTGTCCATGAGATTTTCCAGGCAAGGGTACTGGAGTAGGTTGCCATTTCCTTCTCCAGGGGATCTTCCTGACCCAGGGATCGAACCTTGATCTCCCACATTGCAGGCAGATGCTTTACTGTCTGAGCCACCAAGGAAGCCAGAAGGCCCTGGAGCACTCCTCATTCCAGGCTGAACTTGGTTCAGGGGAACCTCGCTTAGAAAAAGGATGTGGATCTACTTCTGTGTATGTCTGGTGTAGCTACTTTTCAAGCAACTGGGAGACATTTTTTACTTTATGTGTGCATAATTCTACAGCACAGGTTCTCAAAGAGCAGTGTGTGAGTGCTAAGTTACTTCAGTCATGTCCGAATCTTTATGACTCCATGGACTGTAGCCTGCCAGGCTCCTCTGTCCATGGAATTTTCCAGGCAAGAGTACTGGAGTGGGTTGCCATGCCATCTTACAGGGGATCCTCCCAACCTAGGGATCGAACCCACATCACTTATGTCCCCTGCAGTGCCAGGTGAATTGTTTACCACTAGCATCATCTGAGAAGCATTACAAAGAGTAGCTGAGTGTGTGGACTCTGAAGCTTGGGGCTTAGGTCCCAAGCAGGATCCAAGCATGTACTGACCCTGGAAAAAGTACTTGAGCTCCATGTACCTTAGTTTCTTTCTCTGTAAAATGGGGTGACAGCTGCACATCCCAGAGTCCTTGTGAAGAATACCTGACTTACAATAATTACACACTTGCCACATAGAAAGCACATTATCAGCAATAGTGATGTTAATTTTAACACCAGCTCTTATTTTTCAGCCTATTAGAGCATGAGGAAGCAAGACAAAGGGTTGAATTTCCATGTTCTTACATTTTCCGAAAGACAATGTTTTTCATCTTCAATGGAACACTGAAATTTTTACTCTGAAATCTATATCAAGCCAAATGAATTACTTACAAAATATACTAAACTCCAATCACAATTATAAAGGAACTCATGAAGATATCAGAGCAGCACAGTCCCATAAAACTTCCTGTGATGATGGCAAGGCCCTAATTTGCACTTTCCAATACACATGCCATTAATTACATGTGGCTATGAAAGTGAAAGTCGCTCAGTCCCGTCCAACTCTTTGCGACCCCATGGACTATACAGTCCATGGAATTCTCCAGGCCAGAATACTAGAAGGGAAAGGGTAGCCTTTCCCTTCTCCAGGGAATCTTCCCAACCCAGAGATCAAAGCCAGGTCTCCCACATTGTAGGCAGATTCTTTACTGTCTAAGCCACCAGTGAAGCCCATATATGGCTATAGAGCACTGCAAATATGACTGGTACAACTGAAGAACCGATTTTCTTTTTTAGTATTAATAAAAAAAATAAATTTAAATATCCATATGTCTAGTGGCTACTGTATTGGAGAGAGAGAGAGCATTCAAATTTTATAAGTTATCAAATGGTGACATTTAGGAATTATTTTAACTTTTGTGGAAAGTTTTTTTTTTTTTTGAGAATATGAGAAAAATGTTTATTTGGTCACACCACACTGCATGTGGAATTTTAGTTTTCAAACCAGGGATTGAGCCCAAATTCTCTGCATTGGAAGTGCAGAGTCTTAACTACTAGATTGCCAGGGAAGTTCCCCCTAAAACTCTTAAATTCCATTAAATTCTTCACAACTCAAGAATTAACATTTGACCCAGCAACTTCACTCTAGGAATTTATTCTAAGGATATAATAAATGTATTTATCACACTGTTGTTTATAAAACTCAAAATAAAAATTATGCATATGTGTATATAATATATATGTTCATATATATAGAGAGAAACATATATAAACACAAGTACTTATACAAACATACACATACATACCCTCACCTTCCAAAGAAATTAAATAAATTATGATGTGTCTGTGTGTGTATATAGGTGTTACAAAGAAATCAGGAAATTGATTGCAGGCATCAGTTGTTGAGACGTTTGTCATAGATTAAACACTAAGTAGAAACATTTAACAGAAAAGAAAGATGTTAATGAAACCTGAGAAAAGCAGATCAGTAAATGATAAACACAATACCATCCCAACTATATGTGGGTTTCTAAATGAATATTCATAGGGAAAAAGACTAGAAGGAAGGGCA
The DNA here is from genome assembly GCA_007570785.1 of Antilocapra americana. Taxonomy (NCBI): domain Eukaryota; kingdom Metazoa; phylum Chordata; class Mammalia; order Artiodactyla; family Antilocapridae; genus Antilocapra; species Antilocapra americana. Next base: position 41,343,904 of record ML660201.1, on the reverse strand, counting down.
TCAAAATATTCATGACATGATTTTTCCTGAGGTTAGATTTCAGGTAATCTATAATAAGTCTTCTTTGTACTTTTTGATACAACTATGAATCATTAATGTAAAAAGAGTGTAAGTTTTAAAAATAGCAACCATATCTATGAAACAGAAACAGAGTCACAGACACAGAGAAAAGACTTGTGGTTGCTAAGAGGGAGACAAAGTGGGAAAGCCAAGTACTGGGAGTTTGGGATTAGCAGATGCAAACAATTATATATAGGATGGATAAACAAAAAGGTCCTTCTGCATAGCAGAGAAAACTATATTCAGCATCTTGTGATAAATCATAATGGAAAAGAATATAAAAAAGGATACACACACACACACACACACACACACACATACATATATGTAAAGCGGAATCACTGCTATACATTAGAAATTAGCATAACATTGTAAATCAACTATACTTCTTCAATAAAATTTTTTTAATTTAAATTGCATCTAAAGAAGGTCTTGGTAGAAAGTACTTCTGCTCCCATGGAAAAATTAGTTGCTGGAAGACCATCACCTCCAAAGGATAGTAATAAAGCAGGGAGGGGCCCTCTGGTGGCAGTTAGGGTGGCCACTACTGTCAGCCAAAAGGACCTTAAGACAGGCCACACTTCCTAGCATGGTTTCTTTGCCCTTGACAGTCACTTAGATTTATGCTGATTATAATCCAGGTTCACCAGGGAGTGCCTGAGTGTTAGTGACTCCACAGCTGTCATCAGCCATTCCTGGCACCTCTACCCTGCTCCACAATGTGCCTGAATGTTGCTCATTTCAACTTGCTCCCTCATAAAGTTCCTGTGGGCTTTGAAGCCCAGTTTGGTGGCTTGCTTGTTTAGCATTTTCTACTTTTATTACTGTTGTTACTACTTTTATTTCTACTTTTATTATTAGTGTTTTGATTCTGAAGCACTCAAAATGAGTTGGCAGGCCCTACAAAATCAGAAGCATTTGTCCATGTCCCTTGACCACTTCTATATTAGCAAGGTCTACCCATTCCCATTCAATAAACCAGGGCAATATTTTCAAATAGACGTCTTTTCTGTGATGTGACAATAAGTTAAGGAAATTTCAAGGAGGAAAAAAGGAAAAAGGAGGCATCTTTTATTCTGAGTCCTCCTACTAGTGTAGCTCTGCAAGAGATACCCGTTGATGATGGCAGATTTCAATTAGGCCAAATCAGGCCTGACCCCAAGCCCTTTCCTAATTCCCTCAGAATCCCGGCATCATAGTTCTACCTACTTTGAGCAATATGTAGTGTCCTCCCTGTACGCCACCTTAGGCTATAAATACAAAGTCAAATGCATCCTTGAATGGGTCCACTGGGGCATCTTTACAAACACACAGTAGATGGCCAATGGACAACTGTGGGTGGGATGCAGACAGGAAGAAAAGAAAAGAAGCTACACTGTAGAGAGGTAATCATTACCTCTGATTAAAATAATGAGGTATCCTAAATCCCGTTTGATCCTCACTTATTCCCAAAGAAGCATATCACTCACTGAACTGATGGAAAACTCCAACTCAAAAAGAGTAAGGGACTTACCCAAGAATTACAGATGGCTTACTCTTTACCCAGATTTGAGCCTGATTGTTGAATACAAACATAATGGGATAATTATTGGAGGAAATTATGTATACTGAGAGATCTGGGAGGACACTCTGGGCCATGAGTTCCTCAACAGCAAGAGAAGACCATGGCTTATTTTCCTCAGTGTGCCCAGGCCTGAACATAACATCTAACATAAAACCAGCAGCCACAAATTATGGGGTAAACACAAATTAGTGAATAAACCTTGGATCCCTCTTAATTCACTGGAGTAGAATATTCACTATGTGCTTTGATTACAATACTTTTCCAAATTATTTAAGATATTTTTGTATTATGTTTCTATGATGATATAACAAATGACCACAAACTTGGCAGCTCACAGCTCTTTAGGTTGGAAGTCCAAGCAGGAATCATAGTGTTACAAGGTTCTCCAACCAGAGTCTCACAAGGTTCAAATCAAGATACTGTCATGGTGAGTTCTCATTTGGAGCCCAGGATCTTCTCATGTGGCTGGAGTAGAATTCAGTTCCTTGCAGATGTATACAGATCTGAGGTGCACATGCCCTTAAAACTTCTAGCTTCTACGGACAACTTGATTACTTGTCACATGGCCCGCTCAAAACTTTAAAGCCACAGTCCTGATGCTTATGAGAGTCTGTCCCACAGTCACATGAGTGACACTGCATCCTAACCACAGTCCTCGGGATTATACAGGGCACGTTCTTCAGAGAGAGGAAACTTTGAGATCATCTCACAGTTCTGCCAACAATAGCTTTCTTTACCTTATTGATCCAAAAGAAAATGGACATGAAAACAAAATACTTCCCACTGTTTAGTTTCCCTTTTTTAAAGATATAAAACTGCATCTCAAAATGTGCACACCAAATATAGTGGAATTTCATTAACTTGATAAAAAGCACTTAACTGAAAAATCTATAGCTACAGCAAAAGACTGAATTTCTAAGATTAGAAGCAAGGCAAGGATATCTGCTTTCCTCCCTCTTATTCAGCATAATATGTGAAATTCTAGATGCTGCAATAAGGCAAGAAATGAATAAAAAAACACAAAAATTCCACAGGAAGTATTAAAATCAGCCCTATTTACAGATGACATAACTGTTTATGTAGAAATCTACAAAAAACAACTAGAACTAATAAATGTGTTTAGCAAGGTTGTAAGATACAAGATCAACACACGAAGTTAACTGCATTTCTATAAACTAACAATGAACATGTGGAAACCAAAATCAAAAAACCTAAAGACCATTTACAATCACTCCAAAAAAAGAGAAATACTTAGGTATAAACTTAAAACATGGATGTGATCTGGACATTGAAACTTCTTAAATTCTGATAAAAGAAATCAAAGATTTAAATACATGGAGAGCCATGGATGAAAATACTGAAGATAGTAAACATGTCAATATTTCTAAGATCGATCTATAGGTTTAATGTAATTTCTATCTAAATCTCAGCAAGTTTTTGATAGATATAGGCAAAATTATAAAATTTATATGGAAAAGGACAAGTCCATTAATAGCTAAAACAATTCTGACAAAGGAGAATAAAATGGAAAGAATCACTCTACCCAATATTAGGGCCCACAGTATATAGCTACAATAACCAAGAGAATGTGATGTTGGCAGAGAGACAGCCACACAGATCAGCAGAACAGAATAGAGAACACAGAAATAGATATACTGTGGCAATATTATATCTAAAAGATAACTGTTCAAGTGACAGTTGACAAAAGAGCAAAAACGATTCAATGGATTAAAGATACCCTTTTCAACAAACGGTGCTGAGCACCTGGACATCCATAGATTGAAAAAAAGAAAGGAACATTGACCTACATGTTATATCTTGTAAAAAACAAAGTGAATCACGATCTTAAATATAAGACATAAAACTATAAGCCTTATAGAAAAACAATTGGAAAAAAAAAGTCTTCTGAATCTAAGGCTTAGCAATTAGTTCTAAGAATTGACATCAAAATCAAACATCATAAAGGTAAAGATTAGTAAACCAAACCTCATCAAAACTGAGAAAAAATATTTGTTCTGTGAGAGAACTTGTTCAGTGGATAACAAGGCAAGCTATCGACTGCGAGAAAATATTTGCCAAACCACATATCTGACAAACAACCATTTTAAGACTATATAAAGAACTCTGAAAAATCGACAAGTAAAATTCCTATAACAATTAGAAAATAGACATAAAGCATGAGCTGACATTGTGGTGAAGAGGACATACACATAGCAAATAAGCACACGGAAAAACGTTCTATATCTTTAGCCATTGGTGAACCACAAACTAAAACCACAAAGCAACATCACTATACACCTATCTCAGTGACGATAACAATAAGCAGGGGCAATACCAAATGCTGGTGAGGATACAGAAAAACTGGATCCCTCCTACAATGCTGACTCAGAATATAAAACAATGCAACCATTCTGGAAAACAACTTGGCAGTTTCTTGACCCAGTAACTATACTCTTTCTTTTATCTCAAAGAAATGAAAACTTACGTTCACACAAAAACCTGTATATGAATGCCCATAATAGCTTTATTCACAATAGCACCAAGCTAGAAACAACCTGGATGTCTTTCAACTGGTGAATGGGTAAATAAATCGAGGGTCATCCACTCCTCAATGAAGAGGAACAAAGTACTGATATATCCAACAACTTGGAGGAACCACCAGTGAATAAAACTGAAAAATGCTAGTCCCTAAAGGTCATATCCTATATGATTTAATTTATATAATGTTCTTAAAAGGAGAAAATTACAGAAATGGAGAATAGATTATTGGTTGCCAGGGGTAAGAGGTGGAAATGGGGGAGGAATCGAGTACAGTTATGAAGGGCAACGTGAAAGGTCCTATGGTTGCTGGGACTGCTCCGTTCCTGGACTGTATCACTGTCAAGATCCTGATTGTGATACTATCCTACAGTTTTGTAAGATGTTACCACTGGGGAAAACTGGCGAAGGATACACAAGATCTCTCTCTATTATTTCTTAAAACTGGAGATGAAGCTGCAATTATCTAAAATTAAAAGGCTCAAGTTCTTATAAAGAAAAAAAAAAAAAAAAAGAACATGCCATGTCTGATAAGCATTCACCTCCACAGGAAGTAGTCAGCCAGGGCAAATGCTGGGGGAGAGGGAGATGCTCACATAAGGTCTATGAGGCCACCTCTGTCTTCTTAAGGAAGCCTCCTCTCCAAAATGTTTCAGCTAGGAGGATTTCAGCAGAGAATTTTCATGCTGTAAATGACTTCCATTCCCAAAGACAACTACAAATCCAGGTAAAACCATCGGCATTTAGATCAATGGCTTGACACCTACTCACTAAGTACATAAAATCACCTTCCTTGAGTCAAGCGATAGAAATGTCATAGCCATAATTCCCATTTTATAAAACAATCACATATACATACAATAAAACATTTTAAAATGCCCCGTTTAACAATAGCTACCAATGCATCATAAGCTAATCCATAAAAGTCACTGGCAGATACTGGTTTGCTTACAATTATAATCCAGGTAAGGAAAAAATTTTTTAAAAAATCATAGTAAAGTTTCATTATCCTCAAACTAAATACATCCTCCAGATAGCTGCCTTCGTTAGCTCCTCAGTGGGAAGAAAGCAAAAACCAGACATGAAGTGCCAGAATGAAATCTTCTGCTTCAATTTTCCTTTATTTAAAACTTTTTATGGAGGCTTTACGTTGACCCTGTGGCTTCAGGAGAAGGAAATCCTCCCAAATGCATCCCCAGGGCACAGCATCCCCCACAGCAATTTGGCTCACTCCTCTCAGAGAGATTGCTGCTACATGGAGAAAAAAAATTCTTAATTGGTTAACTTTGGGGATATCGCTTCATAAAAAGAAGACTCGGAACAAAGACGCCCACCCAGTCAGTTCTCCAGACGTACAGAGTGACTGACGATGAGTATGAGACACGAGTATGAGACACGACATAAGCAAGGCTGACAGACTGAACCTCACTGCACTTTCAAGCTGAATAGAGAGTCTAGCTGCTTTCCTTCCATCTCCACACAGGATAATACCTACCCAGTCACAACAGCAGATCTCCCAACACTGTCTCTGTTCCCATCTCAGCGGTCATCAGTGAATGGTTCAACATCCTCCTCACACTCCAGGGAATGAGACTTGACTTTCTGGCTGTCCAGCTGAACTAAGGAGAATGGGGTTACGACACTGAGCTCCAGGGACCATCTACTCTGCTTCTCACCTGGCTCTGCACCATGGACCGTTCCTGACCCACTGCTAAGGACCATGTATTGGTCCCTAAGAGAGTCAGGTGGCGAACTGGTGGATGACAAGGGTCAAATCCAGTCCATTCCTATAAAAACAACCAAAGTACAAGTCCTGCTGAGCACAGTTTTCAGACTTAAAAACAGTAACTTCTGTTTTTCCTGATTACCCGGATGCATGGCAGCATTCACTATGGTCTGAGCAGAGATAAAACTGCTCAAACCTTAAAATGTGACACTCTGTTCTTCAAAGCCCCACAATTGTGGTAAAAAGTTGTGTTAGATGGTACAATCTATACTCACATATTAAACGTCAGACTTCACCAAATACTTGTATCATGCTTTGGAGGTAGATGTCCATGTACTCCACAAAGGATATTTTCTACAACTAATGTCTTTGATCCAATTTTTAAAATAAGTGATTTTCTTTCCTAGTAGTTCTTTTCAGGTTAAAAAATATCACCCATTTTCAGTACCAATATTATAGTCTAGTCCCATATAAAGTGATTAAACACAAGCCTGAATCAAACACAGCCCTGCTATTAAACAGTCTCAAGACAAATGTTCCTGAGAAGAACACTGGGTTCCTCTCGGGAAGGCCCAATACCCACTCGAGGATCTGACTGCTTCAGCTGCACTCCTCTTCTTTTTTACAACTTCTCAACCATATAAACTACATCGTTCAAAAATATTTCCCCTCTGTTTTCTTCAATAATTAATACTGGTATAACTCACTGTAAGAAAATCACAGTATCTGAACTTCGAGAGGAGAAACACTTTAAATAACTGGGTATTTAAAATAACTAGCAAGTATACATACATTGAAATGAATACCCCATTTTGATGGGTCACATTCAGTAACCTTAGAGGCGCCTCTATCTGGGCAATAGTTCCTTTTGGACAAAAAACAATTAGGCTGTGTAATGTTGTGCTGAATCCCTTCAGATAAATGTGCGCACACAGCCGGGCCACTCTCGTGCTGGCTCTGAGGCCAGGGCTGTCAGGCCCACTTCTCTGGTTAATGTCAGTAGCACTATGTATAAAAGGTGACTCCAGTGTGTACAAATGTTGATCTTTAGAGAAGTCATGCCTAGACTCACACACACATCCACTCTTTCGTCCAATGGGTCAACGACAGGAACAGAGGGCGACCCCACAGGGGTCTTGCCAAGAGCAGAGTCTCACTTGTCAGGTTACGCTGCCCCCAGAGACTTCCCTGCCTGAGATTAATCCATAATCCTGTTTTGTGTTTAAAAAATTCAGGTTCTAAAAGCCTGACCTGTGAGACAGTTTCTGAGGCGACAGGGAAATGTTCTAATACATGATAACAAATTAAGTGCCTGTGTGAGTAAGCACCAAAAAGAAAGAAACTGTGTGGACCGGATGGCACAAAATGTTTGTCCTTGTCCCAAGTCATTTTTTAAGCTTCCAAAATAAATACTGAAAACATATTTTAATGGTGAGTCTACCTGTAGGTTTAAGAAAAAACAAAGTTGAAGCCATCTACATACTACACGAGTTGAAGCTAACAAGTTGTTGCACAAGTTAAGCAAAATAAAGATGCCCTGTGATTGAAAACACAGTCGAGGTTCTCAAGAAATACAATATTTGCTGATGTGACTTCCAAAGTAAATCTCATCTGAACACCAAACAGTAAGAAAAGTCTCATCTCAGCTCTAAACAATCCCACTTTTATTACACAGGAAATGTTTCTTCCTTCACCAACCTCATTCCACCACTTTTGTTACAAAGTTAATGTCCAGAAAGCTTCCTTTTACAACTGGAGCAGACCTGACCCAAGAAAAGCAGGAACTCCCAATGCTGTAGAAACCATCACTAACATGTTCTCAACTGGATAGCTCTAAAAACTCTCACTCACTCTACAGTGAAGACTGAAAATGTATGAGGCTACACAGCTCTAAAACGAGACAGCCACGTGAACTTCTTGGCACTCATGATTACCAAGGTGTGGACAGAGACAGCTGGCCTGCTGGCATCCTCTGTTTTGATTCAACTTGAGACAAAAGCATGACAGCTAAAATCACACAAATTCCAGTTTCAATTTGTAAGTCAGTCTGTATTTACAGCCATTCCCATTCAGATGTTACCTACAATGTTTGGCAACATGGATGACCTCTTCAAAGGCAAAGGTGAGCGTGTGAAGAACATTTTCTACCCAGATGAAACCCTTATATTGTAACAAAAGCAGCTCCAGTTTTCCAACATGAGAACAAGAGACAGGCTTGTTGCTCCCAGTCTGCCCCCGCACATGTGTGTGCGCGCACATACTATATCCTTTCTGCCCACTCCCACCAGAACGTCTGCAGAAAAACCTGTGGCTAAAGTGGCTGTTATGTCACCTGTATGGCTGGGAAAAAACAAACAAGGGGGCTTTGCTTGCTGGCTTTATTAACGAGCTAATAGCTTTTCTATGAGAAAAGTGGTTCAGAAATATTAGGGAGGCAGGTGGAGAAAAAGTACAGGACTCATAGTCAAGAAAGATCCAGATTCAAATCCTGGCCACTTGCTCTTGTCTTTGACTCGACCTCTGATTATTCAACTGGATATGTGATTATATGCCCTACCACATAGGGTGGTTATGGGGATTCTGTGAGGCTGCAAGGTAAATGACTTGCACAGCATCAAACATGTAGTGAGTGAGCAAGACACTGCCATGACCTGCATTATCATTATTGCTTAAATGTTCAACTGGTGAAAATGGGTCAGAATTCTGTGCCTCTGATATCGCTTTCGATATAATGGGAGAGACCATCAGTATAAAAGAGGAGGAAACACAAATGCTGAGGCTAGGGAGGCGACTGCTCAAATTCCTTCTCTGTCACTTACCAGCTGTGTGACCTTGAGTAAGCCACTTACACTCTCTGGGCTTCTGTATTTGTAGATCGGAGATAATAAAACACTTCATACAGGGTCGTATTGAGGCCTAGAGATTAAAATGTCCATGAAACACTCAACTCTGTGCCTTGTCCTTAGTAAGCACTTTATAGATGATATGTATCATTTACTAAAATTGATAAGCAGAAAAGAATTCCATCTCTGCCATGAGAAGAGACACAAGTGGAATGTTAGAGGCGTACACAAGGAGGAAACGATACATTCAGAAAAGCAAGACAAGGGGAGAGGAAGCTCCTCAGAAGTGATAGCATTTAAACAAAGTCTTAAAACTGAGTCACAAACCTACCCGCTGGCAGGGTGAAGCAGTTATTATCAAGCAGCAATGCTGGTCAAGCAGGGGAAATGCTCCCTAGCAGCCACTAATGCTACCAAGCAAAAATGCAGTTTCCATGAAGCAAGATGCTCTTATCAAAAGAAGAAAACTATCTGATGTCTGTTCATTGCATGACGTCTGCTCATTTCATGCGTGCTGTGCGCTAAGTCGCTTTGGTCGCATCTGACTCTTTTGCAACTCTATGGACTGTAGCCTGCCAGGCTCCTCTGTCTGTGGGATTCTCCAAGCAAGAATACCGGAGTGGGTTTCTGTGCCCTCTTCCAAGGCATCTTCCTGACCCAGGAATCAAACCCAGTTCTCCTGCATTGGCAGACAGTTCTTTACTACTAGCGCCACCTGAGAAGCTGTTTTCTCATTATATCTGATGTTTTCAAATGATGCCTCAATTGAACAAAAAAAGAGAAAAAAAGCCTGAGTACACAAAATACATTTGTGGGCCACATATGGATTACTGGCTATCAGTTTTGACCTCACATTTTTAAAGAAGGGGTGGAATTTTATCAAGTGGTGGTGATTGGGAGAACATTCTAGCAAGGAAACAGTCAAGGGAAGGCAGGGGAGACAAGAAAGGCCAGGGAGTGTTTGGAGAGCAGAATACTGCTCTGGGATTAGAAGGGAGAGAATGAGGAACAGAAGAGTCAGGGAACAGCAGGCAGCCAGAGAAAGCTTTCAGGGAGAAACATGGGCTGGAATGACAGGGTAGGTCTGGACATGCTGGCATGAGAAGGAAGGACTTTGAAATGCCAGAAGAACAGCAAGTCTACCAGGTTACTCTCTTCCCCTCTTTGGGCCTCAGTTTCCCCTTTTTGTAAAGTGAGTTCCTGAATGAGATGAGCACTTAGCCCCTTTCTAGGCCTTTCTGCACCATTCAGGAGCATTGCTGCCATGTCCTGTCCAAGGGACACCTTGTCCTGTGCTCTAGGCTGTGGAGGATGTCAGTCTAGCTCACTAGCAAGAGGAAAAACAGTCAAGGTCTGTTCCACGGACCACCTTTACTAGCCATAGATGGCAAGCTGACCTGAGCAATGCAGAGGGCACCAGGGACCTTAAGCATAGACTTTATCCCTAGATGAAGTGCCATTCAAATAATAGCACAACCAACTTCACTACATACCTGGTTTTGCATCAGACTCCAGTCAGATTACTCAACAGAATTAACTCATTGAACAAGGCAGGCCCTAGTATTATTTCTACGTTACAGAGCAGGCACAGAATAGGCAAACAGGCCCATAGCCAGAGAGCTGGACATTGTAGGGCCAGCACCTGGACCAGGTAGTTAGTCTGATGCAGAATCCTCAAGCCCAGGCACTCCACCAAACTGCCTCCCTTCTAGAGCTTTTAAAATCTGTATTTTTGTTCTGTGTGCCTTTAACAGTTGTGCCAAGATTATGTGGTGGGGTAACCCAGCTGGAAATGTACTCTGGCTATAAGTGCATCGAGAAAGGGTAAGGCCTAGGGTGTCCTTCGTTGCTCTAGACAGTGGCCCAGGTTTGAGTCCTAGGGAGTTGTATACTCCTCTTGACATAGAGGAGGGGTAAAAGGAGTTTGCTGCCAAAATCTTGGATTCTTAGTACAAGAAGTCAAACTGTCAGCATCAATTTGGATGAGTGGAAAGCTGCTGGATTGAGACTGATTCTACTTCAAGCAGCTAAAGGGATGTTAGATTTCATAGATGGCAGGGGCCTGCGTCCCACCACAAGCAGCTTCCCAGAATGAAACCAAGAGCCCAGGAATAAATACCATGGGAAAGGGTTCAGAAGACATGGGAAGGAGTGTGTTAGCAGCTACATTTAGCATGGGCCCTGAGCATCTCAGGGGCAGCCACTTGGATAAGAGGTCAGAGACTTTGCCTTAAGAACGATGATAAATAAACCCTGGGACAAGCATGTAGATGGAAAAATATATTGAGAAGACTTCATATGTTTGTGGAATTTCAATCATCTTGTTATGGAAAGCTTTCTCTTATGTACGTATACACTACATATCCTGAGAGTTTTCCTTTAAATACTATTATTGTTAGATTGAATCAATGGCTAGTTTATTAGATACTATAAAACTGTTTTATTAAAATGTTAATGTATATATTTGTTCTGTCTCCATTTGAAATGAAAGATAAACCAAATATTCTAAGGATTTTCCTAAGCTCTACATTAATACTCAATAACTAGTTAATAACTAAGTATTAATACTAATTAATAACTATATGGCTTTTACCCTGGGCCAGGGACTGATCTAAGCTGCATGAATATGAGTAATTGTTTATAATTCCATTTATTTCTTAGGATACTTATATCCCCATTTTAGAGATGAGAAAATTGAGGCACCGAGAGGTTAAGTAATATGCCCTTAGTAGCACAGCTAGTAAGTAGAAGAACTGGGACCTGAACCCTGGCTGTCAGGCTTCAGAGTCTGTGACAACCTCTAAAATACTTTGCTTCCGAGGGCGTGTTAGGTGGGTTGAAGGTAGAACATTTAGTATGTTTTAAGCTCTCTATAAATTAATTCATTAACTCAATAAAATTACATATGGCACTATGCCAGGAATGAAGGATTCAGTCCCCGCATTCATGGTATTGATGGTTCCGCAAGGAACTTCCTTTCCATTTCCTCCCTTCCCCTCCTTCACTTTTTTAACTCTCTCTACCCCAAGGAAGTTACCATGTGAACAGACTTCATTTTATAACTTCATTCAAAAACTCACATGCACAGACAGTCTTTTGGACTCTATGGGAGAGGGCGAGGGTGGGATGATATGGGAGAACAGCACTGAAACATGTACATTATCATATGTGAAATGAATCACCAGCCCATGTTTGATGCATGATACAGGGTGCTCAGGGCTGGTGCACCGGGATGACTCAGAGGGATGGAATCGGGAGGGAGGTGGGAGGCGGGTTCTGGAAGGGGAACACATGTACACCCATGGCGGATTCATGCCAATGTATGGCAAAACCGACACAATAATGTAAAGACAAAAGTCTTTCTTGAATTTGTTACAATAAAAAAAAGTCATATGTACATACCCTGATGATTAGGTGAATCTAATACACAGCTTACTGGGTCTAAGGAAAACTAAGTTAGCAAATTTAGAAAAGCAAATCAAAAATATTGCTCTTACATCCCAAAGACAGCAAGACAGAGTTCAATTAGAAATAAAACCAAACTGCCAAGACATGTGGCATGAAAATCTAGAAGGCTTGAGAGAGAACATTTGCCACTATTAAGAGATTTATTTTGCGTTCATAGTTCGTGAGCTGAGTATGGCTCATAAACATCCTGGGGTTGAAGGCATGTCTAAATGTAACATTCTTATAAGGGAAAGAGCACTGACTTCATCACAAGGCAGGCCCTGCTGATGGCAGACTAAGACTGGAATGTGCTGATAATTATCTTTAAGGCCAGTCAACAGCTATATGTCTCCTATAATATCACCTTTAAAATCAAGCCAAGACATTCCAGTCTGAATCAAGGTTTATTTATGAAAGGATTTAACACTTTTAGATCCCATATTTCTTGGAGGACCACCAATTTTCAAACCCAAATATCCAATTTCTTCAATTTCACAGAATATGAATGAGATTTCAGGTTCCCATATGGTGGAGGGAAAATTTTAAGGCATTAAAATTCCTTTTCTTCAACGAGGTGAATTTCTTTGCTAACGTCTCCACAAAATAAAACACCAACAGGGACTGAAGGTAGAAAATACCATGTCACAATGCTACATTCATGTAGATGTGACCATATTTTCAGGTAATTCTAGCTGAATAGTCTCCCTTGTTCCCCTGAAACTTGAAAGGTCAAAGAAGCAATTTGATTGTGGGTGCTCTTTATAGACCACAGACAGGAGGAAGAATGGGCCTTCTACCAGCAAGGACACAGGATTTAAAGGGATATGCAAATATCCAAAGAAAGCAACAGAGTCCAAATGGACTCCTGTATGTTTGAATGATCTGGAAGATTACATAAGGTCCTTCACTGGTGGTGTCAGGGATGGATTATATATCCTTTTCTGAGAAGCGGTGTGAACTGGTTTACACTAGACCAGGGCTGGCATAGTGTGTGGTGAGTAGTAAAAAGTTATAGTGTCTACTGGAGAGAAGAGAGAGAAGCAGTCCCAGAGGAGTTATCCCAGAGCCCTGTACTGCAGGCCTACAAATCTATTTGATAATTGCCCATGTTAGTAAGAAAGATAACAATGACAATCAGGGCAGCCAGCAGATAAAAAAAAATTTTCTTTTTTTCTAATAGGAAACATACTATTAGTCATTTGATGACATGAAATAATTTTAGTCATGTGATGACTGAAAATAATCTAGGAATTAAGCAAGAAAGAAATGAAAGATATTTAAGCTGAAGCATGATCAAATGCCTTCTCTTCATTATTACATAAGCATTATTAATTACCTATTAATTTATAATTGTCATATTGTAATTTCATATTAACAAATATCTATCAGTGGCTATTAATATGTATGCATGGATGCTATAATCCCCTTCTAATGGGTCTTAAGTTGTTTCCAAGTTTTCAAATTATATAAATAACTGTAGAGAAATGATCTCTGAACATTTTCCTTCACTCAAGATCCAGTTATTGCTTAAGGTAAGTTCCTGGAAAGGCAAGCGCTGGGTCAAAGGACATGTATATTTTTAAGGTTCAGAATAAACACCAGCAAATTTGCTTCCTGAAAGATAATACAAATCCAGAATGAGGAGCATATCGTTTTTTGTTTGTTTCCCTGCATTTTCTGATGATGTTTTCCATAACTCACACTTTGCTTAAAAACTGCTTGTGTAACTGCTAATATTTAAAGTGGATAACCAACAAGGACCTACTCTATAGGGAAGAGAACTCTGCTCAATGTTATGTGGCAGCCAGGATGTGAGGGGAGTTTGGGGGAGAATGGATACATGCATATGTATGGTTGAGTCCCTTTCTGTGCACCTGAAACTGCATCACAACATTGCTAATTGGCCAAATTCCAAAATAAAATAAAAAGTTAAAAAGTTGTTTGTGTAAAAGGAAAATAAATAATAGTGTATGGAAAATAAAGGGAAAGGAAACTGGACAATTGGAAGGTGACTTTTTCCAATAGAGAACTCTGATCTATGGAACATGTCTTGCCTAGAAAAGAGATGAGGACACACAACTCTCTCACTTGATGCTACTCACCCAACTCACCCCACCTGCTCACGCCCAGTGCGCTACCTTCCCATACACGGTCATCTACTGGACGGAAAGCAGTGTCAGAAGCTTGAGTGTCCAGTCCTTTTCATGGTCCTGGTCACCACTCTATGAATAAAAGGCCATCCTGGGCTTTCCAAAACAAAACAATAGCTCTCTCCTTTTTTTCTGGGAATATCTCCCCTTCAAGGGAGAGATTTGGAAGAATCATCTTTAGGTTGAGTCAAGACTTTACAATTCCCTTCCTTTATCCTGAAAGCCGTAGAACACTCTTGCCTTTTCCTGTTTGCACAAAAAGTTATTTGTCTGCTTTTTAAAAGAAGACACAGGATATTGAGTTGGGGCGGTGGGAGGGAATGGAGCAAGGAGACTGGACAGTCATCTTGAACAAAGTCTCTAAAATACGTTTTGTTTTGTTTTTTAATTTTCTTTACTTTATTTGTTGGTTTTGCCATACAATGACATGAAACCGCCTAAAATATGTTTTAAAAAACATATCAGTTAATATTTTTGTCATGAAGTTTGTTAACTGTATGATAAAAGATGTAGCATGAGAAAAAATCTTGAGATACATGAAGAAATTAGTCAACAATTCACCTTTTTCTGGACTAGCTTCCACCAGAGCATTAGGCTTCCAAAACCCATCCATTCTTATTCTCATTCCCAGTAATGTTGATCCTCACTAATCTGGAGTAGAAGGGAGGCACAGACTGGGTCTTTTATCCTTAAATATTAAATTATCCTAAACACTCTCTTTATTGGGAAAGAACGAAATAGAAGATCAGAAAACTCAGAAAGCACAAATCTGTTTCCCTCAGGGGTAACTTTGAAAATACTACCAGTTTTTTTCTTTAGAGTAGAACCCATCCTTACCAAAATCACTTTCTGCTGACACATTTACAAATATTTCAACACTTCTAGAAAGCCATCACCCAAGAAGATCTTTCTCTCCTTAGACATAAGCAAGGCTTAAGAAGCTCATGAATTAGCCTGATGCAAGTGACTTGCTGATCAAGCTTTATCTCAGGCCAGAAGAAATTATTTGTCCATTAATTACAGTGCACAAACATATGAATCTAGACTCAAAGGAAGCAGCTACTTGTCAAATTGATTTTGAGAACTCTTGAAGTTTATCCCACAAAACTTGTCACCCACCATAGGAAGGTAAAAGGAAAGGAACCAGATACATCTTTGCTTCCTTCAAAGTACTTATCATACCCGCACTCTTCTATTTGGGTACATATTTTAGAAATTCTTATGAAAACCAAACAACTAAGATAGAACCAAAGCTTATTAAATTACCCAGTTACATCTTAACTTTCAGATACTTTTATAAAGATATAAGTTGTCCCATATTTATACATGCTCTTTATTTAATAAAATCCACATGCAAAAAGACTGCATCTGAAGGGTCCCCAATTAAGCTTTAGGATAGGTATTTGTCAGATCAGTAGTGATTTCTATATTTTCCTTAACTACATCAATTGCAGCCTTTTGCTCTTTGCTTTATGTTGGGCATTTTTAAAAATAAAATGATATTTATAAGTTCATATAATTATAAAAACATTTGCTATACCAACAAACAGTATAATGTTGCTATTGGCTTAGAGAAGTCATTCTCATAGCATAGATAGAAAGGCTTGCTTTTAGTTTATATAAAAAGAAAAACTCTTAAGCATACCATATATTGAAAAGGGGCTTGCATCCCTGGTGGCTCAGATGGTAAAGAATCCGCTTGCAAAGCAGGACACCTGGGTTCAATCCCTGGGTTGAGAAGATCCCCTGGAGAAGGGAATGGCCACCCACTCCAGTCTCCTTGCCTAGAGAATTCCATGGACAGAGGAGCCTGGTGATCTACAGTTCATGGGGTCACAAAGAGTCAGACACAATAATGTAAAGGAATTCAGTTATATTTCTAGCCAATGCAACTCCTATTAATATTTAAGTGATTTTTTTTCCTTTTATTTCCCTGTTTCCTTTGTGATAAATATATTATTTAAGAAAAAAACACTCTGAATACAGACACAAAAAGCTGTTGTAGAGGTATGTACGATATGAAATCTAACACAAAAAATAAGAACCACTTAATTTACGGCTTCCCTGGTGGCTCAGACAGTAAAGTGCCTGCCTACAATACCGAAGACCCGGGTTCAATCCCTAGGTTGGGAAGATCTCCTGGAGAAGGAAATGGCAACCCACTCCAGTATTCTTGCCTGGAAAATCCCATGGATGGAGGAACCTGGTAGGTTACACTCCATGGGGTCACAAAGAATCGGACACGACTGAACAACTTCATTTCAATTTATAGCATGCCTTGGTTTCAGGAAATACATCTTTGTGTTTCTAGTATTTTGGGTGTTTTGATAAAATTCTGCCATTTGACAACTGTAATTTTGAATAGGAGAAGAGAAAGCTAAACTGGTTTGGATTAATCAGACACATAATATATGAGATAAGAGGGATATGTAATCAGATCCTATATAGTACTGATGTCAATATATCTACTTACAAGTAATGTCTTTCCTGTTTTCTGATTGGCTGAGGCGCTGGAAACATGATAACCACCCTCATTAGATATATGCGCATGTAGGAAGACAACAGGATCTAATGAAGTTATTGTGGAGAGCTGACTACTACATCATTTGCCCTGTCAGAGGCTTGGTATCCACTTCCTTATTCACTGCTATACTGCAGATAGTGAAAGTGTTGGATAAGTAAGTTCCTAAAAAGTTTGAAGTTGTAGATTATTTCAAAAATTATTTCACTATTACTTGATATGAAACTATTTCATATGAACAGCATGCATATGAATAAACACAACCAAACAGGAACAGCCATACATATAGAGAACCAACAGGTAGTTGTCAGAGGGGAGGGAGTTTGGGGGTGAATGAAATAGGTAAGGGAAACTAAGAGGTAGAAACTATCAGTTACAAAATAAATGAGTCATAGCGATGAAATGAACAATGTGGGGAACATGGTGACTAATGTGGTCAAAAGATACAAACCTCCAGTTATAGGATAAATAAGCACTAGCAATGTAATGTACAACATAGTAAAAATAATGAACACTGCTGCATTCATACATGAAAGGCGTTAAATCCTAAGAGTTCTAGTCACAAGGAAAAAATATTTTTCTTTCTCTTTTCTTTTATATCTATTAATATATAAGATGATGGCTGTTCAATAAATGGATCATGGTAATAATTTCTTGATGTCTGCCAGTCAAATGATTATGCTGTACACCTTAAACTTATACTGCATTATACGTCACTTATATCTCAATAAAAATGGAAGAAAAATCTTTGACTAGTTCTAAAACTACAACATTTATAGACTGCAAGACAGAAAAAAGAATCATTAATATTCTTCCTACCAGTTTCTGCCTTCTAAATAGGACATAGACATTCACAGTATTTGTGTAAGATCATCCCAACTCACATACAGCTGTGGACCCAGAGTATGAACTCCATCTTGAGGTCAAGAAATGTTAAATCCTCCAACCACTGCAAACCCATTCAACTCACTGTGGCGACAGCACGGTGAGTATTTTGATCCCAGTGACCTACAAGAATGAGTGTATATAACAAGCACCCAATTTATTCCCATAAAATGCCTGGCATGCCAGTTGACTTTGGGCTCATCTTACACAAAAATTCAGGATTTTGGAAAGATTTACTCTAAGCTTTCTAAATATTTATTGCCTTGCTGACAGATTTTTAGACTGGTACTTGTAACAGCTGATTTTTCACACCACTAGGAATCCAGAATGTGATTCCAGAACACTGGGCCAAAATTGTCTTTAGGACTTCAGCCGATGTCAAATCAAACAGATTCTGGAATCTGTGTAAGCAAAGAAGTAAAAATATTTCTTAAATTAATAACCATAAGTGAGATAGTTCTATCACTGTGAGCAACACCAAAGTTACACAAACAAACGACACCTCCCACTCACCCTCACTCTATAACGTCGATGCCCATTGGTACTGCCTGTTTCTCAGACAAACTGAACTTGTTCTCACCTTAGCAACTTGTGATTCCTGCCACCTGGAGCCCACTCACTCCAGTGCTTTGCAAGGTTGGCTCCTGTTCATCATTAAACATCAGAAGTAGCCCTCCTGCCTCTCCAAGTAACACTGTATATAACATGACCTGGTGATTTCCTTCACAGTACATGTAAAGGAATTGCTCCAATTGCTTGTCCAATTTTTAAAATGTATTCTTTGTTAGTAAGGGCAGGGCCTCATCTTCTTTACTAAAAGTCACATCCCTACTATCTTGACAACACCTACAGCAGAGTAGGCACTCAAAAAATAAATGCTAAATAAGTAAGTAAAAGTTTAATCCAAACTACTATGGCTTTGCACTAAATTATATAAAGCCATAAGGTATGATTTGTATGATTTATATTGTATTCTAAGTACTGCATCACTATAAAAATAAAATCTAGTCCATTTTAAGTTTATGGTGTGAAGAATAAAGGAGATTGTATTAATTTACTAGTTTTCAAAGTTTCATCCAGAAGATATCCTATGAATTTTTTTTTTTCTACCAGGTCAATGCTTCAAGAATTTGTTTTTCCAACAAACTTTCTTCTATTAAACTGATACTTCTATCAGAATTTTTGAAATATTAAAAAAATGACATGTTGGAAAAAGTGTAAAATAAATGTTTATAGAAACACTATGCATAACAGCCAAAGAGCAGAAACCGAAATATCATCAACTAATACATGATGATGCTGTGAAAGTGCTGCACTTAGTATACCAGCAAATTTGGAAAACTCAGCAGTGGCCACAGGACTGGAAAAGATCAGTTTTCATTCCTATCCCAAAGAAAGGCAATGCCAAAGAATGCTCAAACTACCCCACAATTGCACTCATCTCACACGCTAGTAAAGTAATGCTCAAAATTCTACAAGCGAGGCTTCAGTAATACGTGAACCGTGAACTTCAGATGTTCAAGCTGGTTTCAGAAAAGGCAGAGGAAACAGACATCATATTGTCAATATCCGCTGGATCATCGAAAAAGCAAGAGAGTTCCAGAAAAACATCTATTTCTCCTATATTGACTATGCCAAAGCCTTTGACTGTGTGGATCACAATAAACCATGGAAAATTCTGAAAGAGATAGGAATAACAAACCACCTGACCTGCCTCTTGAAAAACTTGTATGCAGGTCAAGAAGCAACAGTTAGAACTGGACATGGAACAACAGACTGGTTCCAGATAGGAAAAGGAGTACATCAAGGCTGTATATTGTCACCCTGCTTATTTAACTTATATGCAGTGTACATCATGAGACATGCTAAGCTGGAGGAAGCACAAGCTGGAATCAAGATTGCTGGGAGAAAGATCAATAACCTCAGATATGCAGATGACACCACCCTTACAGCAGAAAGTGAAGAGGAACTAAGGATCCTCTTGATGAAAGTGAAAGAGGAGAGTGAAAAAGTTGGCTTAAAGCTCAACATTCAGAAAACTAAGATCATAGCATCTGGTCCCATCACTTCATGGCAAATAGATGGGCAAACAGTGGAAACAGTGGCAGACTTTACTCTTTTGAGCTCCAAAATCACTGCAGATGGTGACTGCAGCCAGGAAATTAAATGATGCTTACTCCTTGGAAAGAAGGTTATGACCAACCAACAGCATATTAAAAAGCAGAGACATCACTTTGCCGACAAAGGTCCATCTAGCCAAGGCTATCGTTTTTCCACTAGTCATGTATGGATGTGAGAGTTGGACTATAAAGGAAGCTGAGCACCGAAGAATTGATGCTTTTGAACTGTGGGGTTGGAGAAGACTCTTGAGAGTCCCTTGGACTGCAAGGAGATCCAACCAGTCCATCCTAAAGTAGATCAGTCCTGGGTGTTCACTGGAAGGACTGATGTTGAAACTGAAACTCCAATACTTTGGCCACCTCATGCAAAGAGCTGACTCTTTTGAAAAGACCCTGATGCTGGGAAAGATTGAGGGCAGGAGGAGAAGGGGATGACAGAGGATAAGATGGTTGGATGGCATCACTGACTCAATGGACTTAAGTCTGAGTAAGCTCCAGGAGCTAGTAATGGACAGGGAGGCCTGGTGTGCTGCAGCTCATAGGGTCGCAAAGAGTTGGACACAACTGAGTAACTGAACTGAATATATGAGTAAATAAAATATCATACAACTATATCCATACAATTGAATATTATTTATTATTAAAAATTAGTGAAGTACTGACACATGCTATACTATGGATGACCTCTGAAAACATTAATCTCAGTATAAGAAGCCAGACACAAACAACCACATATTATATGATTTCACTGATATGAAATGTCCCAAGTAGGCAAACATGGAAACAGAAAGCAAATTAGTGGTTAACAAGAGCTGGGGACTGAGGGGCAAAAATGCAGTGTAACTGCTTAATGAGAACAGGGTTTCTCTTTGGGGTGATGACGATGTTCTAAAATTGACTACAGTGATGGTTAAACAACTCTGTAAATATACTAAAAAGTGCTGCATGGTACGCTTTAAATAGGTGAAATAGATGGTATGTGAATTATATGTCAATAAAGCTGTCATATATATGAATAAAAATAATAATTATATATAATATATATAGCTATGTAACAATTGGTAGATACAAATAATATCTTTGAAGATTAAGTTGGATGATTAATTCTTATAAGACCTAAAGTCTATAAATACAGACACTCTCTGCTCATCCAGGGTTATATTGCTTAAGGAAATATCAGCTGTTCTAACAGATAAACCCTGAGATCTCAATGGTTTAACGTAAGTTTATTTCTAACTCAAATAAATTTTCCCAATCAACAGCAGGAATTCAGGTGGGGGAGTGATGTTCACTGCAACTGTTGTTTGCGTTCTTTCTGTTTAGGCCATGCTTTAGTCTGGGTCCCAGAGTTCCAGTGGATGTTCTGTATCTGGTCAGCAGACAAGGACAGAGGGTAGAGTAAATTACACCTGGGCAATAAATTAAAGAAATTTATATACCAACTCTGAAAATGGCAAAAATCACTTCCATTGACCAAAACTTAGTCATATGGCCATTCTTAACTAAAACAGAATCTGGGAAATTTACTCATGTACCCAGGAGAAAGAGAAAGCAGGTTTTGTTGAATGTATGGCACAGATGGGGTTTACTACATAAAGAAAGACAGATTTGGGAGGGGTCTATGAACATTTATTTTTGTGACATACACTGCTGTGTCAAAGATATTTCCCTGTAACAAATAGTAGGTACCAACTGGAGAGTAAATTGATAAAACTACTTTAGAAAGAAATCTGGTGATATCTGTTGTAGATATGTGAAATTTATGACTCAATGAGGTAAGTTAGAATATATGTTGGTCACAGTATTTTGCAACCTCTCTTATCCCTTGAATCTGGGATGGCCCTGTGACCTGCTCTGACTAGAAGGATGTGATGGAAGAGATGCGCTGTGCATTCCAGATTCTAGCCTTAATAGGCTTTGCAGGGTCTCCCTGGACTGATGCTCAAGAATGTCACACTATAAGAAAGTTAATCTACTCTACTGAGGATAAGGAGCTGCATGGTAGAGATCTGAGGTGCCCTAGCCTACAGACAGTCCTAACAGCCAGATATGTATGTGAACCCAGCGGGACTCTTCAGCCATTCTAGCCATTATGTGATTGCACCCGAATGAGAAAAACTAGCAGAAGAACCATCATGTTTACTCAAAGAATTGTGTAAATCATTATTTTAAGCCAGCAAATTTGGGATGTCTGGTGACACAGTAATAGATAACTAATACAAATGAGAACTGCACTTCCGAGTATATACTACAGATAAACTCTCACACTTCAGCCAAAAAAATAAATAAATACAAGCTCAAGAATGCCTACTATGGCACTGTCTATAAGAGGAAAATTATGGGAAAAAATAATATGCCAACCGTTAGAGAAGATGGATGTTTAATATGACTTAGATATCAAGCAGAATACTATACAACAGTGAAAAGAAAACAGCTACAGGTAGCAAGTTGGACAAACTTCAAAAATTAACTATTAAGAAAAAAAAAGTGAATTACCCAGTGTTACACATTTATTCAATCATCAAATATTTATTGAACACTATGTAGATGTCAGGAATAAAACAGTTATGAAGACAGACCCTCACCCCCACCCCCAAAAAAACCCTGTCTTCAATCCACTTGCATTTCAGTGAAGGGAGACAGACAATAAAATATAAAATAAGTTAAATAACCCAGATAATGAAAATTACCAAAGAATAATAGCAGAAATAATGGAAAGGAGAAGGGAAATGAGAGCAGCATTGTAGGAATTTGCAGTTTTAGATAAGTTAACCTAGGACCCCCCTGAGGCAGTCATTCAAATAAAGATTCAGAAGAGCAGGGAACTAATCATGGAAGAACATTCTAGGCAAAGGGAATTGCAAGTGCAAGGACCATGAGGTGGAAGGACCACTGGTATTCTCGAGGACTAAGTATGAGTTCAATGAGTAATTGGCCTAAGAAATGAAAGTATGAAGCCATCTATGCTGTATTTATGAATGTATAAAATAGTACATATTATTTATGAATTAATAAGTATCTAGTAAAATTATAAAAGCATTCTATATTGGTAGGAATACATACACATCAAATAAGTATGGAAAAGCCTGGGAAAATACACATTACTTTCAGGATAGGATTCCCTCTAGGAAAAACAGAGGTAAAAGGAATCAAGATGGGGTATGCTAGCCTATCTTTTCAAAATCTCAAGTAAATACTGCAAACTTTATTTTTGTATTTAATTATTAGGTAAAATTTATTTAGTATGGTGTTGGGGAAATAGGTTTCAGTTATAATATTCTTCATATTTTCCAGTATATTTTAAATATTTCATAATTGGTTTTAAAAGGAAATGAAGCAATATGTATTTAGTAAATAATCAGTAATTGTTTAAATGAGACATAGTTGGACACATATATACACACACACACATACACACACACAGAAAAGTGCTTGCTAACTGTCTAAAAACTCACCAGGCATCTGAGTGAGGGCCTCTCTGGGAAGGACACAATCTCTACCTGCAGGTAATAGCCACCACACTTCACACACAACATTACATAGGATTTAATCCATATATAGGTAGGGCAATTCTATTTTGATGATGGCAAACACCAGCATGGTTCTGCTTTAACCCCAAGCGCCTCTCTAACCACTTCTACCATAACTTCAAGGTAACAGTTATATGTAAAATTACATCAAAATAAAAGAACAGGTGCTTCTTTAAAACTGGGCAGTAAGAGAAAAGATTGATAATAATGAAAAGAGCATTGACATTTTTTAAGGCACTCAGCCCCTTTTTCTACATTCTAAGCATTTTGTTCCAAAGTTTCCAGGTATATTGTTATTCAATCTTTCTCACAGTTCTATGAGGCTGGCTGAAGAGCAGAGATGCAGAAGTGGCTGAGGAGCCTAAGGTCACACAGGTGGGAAGTGATAAAGACAGGCTTCAAACCTAGCAGCCTGTCTCATGACAGAGGCTGAATTTTAACCACTAAGCTCTGCTGGGAATAGAAACCTCTAAGTACACCCTAAAACCGCTTTCCAAATTCACAGCTTGTATACTGAAGTTAAAACCAACCATGAATATATTTGTGCCCGACTGGTAATAATTTATACACTATATGGCTCATATTTGCTTCAACTGATGGGATTATAGGTTTCAACTGAATCAGTGTTGCCCACTACCATGAATCTGAAATCTTGCTGACTCTTGTAAATAAAAATAAATAAACAAAATTGCATCCAAAATAGTTATGACACTTTAAACTCTTAGAACACTATCATTATTTGTGACGTTATTTGGAGAAGTTTGAGGTGGGGTCCAATTTAGCTCTGAGAAATGCCTCCTGATTCTTGAAAACCATTCAATTCTCTAAAAGTCATATTCTATATGTATTAGTTCTACAGAGTTCCATAGTCAGACTTCAGGTATTGCTTCTCATTTGGGAATTTTCAACACAGCAGGCCAAAATACTCTGTCACCAAAAATTGAATGGTCAAAACTTAACACAGTTTAAAAAAAAAAAAAGAGAGCGAGAGATGCTAAGACAAAATGAATACACTACAGAAGCATTTAAGATCAACAAAACCAAAGCTGAAAAATATAAATAGTTGTGTTTTCCCTTTAGCCACAAAAATGAAAGGGAACTAGCATATCACTTTTATACTCTTCTTTGTTTAGTAACAGGAGAATAAATATGTATGCAGCCCATACATGGAGATAATTTCTTAAAACTGCAAACAACTGGAAAAACATGTTGATTGGAAATTTTGTGCAATAGTGAACATCAAAAAGTATTTGGTAGGACACCTAAAAAATGAATTCACTGTTGGTTAATCACGTCTTTCAGATAATCTCTACTGTTAATATAATTTTTTCCCTCATTTAAGCTAAGTTCTGTTTAAGAAGATCAGACACACATCTTTCCCGAACTTCTAACGATTGTACAGGATCAGTCCAGAGGTACTGTCTCACCCTACACATGAGGCCATACAATGAACATTATGTAGAAGACTCCCCAGATATTCCTCCTGCAGTCACTTAGTCTTAAAACCTGAGTAGGATTTTCTTTCAACTGTCCCAGAATGTTTCTGATCTACATAGTTGAAATCAGTGAATTTACAGTACATTAAAGTTTTAATTTATTTCTATTACTGGAGGTAAAGTAAATTTAATGCTCCTAGAATGATGTTTCTAACAAAATCAACTCAAACTTTACTTCTCTAAAATACAGTCAACAGGGGAAAAAAACACCACAAACATAGTAATTATGGTGAGATAATCAAAGGCCTCTACGCTGAAAAAAAAAATTGTCCTAAAAATGTTACTTGTGGTTTTGAGGCTTCAGAGCCTTTAAAGGGACTTATTTTAAACAGAAGCCCAAAGGAAGCAGCAGACTTTGGATCTTTCTCTTTCTGCCCTCCCATTTCTCTCACTCTTGGGAGGAAGAGAAGGGACAAGTTGAAAAACTTAATCAGCTCTTACACACACACATAACGCGTATCACTCCCCCCACCCCCACCCCACCCCATCCCATCCTTTCTCTGTCTTCATTTCTACAGTGGCTTCAAAACATCCCCATTTTAATTGGCCTTTCCCCAACTCAGATTTCCCTGGCTTGTAATTATAGTCATGGGGAACTTCCTACAGGACTATCTTCAAGACCTTTCAGACCCCACACAGGGAAATTCCCAGCTGAAACTGAGTCCGTCTCCTGCTCTTTAAAGAAACCAGCAGTGTGAACTAATTAAAAGTTGACTCAATCTGAATATACATTTCTCCAAAGAAAATATACAATAAGCACATACAAATCACTACAGAACTGGTATGCCACTTCCCAGTGACTGGGAAGACTATTGCCAAAAGTGCTGGCGAGACTGTTCAGAGGATGAAGGCCTTGTGCATTCCTGGTGGGGATGTACAATGGTGCAGCCACTGTGAAAAAGTGTGTCAGTTCCTTTAAAAATTGATTGCAGAGTTATAATAAGATTCAGAGATTTCACTTCTAGGTTGATGACTAAAAGAACTGAAAGTACGGATTCAAGCAGTGTTCATGGTAGCATTATCCACAGCAGTAAATTAAAAGTCATTCAGTTGTGTTCGACTCTTTGTGACCCCATGGTCTATAGCCCACTGAGCTCCTCTGTCCATGGAATTTTCCAGATGAAAATACTGAAGTGGGTTGCCATTCCCTTCTCAGAGGATCTTCCTGATAGAGGAATCGAACCCAGGTCTCCTGCACTGTAGGCAGATACTTTACCATCAGAGCTACCAGGGAAGCCCAATCCATGGCCAAAAGATAAAAACAACTCAAATGTCCATTGACTACTAAATGGATTTAAAAAATTTGCTACATAAATGCAATGGGATATTACTCTTCCTTAAAAAGGAAGAAAATTCTGGCACATACCACAACTAATGACATATGCTAAGTGAAATAAGCCAGGTCCAAAAAAAAAAAAAAAGGCAAATATGGTAAGATTCCACGCATACGAGGTACTTCCAATAGCCTGATAGTCACTGAGTCAGAAAAACAGAACGACTGCTGTCAAGGGCCAGGGGGTCGGGGGAAATGAGGCATTATTGTTCAACGGGCACAGCTGAGGATGAGGGGGGCTTCAAGAGATGGACAATGGTGATGGCTGCACGGCGGTGTGGGTGCACTTAATGCCACAAAACTATGCACTTAAAGATGGTTCAAGTGTAAATGTTGTCTGCATTTTGCCATAAGATTTGACTTGGAAGACATAATGATGAACAAAGAACGGTTTTCAGTCAACCGCCTTTTTCTTCAGTCAGTTCCATTCAGTCGCATCCGACTCTTTGCGACCCCATGGAGTGCAGCACGCCAGGCCCCCCTGTCCATCACCAAGTACCAGAGTTTACTCAAACTCATGTCCAATGAGTCGGTGATGCCATCCAACCATTTCATCCTCTGTGGTCCCCTTCTCCTCCTGCCTTCAATCCTTCCCAGCATCAGAATCTTTTCAAATGAGTCAGCTCTTCGCATC
Organism: Antilocapra americana; assembly: GCA_007570785.1. Lineage (NCBI taxonomy): Eukaryota > Metazoa > Chordata > Mammalia > Artiodactyla > Antilocapridae > Antilocapra > Antilocapra americana. Next base: position 41,317,057 of record ML660201.1, on the reverse strand, counting down.
AGGTGGCCAAAGTATTGGAGTTTCAGCTTCAACATCAGACCTTCCAATGAATATTCAGGACTGAATTCCTTTACGATGGACTGGTTGGATCTCCTTGTAGTCCAAGGGACTCTCAAGAGTCTTCTCTAACACCACAGTTCAAAAGCATCAATCCTTTGGTGCTCAGCTTTCTTTATAGTCCAACTCTCACATTCATACATGACTACTGGAAAAACCATAGCCTTGACTAGATGGATCTCTGTTGGCAAAGTAATGTCTCTGCTTTTCAGTATGCTGTTGGTCATAACCGTCCTTCCAAGGAGTAAGCATCATTTAATTTTCTGGCTGCAGTCACCATCTGCAGTGATTTTGGAGCCCAGAAAAATAAAGTCTGACACTGTTTCTCCATCCATTTCCCATGAAGTGATGGGACCAGATGCCACGATCTTAGGTTTCTGAATGTTTCCACTCTTCTCTTTCACTTTCATCAAGAGGCTCTTTAATTCTTCTTCACTTTCTGCCATAAGGGTGGTGTCATCTGCATATATGAGGTTATCAATATTTCTCCTTGCAAACTTGATTCCAGCTTGTGCTTCCTCCAGCCCAGCATTTCTCATGATGTACTCTGCATATAAGTTAAATAAGCAGGATGACAATATACAGCCTTGACGTACTCCTTTTCCTATCTGGAACCAGTCTGTTGTTCCATGTCCAGTTCTAACTGCTGCTTCCTGACCTGCTTACAGGTTTTCAAGAGGCAGGTCAGGTGGTCTGCTATTCCCATCTCCTTCAGTATTTTCCACAGTTTATTGTGATCCACACAGTCTAAGGCTTTGGAATAGTCAATAAAGCAAAAATAGATGTTTTTCTGGAACTCTCTTGCTTTTTTGACGATCCAGCGGATATTGGCAATTTGATGTCTGTTTCCTCTGCCTTTTCTAAAACCAGCTTGGATATCTGAAAGTTGACAGTTCAAGTACTGTTGAAGTCTCCCTTGGAGACTTTGGAGCATTACTTTACTAGTGTGTGAGATGAGTGCAATTGTGTGGTAGTTTGAGCATTCTTTGGCATTGCCTTTCTTAGGGACTAGAATTAAAACTGACCTTTTTGAGTCCTGTGGCCACTGCTGAGTTTTCCAAATTTGCTGGCATATTGAGTGCAGTGCTTTCACAGCATCATCTTTTTCTTTAATAAATCAATAATCCGTCATTTTACACCTCCTCATGTGTAGGTGTTCTCCGTTGCTGAGTTGTGTCTGACTCTTTGCAACCCCATGGATTGTAGCTGCCAGGCTCCTCTGTCTGTGGGATTTCTCAGGTAAGAATACTGGAGTGAGTTGCCATTTCCTTCTCCAGGGGATCTTCCTAACCCAGTGACAAACCCATGTCTTCTGCTCTCCTGGACTGCAGGAGGATTCTTCACAGCTTGAGTCATTGGAAGCCCTTGCAGCTCCTTGCTAGTCTACAAATATGATGACTGTGGCTTGTAGAGATTCTCCTTTAGGGACCTTCAGATTCGAATCTAGGTTGTGGTGGACTGAACTACTGTCTTTCAAGACTTTGACTTTCTACTGCTTCAAGGAGGAGGCCCTAGCTTAGTACAAATGGACCAGTTTTCAATTATGCACAGGACCTGACAGACATCACCAATCAATCACAGTACTGCTTTGTACTAAGGCCCTCGGGACTTTATAATCCTTCCCAACATGGAGTTCAGGCAGTCACCAATGAATCAGAGCTGTCTGTCTAAATGAAGTCTAATTGCCAAAGTTGTCTGTTTTTACCCAAACTAAAATCTTACAGATTAAAAAATCAGTTACAGTGGATTGAGCTGAGTACATCAGATTACAGACATAGGGGGCTTAACCCAGTCTCTGTGCTTCCCCCTACCGCCACCAATATTTTATTTATTTAATTTTGGCTGTGTTGAATCTTAGTTTAGGTATACAGGCTTAGTTGCCTCACAGCATGTGGGATCTTAGTTCCCTGAGCAGGGATCAAACCCACATTCCGTGTACTGGAAGGCGGATTCTTAACCACTGGACCACCAGGGAAGTCTCCTGTCCATGCCTTTTAACGGCCACAGATTCTGGTCAGGGTAGAAGAAAATTACCTCAGGTAACAAAACTCAAATGACCAAAGACACAGAGATTTTTCTAGCACAATAATAAAAAGGATATATACTAGCATAGTTATATAGTTAACCCTTTCATTATGAAAGATGTTATTGTCTGCTAGAACAGGAGTTGGCAAACTTTTTCTATTAAGGGCCAGATAATATATATTCTAGATTTTGTTGGCCATATCACCTCTGTTGCAACTACTCAACTCTGTCCTATGAAAGCAACTGTAGACTATACATAAATGAATGAAAATGGCTAGATTCTAATCAAACTATTTATAAAAACAGGTGGCAGGCGGGACTTGGTCTGTGGGCCACAGTTTGTTGGCCAGTGTTCTAGTTATTTCTTCTTCAGTCCAGATCTCACAGAGGGTTGCTTTCTCTTTCCTCCTTTATTTACCTTTTGACTTTAAATCCATTTCTATCCCCATCTGGCACTCCCCACCCTCTCCCCCATAGAGCTGAATTAAGGGCAAGCAGCGCAAAAGGCTTGTCATCAAGCTAGAGGTGAGAAGGCCAAAAGGAGAGAATCCAAGAGGCCTGAAATCTGGTAGGGTAGGGGTGGGGCAACAGTATGTATAGAGTTAAGAACTCAAAATTAAGAACAAAGGCCTTCTATCAGTGGGAGGCTGAGGGGTGGATGAATAGCAAAGAAAGCCATTCCCCTTAGTGTGCTTAGTTGCTCAATCATGTTTGTCTCTTTGAGACTCCATGGACTATAGCCTGCCAGGCTCCTCTGTCCATGGGATTCTCCAGACAAGAATCCACAAAGGCTAGATGCATTGGAATATGGTATGCTTTAGAGTCTGTGTGTGAGTCTGACATGACAAAGGGCCAGTTTGGTTATAATGACAGTAGAGAAAGCTATATACTTAGAGTACTCTAAAGTGTGTTCAAAGCTAAGATAAGGTTATTTAATCCACTTCCAACAAATTCTATCGCCAAAGTATTAGATGTACAGGCTAAGAATAGAACAAGTTAGAGCCAGAGTAGTTCAGACCTGGGCCAGCCACTGTAACTCACTGACCTCGGAAAGTCATTTAAGATCTGTGGTACTGTATTTAGAGTGGGAATCCAAATGCTGGCTCCATACAAGATAAGCAAGGATACACATTCAAGGTAATCTGCCTTCAGACTAATAAAAGGTAACATCTAATAAAGGGAAGAATAACCCTTCATCTTAAAAAGTTCTGATGATCTGCTTTCAAAACAAGGTGGGACTAAAAGAGATAAAGGTACTTGGTGGGAGAGATAGGAATGCAGAGAAGGAGATAGGAAGAAAAACTGTAATTATGGAAATGCAAAAAGCAGACCTATGCCAGTCTGCAGGAACTCCAGATAGCTTCTTACTGAAGTTGACACATAAGCTAGAGATGTGAGAATAAACAGCAAGGTTTGAGTATGAACATTTTGAACATGAAGAACCACAGGAACCAAGGCCTGTGGAGAGAAACAGCAAAGTGTGTGTTGGGAGTGGATCTATCTGTTCAGTGTTATTAGCCAGAGGTAGGTTCTGGTGCAAAATGAGGCTGAGGTTAGGCACGGCTAGCCAATGGAAGTCCTTAAATGTCCCAATAAAGAGCACAATTTACTCTGCATGATGGCAGAGATGTTGAAGGTATTAGGCATGGTAGTGATGAGGAAATGAGAATGAATCAGAAAAGAATCAGGCTGGAGTCAGGAAGCTGTTGCACAGTCCAAGCAAAAGAAGATCAGAACAAAGGTCGGGGGTGGAAGAGCCTGGCAGGCTATAGTCCATGGGATTGCAGAGTCAGACACAACTGAGTGACCAAGCACAGCACAAAGGGATGGAGAGGAGGGTACAGACTGAAGAAACATCTAAAATCAGCACAACCTGTTGAGCAATTGCAATGAGGGTAGGGTGACATGAGGGACAGGAAGAAATTAAGGGTGACTTTCAGATTTCTAGTCAGTCTGTATCCCTGTAAGGCCAGACCACGCCACACCCTAATATGATCTTTCCAACTACTGACAGAATCATTCCCCGAGGAAACAGGCAATGTGGAAAAAAGTTCCCAAGAAGGAAAGCTATAAAGACAAAACCAAGTTTGGAAATATTCTGGTAACAAGTACTGGAAACCATAATTTCACATGTATAAATAAAAGGCCAGAAGAGATGAACAGCTATACGATGCTACTATTAAAGACTGGTTCACTGTACACGGTAGTGTTTCTACCATGTTTCAATGTTTTGCCTGCAAAATACACAAAGCTATAAAATGTATATCACATGTGTGTCTGCATGTTTTACAACCACACCATGCCTCAGATGAACACTTTCTGTCCTGTAGTATTTCATTAGACAGAGAATTTTTAAACAATTGAAGAAATTTTAGTAAGTCTATATTTCAAAGTACTCACCCAGAAAAAAGATTTGAGTGGGTGGACACCCATTTACTGTTTAGGTTTATAAATTGCTGTTAGTCTTATAATCTTTAAAATATTCTCAGGTTGTCTGAAATAGTATATACATCATTAAACAGATGTCAAATTATTATGGAAAATGACATGAAATTTCTGGACACTTACAGCACCACAAGTCTTCAGTAACTAAATTCAAAAAGGCATGTAGGGTAGAAAAAATTACAATGAGCAGTGAAAGGTCCAGAGGCTTAGCAAAATCTGTTCTCTAAGGGTAATTCAAGGACTATAAGCTGCAACTACATTCAAACTACATTCAAACCAAGCACCAGGATTCTGGCTTCTATGTTTCAACTGCTGTCCTAGTGGAATATTTTATAAAACCTCTTAGAGCAAAAGGCCTACAAACTGAGAGGTCACAAAAGGATTTTACATAATTCGACAGTGGTTGAAATAAACAATTCTCAGAAACAGAGACTTCTGATCTTCCACTTTCACAGAGAAACATGCCTGTGTTCCATTGACCATGGAAGTGCTGAACACAGGAAGGTTCGGGTTTTAATTCTGGTTCTATCACTAGCTGATCACACAGCCCCAAGTAAAGCTTTCTCTTTTATTCCCTGACTTTCCATCCTACTTCTACAACTGAAAACAGAGAGGTTGAACAAGATAACCAGGGACCCTTCTAGCCAGATCCTCCAGCAAGGTGCCTGTGGTAAGTCCTCCCACAGAGCACTAAACTTCTCCTCCACAGAAGTCAACAAGCTTATCATTAACTGCCAGTTTAATGCTGCTCTTCATGCCTGGAAGGCAGCACTGTGATGGGGATCTTGTTGACTTCTTTATATCCAATTCACCACCTAGAACTCAGAATTCAATCAGTATTTTCCGAGAACTTCCCAATTGCCTCTTTTATTTATTTATTTATTGTTTTTTGGTAATTAGTTACCAGCAAAGTCAGAATAAAATCCAAACCTTTGATAAATCCTCTGGAAATGCAGAACAACTCAATATCCCAGCTGGTTTCTCTTCTACCAACCCCTGAAGGGCCATGTTCCTAAACTGTTTCCCTGAGATCTCTGGTTCTTCTAAAGGAAACAAAAATCCCATTTAGATTTGTTTTGGATTTTATGTTAATAGCTATATAGAGGATGAACTTGGTTTTTGAAATGGCACATAGTAGGCAAATTGAAAGGTAAGCATAACTAGGTAACTTCTCAGAACTAAGCCTTATGTCACTCAATTCCTTTCTCTTCTTAAAAGTCCATAGGGAATGAAACACTCCAGGAAGTTCCCCATCCCTTGGTTCCTACAGGGAAGGGTCAGCCTCGGCTTTCCTCCCCATTTCCTTGTCATGTGTCCTTTCTCAGTCAACAGAGGGAGGCGTCAGCTCTCTACTTCCCCTCATTACTTCTGACCCAGAAGCACTGATCTGGTGCTTTCCCTCCCCTGAGCCTCAGGCCCTGAGGAAATGGCTGCTGACCTTTGAAAGGAGAAGCACCAGGCTAGTATAAACAGACCTCTCCCCTACAACTCCCCTCTGGGGGCTTCCTGCTCCGTGCAGTCTCCAAGGCAAGTTTTCCTCACTGGTCAGAAGTGATGCTCCTAGACAGGGGCTCTGAGCCAGCCAAGCCTCTTCCTAAGTGCCTTCTCGTCCTCCTCAATTTCTCCCCAAATCTTCCCCTTGCTACTAACCATGGTTGAGTTCAAGTTTGCTTTTTTTTTCCTGGTGATTTTTAGTTTTCCTTGCACGGCCACTTTTATTTCAAGTCATCCAATGTGGAAGTTTTTAGAGCTTGCTTTCAAACAGACAGACAAACAAAAAAATTGACAAGGCTAGTATACAGTATGTAGGGAGAAACAACTGGGTAAGAAAAAGTATGAAGGAAAGTAAGGTGACGTCAAGAGAGTGGTTATTTAGGGGAGAAGGAAATAAACTTTGGTTTGAGCAGGATCTTGGAAGCTCTGGAAAATTAGAAGTCCAAGATTCTTTTGTGAGTGGTGAATTCAAAGGTCTCTACTTTATAAATTCATTAGCTGTACAAATGTTTTTAACTGTTTTATGCGTTTGTATTATACTTAACAAGAATTATTTTTTAAAGCTCTCATGGTTTTTGACTTTACAACTTAGCTAAGGAATAATGACCAACCAGATTTCTGTAAACAGAAAAATGTACAAATCTTTTCCCATGTTTCTGCAACTTCTCATCACTGCAATAAATATTTCACATCAAATTTCCATTTGCTTGTCCCCATTCATGAATCTGAACATATCAGTTTAAAGACAGAGAGTGTGTCAAAGGAAAAGCTAGACCTAAGAAAACTTTGGATGATGGACAACTTTAAGAAAAAATGGTCTGAGTAGTCACTAAAACCTAATAACCTTTTCCTTTTATGTCTGTTAAAATATTTTTAATAATTACTATGTATAGAGAAGAACTTTAAAGCTGAGGAAGGCACTAAAGATGCTATTATTATATTTATTGTTACTGTGTGCCTAAGTATTTAATGTACTTTATCAAATTTAATTTTTACAACTCTAAAACATAGATATTATGTATCTTAATAATTTTACAGTGTGTGTTTTGTTATTCCTCTAACAACTTGGGCTCATTCTCACCCCTGGAGACCTTTGCACATGTTTCCTCTACTTCCAATGCTCTGTCTGCAACTCTGCATGGCTAGCTCCTGCTTCTCCTCCAGGTCTCAGCTTAAACATCACACATTCCTCATTCCACAATTAACCTTCTTCCCTTTGTAGATGCCCCTTAAAACATGTTCCTAACCTACTTAGCACTCAGAAAAGCGATCAAACTTTTCATTTCTTGCTCACAATCATGGTGAAATCTTCCTAAAGTAACAGAACATCCTGATGACTGAGCCGTCCTGGAATTCTTTTCAATAAATACTCAGCTGGAATGAGACAATCCATCTTGTGATATGCATTCCTTTCAACAAGAAGCCATGAAAAAGCGAGCAATTAATACACAAGGCTGATCAGCAAAAAGAAAAAAAAATGCTTTTGTTAATTACTATGAAAAATAAAGAAAACAGCAGTGCCTGATCATAAACACCAACCTTCGGCCTTGAAAAATAGAAGGCCTGCCCTCTGAGCAAAGATAAACCCAAAGAAAAGAGCCTGAATTTCTCAACTAAACAGCTGCACATGGATTTTGCTAAGTTTTAAATGCAAACTTTAAGCAACAATAAAGATGGCAAACAAAAGCCTTCAAATGTGAGAAGAAAGAATAATCATAGCTACATGAGCTTAGTCCAATGGGGGAGGATACAGAGTCTTTCTAAAATTTATTTTATAGCTGAAATTTACATCCAGCTTGGTTTTGTGGCTGCCTCTGCAGCCTGTATGTGCAGGGCATTATAAATACTCTTCAGGAGTGCTGCCTCCCTCCCACGCTCTAAACCATCAATCAAATTAACCAAGTAGACGTCAAAGTCTTTTTGGAGGGTGCTCTGTGGCCCAAACCAACTGCAGGCAAACCTCTTGGCCACAGGAGCCATGCCATTTCCTCCTCAGTCTCCTGGCTCCTGTGGCCTCCAGCCTGGAGATGGTGTCCAGTCTCTCAATTTACGGGAACCCCCTTCCCCACCTCCTGCGCGTGGGTACGCGAGGCCATATTTAGCTTGGCCTACCCAGAGTTCACTTCACCAGGCCAGGTGAAGCCAAATACCAAGTGAGCACAAGAAAGAAAGGGCTTTCTGTCTCAAGTATCTATCTGTGTGAAGTCAGTGGCTTTTTAAAGGCTACCACTCTGGTGCCTATGCGTCAAATTCTTTGGGGATTTAATTTAGAGGTGAAAAATATAGTCATCTAACGCCAGCAAGCAAAATTAAGGAAGTTACGATGTTTCAAGGCAAAAAAATAAAACAGTCTGGGAATGGATATACATACGTGTGTGTATATATCTTTACACATGCATATATACCATATGTGTGTGTGTGCTTGAACAATGAGGGTATGGCTTGCTGCCAAACATTAAGAAAAGTTTTAAAAATTTACGATGCTGGGAAAAAGTATACGAAGACATAAATCTTAGATTTTTCTCCTAATCAATGCTAAACTACCAGAACAGACATACGTGTCTTTAAAACAGCACAACCCAAGAAACTGAGGGTTTAACAGAAAACCTAAAACACACTGACTTCCACCAATCATATCACAAAATGATGCATTATTTGGTAGATGCTAACTACAGAAATGATGATGATGGCAAAAGTAACTGTCATTCCTGAGCATATCCTAGGCACAAAGAGAAATGGTAATGTCTTTATATCGAGATGCCATTGATTCACACAAACCTGTGAGGTAGCTAGTCTTCTTATCCCCATTTTAAAGATGATAACATTGAGGCACAGCAAGGTTAAGAAACTTCAGCATCACACAGCTGTAAAGTGTCAGAAGAGGGACTGGATTACAGCCCTGTGTATCACTAGATTAAAAATGAAAAGAGACAACCAATGATATGCAGCCTCCCCTAAGAACTGGGAAAGGAAAAACACCCAGATTTAGATAAAGAAGGAAAATTGGGAATAAATCAGGGAATTTTCTAGATAATTTAGGTCTCCAGGGAGTCAATGTCATCCACAACGTTGACATAATTTTGGCAACATAAAGCTTTTGTGTGGTTGTAAATGACTTTGGATCTTTCATAGTATAGAAGGAGTCATTTGAAAAGTTGGAAACCCAATCACTGCATTATTTATATGAGGCCTAAAAACCAGTTTGCTTCATTTCAAAATAGAATAATGTGGTCTGAAAGAAACAAGACAAGGTTACAAAATATGCCCTAATGTTCCCATTTCCATGCATATCATCTCTATTCTAAGTAGTTGCCTTAGAGGCTGTTAGTTAGTCCAGAGAGGCAGGCTTTTCTCCCAAGACATTTTGGGAAACCTGCCTTTGGAGCCATCTCGAGTCTGGCACATTTTTGTGACAAAGTATCCTACCAGCAGCATAACTTTACAGCCACACGTCTTTTGGAACCAAATCTGGGAAATAAGGCTATTGATCAAAATAGGAAACTTTGGTTTTAGAAAATAATGAGCTGTTACTACAGAAGAGTAAAGTCTCATGTGTGGCTCTTAATGCGGCCAGAGGAGCCTAGAAAGCTTCTGAGTAACAACTGCCAGGCTGAGAAATGTACAGAAGTTCCACCGGGTGACGGCTGAGCAGGGAAACATTCATTCAGAAACGAGAGAGCCAAAATCTCAGCTGCTGAAGATGATGGTAGTGGATGTAGTTACCAGGCTGACACAGGCTCAGCACTCCCTGAGAACAGCGCCCTGCACACAGCAGGCGCCCACTGCTCGGTTGTGAATGACTCAATGACTGTAGCCGTCTGTCAATTAAACAAAGTGCAAACTCTTTGCTAATGAGAGAATTCTTTGCTCATACGACAGTTAATGGGTCAAAACCTAAACAACTCACAAAAGTATGGCTTCACTGGAGCTCTAAAATATGAACAAAAACCCGCTCAAAGGATCTGATGCTCATTTTGCCACCTTTCTACAGATGTCTCCAGCCTGTGTTTCCCAACGCAGGGTGCCCACCACACAGGCAGTCCCTCTGAGGACACGGTGGGAATTAGGTTTCCTCTGGTCCCCTCCTTAAGCGGCTCCTTCCTGCTCCTGACAGCCGCTCCAAGCAGCTTGTAATGAAAATGATGCCCCCTGCAGCTTATATGAGAAAGGACAAATAAACCGCGACAGATCTCTAAAAACTCACATGTTCAAATGCCAACAAGGATGCTTCTTGCAGGAAAATCCTATTACAACAAACTTCAGGACAAAATCTAAATGGTGTGTCCTCTATTTATGGTTAGCCTATATGATCATCCAGCTTTTCATTCACCAAATGTCTATTAATAATTAACATATTATGATCTTACTAATTATTGGCATTGAAACAACTCAGCTGAGTAAGAGACAGGCCCTCACTAAAGAAGACTGAGCATTAAAGATTTGATGCTTTCGAATGGTGGTGCTGGAGAAGACTCTTGAGAGTTCCTTGGACAGCAAAGAGATCAAACCAATCAATCCTAAAGGAAACGAACCCTGAATATTCATTGGAAGGACTGATGCTGAAGTGGAAGCTCCAATACTTTGGGCACCTGATGCGAAGGGCCAACTCATTGGAAAAGATCCTGATGCTGGGAAAGATTGAGGGTGGGAGGAGAAGGGGACGACAGAGGACAAGATGGTTGGATGGCATCACTGATGCAATCAACATGAGTTTGAGAAAGCTCCAGGAGATGGTGAAGAACAGGGAAGCCTGGCATGCTGCTGTTCATGGGGTCACAAAGAGCTGTACACAACTGAACAACAACCTCACTTTCAAGGAGCTCACTACCACACTTCACTGATCACACACACACCCTGTCCTCCCTCAAGCCCCTACCTTTGCTCTTGACCAGCATCAGCATGCTTCTTCCTCCTGGACATGACACCCCAGTCCTTCTCTAGTCTGAGCCAGGCAGCCACTCATGATCCACTGATCTAGTCTGAGCCAGGCAGCCACTCATGATCCACTGAAATGCCATAGAACCTTTTCTTTCCCCATTCTGCTTACTTAGAATAATTCACTTATTCAGGTAGTCAAATACTTACTGAATGTCAACACTATTCTGGAAACATAAGAAAACCCTACATGCTAGTGAGGGAGATGGAAAAAGTCTCATATGATCATGGGAAAGACAGCTAGGAAACAAGTTTACAAGTAACTGTACATTATCAGTTTTAGGCTGTGATATGCATGATGAAGAAAGCTAAAATAAGGTTCAGACAAAAAGGATTATAAGAACAATGAATTAGAAAGAACATGCAGAGAAAGCCTCTCTGAGAGGATAACATTTGAGCCGTGACCTGCAAGCAGTAAAGGAGTAAGTCGCACTCATATTTGAAGAATGAATACTCTAGTCAAGGGAATAGCAGGTTTTAAGACCTGAAAGTAGAGCAGGCTTGAGACTGGTATGCCAGAGCAGTCAGTGAGGGAGAAAGCATGAGGAGGGGTCCTCAAAGAAAGCTATGGTCAACTGTCCAGGGCACCGCAGATTCCGGTACGGTCCCCAGGGAGCCCTCGCAAGGTTATGTGCTAAACAACAACATGACATCAGCAGCATCCTCATCAGCGTCATCACGGCACCAGCAAACACTCTGCACAGTTTTCTAAATGACCACAGCACTAGGAGGAGGGTCCTGTCACCACCTGAGATCCAGAAACTTAACCTGCCAGACATCACACAGTTAGCAACTGGCAACACTGGGAGTCAACCGAGGAGTCCATGATCTTTAGCCAGTGTGGAAAAAGCACACCTTAGAGAAAGCAACTGCCACTCTGTATGACAAAGAGATGAAAGGGTCCAACCATTCAGAGGTGAAGGCAACTAGACGGGGCAGACTGTGGCAGATGATCAAAGAGTCTCTCCAGCGAAGTCACTGACTCTTAGAGGATGCTTGAGGAGAAAGCCTGTTTATGCCACTAAATACAAGAGAAGCAAAAAGTAATAAGTGATTTTGGATGTAACAAAATTAGCAAAATAAATATCGTAAGTAGACATCTTGATGATTTTATCTACACCCCTATAAGCTTATATATTCAAACTTGAAAAGGTTTTTTTTTCTTTCTTTTTGAGAAATAAATACTAAATGGCTTTGTAATCAGGATGGCTTCTACTGGAAGCACTCACCAGGAACAGGGAAGGGGCCCTGCCTTCAGGCTGAGAGCATTTGCAGGAAACCCCACCAAAGCTACAGGAGCTGCCCTAGGTGAACAAATTTAGACTGATTTTACTTACAATGTTCGTCTTCTGAACTTGCACTGCTGCCTACCATAAACTACAAAAAAATCTCTTTGGGCTGCATTCTACCATCTTCTACTACATCTTACATTATGATTATGTTGGCATAGCTATATTTGACTATTACAGAAGGTAAGGAAGAAGCAAGAACTTGGTCTCAGGATCCCAAGAGGTTAGTACAGAGCCTGATACCAATGGCTGTGGAATGAATAAATATATGAAGGAAACTTTCATTTCATGAGCATTCAAAATACAGAGATGTGACCTTATTTTTACATGGTTAAAAAAACAAGTTTTAAGAACTACAAACATCACAGAATCAGTTGAAACTGAAAAGTGGGTTCTCCCCACACTTGTAATATATCTTCCAGACACCACAGCCCTGAAAGATGAAATTTTAACTATTACCTTGGTCTGAAACATTGGACTGTGGTGATTCCTGTGAAGTGAAACTTCAGCCAGGTGAATGAAGCCACAGTCTCATATGGCCTTAATTCCCCATTTAGGTTATGGGGGTAAATAATCTTGTAAGATGAGTAAAAGGCTAAAGCCATCATTAAACCAGGTTAAGAGAGGTGCCGTTCATTCAGAAATTATAGCCCCATTTATGATCAGACTCAGGCATCCAGGAGACATACATTCAAGGTTATATTGTTTAACTGTTAACATTTTCAAATTTGTGGTTTTCTAATTTCTCATAAGGATCCTTTCACAGCCAAAAATGTACAACCAAAATAAAAACAAGCCTGCTAGTAATGACACAGGGACACTCTGTGCTTCACTTTCAACCCATATAATTGATTTTGACAGCATAACAGGAACCCGAAGCACTGTATTCCACACTGCCAATGACCTGCTTTAGCAGGAAGAGGGCAAAACTGTAAGCAAGTGAAAATTAACAATGGATACCTTAAGAATTCAATTTTATATTTTAAGACTGGAATAATTTTCACATCTTCCTCCAAAATATTCTTCATCAGATTTGGATTTGGGGCATAATATGATATGAGATTATAATCAGAAGTCCATACAGATCCCAGAGTCAAGAAGTGACAGAAGGAAATATTACTATGCCTGTCATAAACATTTTTCAAGTTTGCCTCACATCAACTTTTTTTTAACGAGCTGCAACTTTTTAAAAGGATATCAGAAGCAGAACTTTCTTGGCCACACATTCTAATGCAACTATTTTTAATCAAGTGGTAGGTGTAAAGCCATTTTAAGATGCGAAGGTGAATTCTTGTTCCACAAAGATAATGCTTAATAAAGCATTATTATAGAGTTTGCTCCACCTCAAACTGTAATCAAAGAGCTGACTACAAACTTCAGCCATCAGCACTATAAATTGCCTAGATCGGCATTTGTCAAAGTTTTATAAAATATTAACTCTTTGCAATATTAGTAGATATCCCAAGGTGGGGGGTGGGGAAAGATTTCTTTTGCCAAACAATTTGGAAGAATTTCGGGTTAAAGAACACAAAATAGTTTTCTTGATCACAGGACTTTTGAGTGTCTTTAATACGCTAATACGCACAGTGACTCTCCAAGTGAAGGAGTGTGCATTGTTCCCAAAGGTATTTGACAAATACAATCCTTTTTTCTAATAGTATCTCTTAGAACTTCACTTCCAAAACTGTATGTGGGAAATGTGAACCTAGACACTTTCAGCCAGGTTTTTGTCTAATCAGTCTCTTTCTATTTTCCCACAACTATGACCCACGCAGTCGGGGTGGCAGGGAATAGCCCCTATTGACATAGTGGCTTATTAAAATAATAGTCTACTTTACAAAACAATACATTTAAAAGCCACATAACTCCTGCCCTTGAGAAATAAGTCTGTAACCCAAGTAGGTCAATTCTGAGGAGTTCCTGCATTATGTAGCTTATGTCCAGTCTGTCACAGTTCTAATCTTAATCTTACACGCAAAAACGTAACAATTGGTGGTTGTATTATTATAACCGACTACTCTAAAGAAAAAAAACAATGTTTTAGTGCACACTACAAAAGTCTTTTCAAAATGGCAGACCTTGCACTTTAGATGGAAAACAGAATAAGTTCTTAAAATAATTTATATTTAAAGTCATATATTATACTACAGGGTCGGTACAGAAGGAAACCAGTTTCCCCCATTTTCCTGAATTCCCAACTGACATCCCGACTACTGACGTGAATGCTGTGTTGGGGCAGCAGCATCCCAGGGGACCGTGAACTGTCTTCTCCATTGGCACTTTTAATTTAGCATATGTATGCATCCTTCAGCTAGTTCCAGGACTCCAAGATTTCAGAGCTGAAAGGGCCCTCACCACCAATATAAGCCTCTTGGTTTGTAGACAAAAAAGCAGGCTTAGAGAGAACAGAAACTACCTGCTCAAAATCACACAGCTAATTAGAGATTGAACCTAGAATAGAATTCAGATCCTCAAGTGCCTTCGTCCTTTCAACTTTCACTCACTCAGACACTCAAAGCTGCACGGCTGAACTATGTATAAGGCCTTCCCCAGCTTCCGCCCTGGCCCACCAAGGCTCCAGCTGCAGAAACATCCTTTGTTACCTCTTTCACATCTTCCATCCTAGGATAAGCAATGGCCCAAGAACACACTCTTTAGTTTACTTTCAGAAGCTGCTGCAAATCAGAAGCCTGAGAAGACACTTTTAGTCAGAGGAAAAGATCTTGAGATACTCAAGGGTAAAGAATTCTTCCAAACTGGTTGTTAAAAGCCCAGCAGGTAGCACAGTGCCTGGCACACAAAAGTCCTCAAAAAACATCATGGGGACTGCTTGCTGAACTGAGACAACATATAGGCAGAGTTTTACATGCTTTTAAGAAGCATTTATGTCTATATTGTCACTCTGCTTATTTAATTTATACACAGAGTACATCATGAGAAATGCTGTACAGGATGAAGCACAAGCGGGAATCAAGATTCCTGAGAGAAATATCAATAACTTCAGATATGCATATGACACCACCCTAATAGCAGAAAACAAAGAAGAACTAAAGAGCTTCTTGATGAAAGGGAAAGAAGAGAGTGAAAAAGTCGACTTAAAACTCAACATTCAGAAAACTAAGATCATGGCATCCAGTCCCATTACTTCATTGCAAATAGATGGAGAAACAGTGGAAACAGTGGCAGACTTTATTTTTGGGGGCTCCAAAATCACTGAAGATGGTGACTGAAGCCATGAAATTAAAAGATGCTTACTCCTTGGAAGAAAAGTTATGGCCAACCTAGACAGCATATTAAAAAGCAGACACATTAGTTTGCAAACAAAGGTCCATCTAGTCAAAGCTATGGTTTTTCCAGTAGTCATGTATGATGTGAGAGTTGGACTATAAAGAAAGCTGAGCACCAAAGGATTGATGCTTTTGAACTGTGGTGTTTGAGAGTCCCTTGGACTGCAAGGAGATCCAACCAGTCCATCCTAAAGGAAATCAGTCCTGACTGTTCATTGGAAGGACTGATGCTGAAGCTGAAACTCCAATACTTTGGCCACCTGATGAGAAGAGCTGACTCATTTGAAAAGACCCTGATGCTAGGAAGGATTGGGGGCAGGAGGAGAAGGGGAAGACAGAGGATGAGACGATTGGATGGCATCACCAACTCAATGGACATGAGTTTGAGTAAGCTACAGGAGTTAGTGATGGACAGGGAAGACTAGCGTGCTGTAGTCCATGGGGTCACAAAGAATCAGACATGACTGAGTGACTGACCTGAACTGAAGTCTATGCCATTAATTAAAAGAAGATAAGCCAATAACCTATAAATCCAAGTGAAGCCTCCTTACCCAAGTTAATGTCATCTAACTTTTCTACCTGTTTTTGGAATAGTCTGACCACTGTTTTCACTGTGGCTATAGTTACTGTAGTTGAGATCTGAGGAAAAAAATGCCAGCTCTTCTCTTGTTTAAAATCACCCAGTCTCAATCTTCTCATTTGAAAAAATTGCTTCAAAGATACTTGTAACATGACTTGTTCATTGGGAAGAGTAAACAAGTCAATGTATATACAGGGCAATTTGGTCAACTAGGATCAGTTTGTTAACAGCTGTATTTTTTGAAAAAATTACGAAGCTGGGTACACAAGCCAGTCCTGAGATCAGATGTGTGCACCTGCTGTGGGGGTCAAAGGGTCAGAGCCACATCCGTACTGGACGTGTGCCTAGAGGCAGTGGTGCACTGCCCCGAATCCTCTCCAAGCCCAAGGCACTCACTTGCCAGCTGCCAGGGATGTGCCTGGCCTGAGAACGTCCTTACCATCCCCAGGGGTGGGGTGCATCACTGATTGTTGATGAGGGGTTACAATGGCCCAGCCCCCTCATCTCAACTGGGCTCAACTCCATCCAAAGGTCACCCCAATTCCAGAGCACCTGTCAGGAACCGCTGAGGCTTTTGCTGCAATTACAGTTCTGTTTCTTCCTGTGCTCAGTTAGGCTCCCCTTCCTGAGAGCGCGCCCAACCAATCTCGTGTACATTAATCTCAGACTACATTTCCCAAGGAACTCAACCAAAGACTTTATTCTTGACCTAGTTCATTGCTTAATAAAAAGTAGCAATTCTCATTGTTATTGTTGAACTCTCTAAGCAATTTACACTTGTCTTCCATGACAAGAGACTGCGTGCATTTCTATATGGGTGACCAGACTGTACAAAGGGCTTCCCTGGTGGTTCAGATAATAATTTGTCTGTAATGCAGGAGACCCTAGTTAGATTCCTGTGTAGGGAAGATCTGGAGAAAGGAATGGCAACCCACTCCAGGAATCTTGCCTAAAGAAATCCAAGGACAGAGGAGAGGAGCCATGGGTCACAGAGTGGAACACGACTGAGCAACCAACTTTCACTTTTCACTTTCAGCCTCTGTAAAAGAGAAAAAGTGACAAGGATAGAAAAACTTAAACCACTTTTTATTGATCATCTAAAGAGTCCTAAGCTTCATAGATGGTTCTCATAGCAATTTCCCACTTTGCCACTTCTTTATTTACTCTAATTTTAAAAACATGAGAGAGAACGGGAGATGACAGAATATCTTGTTTACAAAATACACATAAAGCTTAGTTTATTATGAGGGATAATTTTATGTCATCTTAGACAGTATATCTAAAATTCAACACTGAGAAAGCACAGGCCTGATCTTTGGACTTTTGGATTAATGGTTCAAATCCTACTGAAGGCAGATGTATCTTCTGGAACAAGAAGGCTATACAAACAGCAGTGGACAAGAAGGTAGAAGGCCTGAGATCTGGTCTCCCTTTGGCTATTAACTCCTGGGATCTTGGGTAGGTCATCTGCTTTTGCTGGGCCCCTTACTTCCCTCCTTAGCAAAACTAGGGGCTTGTATGGTCCTTTCTAGTTAGAAAAACTCATGATTGCTTAACCTTGCATGGTTTTGTTTTTGGTTTTAAACAAGCAACATAAATAAGTAAAATGTAGAGGGAAAGTGTAATAGCAGAGAAGAAATTAAAAGTGTCATGAATCTAAATTATCAACTTCCCAAACGGGTATTACAGGAGAGATTATTCAGTGAGTAAGAACAAGATCTTAGAGGTGTACTTTCTTTTTGCAAGATTTCCATCTAAATCATTGCCCATGCCATTGACTCTCATTTCCATAATCTAGAGTTTTAGAATATACAGCTTAGCAATGCTATGGACAAGCCATAAGTAAAAGCTAATATTTTTTTTTAATTAGCCATGCCCAGATCGCCACGCTGGCCAGCAATGTGCTGAAATGTCAGCATCTATTAGAAAGAGGTTATTGATGTCGGGGTGACAGGGACTGTGATTTGCAGGCGTCCCCATGACTAACCTCTGGTAGCCATATCTTAGGGTAAACCTGCCATAATTACTCTGACCAAGAAGAGCCAGTGTAACTGGACTAGCTCTTTCGATGCATGCTGAACACAACTGCCCCCTAGGGACTACAAAACCCCAGAATCTCATGTATGTGAGTTATTATGTAAATTCTACTTTTGAAAAAATAATAAGAATATGCTCTCAGAACTTTCTTTTCCTTTCAGTCCCCATGCCTTCAAAGTGTAGGTCCTTTAGTAATGCCTTCATTGTGTTGTACTTTTAAAATTATACCGCACATGCAACAGATTCAGGCGGAGGAGACGAAAAAATACAGATGCTCCCAAGTACACACGTTAAAGGTCTCTTTTCTCAGGGGCGTCTAAAGCATGGTTTCTGGTTCACAAACTTTCACCTGGGAAAGGAGGACCAGCCCACGAAAGCCCTTGGAGAAGCACACTGGGCTGTAGCTGAGGTGCACTGTTATCACCATCTGAACGGGTCATCTGCAGTGATTTTAGCAAACCTATGAAAATGATGTCTCCGGTTTACAGCCCAAATCTCACCTCAAAATAAACCCAGAGGTCAAAGTTAAAGGTGAACACAGGCCTTTTCTGGTGGTCCAGTGACTAAGACTCTGGAAGTCTTAGTTTGATCCTTGCAGGAAGGATGCAGGAAGCCCAGGTTTGATCCTTGGTCAAGGAACTCGATCCTACAGGGCACGATTAAAGATTCTGCATGCCACAATGAAAATCAAAGATCCTGTATGCCACAACAAGATGCAGCACAGCCAAATACATAAATAAACAAACATATATTAAAAAATCAGACTTGACAAAGCAAAGGCTCCTCTTTCCCTAGAAGCAAAGCATACTCTTCCCTTTAGCACATCTATATCTATTTTTAATTCTCACTGGAGATTACAGCAGGACACATGATACCTTCCCCTTATCAATCTGTATTTCAGGGATCAAAGACACACAAAAGAGATAATATTTTAAAAAGAACTCTATAATCATCCTAAGCAACCTCCAGCAAAGTGAATAAGATTAACATATTTGAGGAAGAGTCCTTTTTCAAGCCCCCATACCCCTCAAACCCAGTTATCCAGAGCATTCAAGACTCTACTTCCATAACAACAGTGATTTCATGTGACAGATACGTTATATTTCATTCAGCAGGATCTTCTGTCTCTGACAAACATCCACTTTGCTGAGGACTGCTGGAGAGGCACTAATGGATTGAAACCTGAAAACTCTGCAGCAAAGAACAGCGAACCCCACTTTGTTTCCAAGGGGTAATTTAGTAGGTAGATTAGGCAACACTTGATTAAGGGTAAACCTCTCTTTTCCATAGAAATATATTGTTTGTACAGAGGGGCTATATGAAGTGGAGGATTAGGTCACAAATCCTCATAAAAAAGCAGAAGACGTTTCTCAGAAGAAATATTCAAGTTACTGCACATTTGGAAAAACAAGTAATACTTTATTGGGAGGAAAGAATAAAAAACTCCACATACAACAGTTTTATTTACATGATTTCACTTGGCTTCTTGGAACAGTGTAACAAACGGTGAGCTCCCAAATACATTGCACAGGATGCCTTGTCACCCCTGACAGTCTATGAGTTACTACAAAGAGGAACGACCTCAACTCAAGGCTACTAGAAAGTGACTGTCAAATAAGATTTTCTGAGAATGCCTACAGGGACCTGCTACAACAAAAGTCATTTTTTGGCAAGTGGGGGATTATAGTGTGAAAGAAAAACAAATGTCAAAATAAATCCCCAAGAAAAGAAAGCACTTCTGTACTAACCCTGAGTCCCCTGGCCAATGTTCTGTGTCCTCCGCAGACTTGCAAATACTTGAGTATTTTTCATCGTCTGAAACCCTGAACAGAGTCTGGAAATGTTGGATGAAGCTCAGTCCACATTTCAACAACGCAATGGAATTCATCCACAACTTAATGGAACTTCCCTATGTCTACTCATCAAGGTAGAAAATTACAAGACAAAAGAAATAAAGCAACTCATAGTATTAAAAAAAATCATATTAAGTTCTAATGAAAATTTGAACAAATGTGGGTTTTTCTTTTAAACCTATCTTAGGATGGCTTTTTTCATCTTTCCATATGTTGAACAAGGCAGCTGAAATCGAGCCTTCCTAAATCACTCTACACCATGCCTATGGAACAGCCATGAAAAACTAGGAACTAAATAATTGTATTTTGACAATGATGAATCTCTTAACTCTGCTGGTCAGGTTTCTTCTAATGGCAGTACTTAGAAGTGTACCATAACACATGAACATAGATCACAGTCAGAGTAACAATTTTAAGCTTAGGAAATTGAACTTAACTCAGGGACTTAGAGAGATGAACATACAGATATGAAGCTTAAAAACTGCTGCTTACAACACACATGTCCCTCTGTGGGAACAAAAAAAAAAACCTTAGCGAAGCTTGGGAACTTCATAATGAACTATATGTTTTGCTAAAAGTTACACATTTTTGAGGTTTATGTTGTTTGCTACACTTCCTCTCTGAGCTGATTCCAATTCTAATAGGAGGAGCAAAGTAAATGAAATCTCATTGGAAAAAAAGATATGGCTGCACAGAATCGCACAGACAGAAAAATAAAATTGTGTTTCTAGGTTTTTTTATTTATTTTTTAGAATTTTACTAAAAGGACAAGAATAAATGGGAACATTCATTTACTTTTTAAACTGATCACACTTGGGTTTAACCACTGGCAGAGAAGAAACTTTACAGTTCCCTGGGAACCTATAATTTGGAAACGGAAGCATACAAGAACAGACTTTAGTTTTCAGGCAATAAATTGAAGAGAATTCTGCAGACATACAACAGAAAAGGAACATAAAATATTGGCGTGTGTATTTCTTAGAATGTTAGTTCATTAACTCAATAAGCTGCATAGGGGGAAATAAAGCCAAAATCTACAAAGATGTCCACTGGGATTTCAAATTGGCATATTTACTCAGCAAGAAATAGCTAGAAGTTGTGGGCTGAGGGGTGGGTGGGAAATGCATCCCATTCTGGTAATGACGATTTAGTGGGAATCTCCGGCAAAACACCTTGTTGAAAAACGTCCATGTGGGCTCTAGTGGGACACACAGAAGCCCAAAGCCCCAAGGCCAGACATAAATATTATGCTCCATAATCTGTGTCCTGGGGAACACTTCTAGAGAATTATATAAGAAAATCACGATCTTTTACATCTTATTTTCACAGACAATTCAACATAAACTTGAAAAATGTTTTAATTTTTCCTCCTTATTGCCCAAAATGTTATTTTAATGCTTTATTGGAAACTTTCATTTACTGGTGTGTTCTCTATATCTGTATTACTCATCAGCATAAAATAGCTGCAAAGGATTTTTTGCGTGATATTCCCATTGGTTACTGTCTTCTATATTTAAAAGCTCATTATCAGTCTCTCTGGGAGAATGCTCTAATAACTGAACCTCACATAGACCAGGTACTCTGCTAGCTCTTTCATGAACCTCATCTTATTTAACCCACCCATGGAGACATAGAGTGTAATCCCCATTTACAGTTGAAAAAAGTGAGAGCCAGAGAGATTCTGCCTTATTCAAGTTCCTGTGCTAAATAGTAAGGGCCGCTATTTTAACACTGGGCAGTTCAAGTCCATGGCTCTTTATCTCTCCCCTCCTGTTCCTACTCTCTTTGGCAATTCTCAAAAAAAAAATTTTTTTTTTTAGAACTTAAATTAAGAATACTCTCTATTCCTATATACTGTGGGTATCTCCTCTGAGGGACAATAATTCAAGCTATTCAAGGTATTTTCTAGTAACAACAAGAAAAAAAAAAACAGATAAATACACTAAACTGCCATCTCTCTTCAATGGGTCAGGATTCAGTAGTTAGTGTACATTCTTAATCTCTATTTATACCACATGAAACCAGTGGGATCAGAGCATGAGGCTGTGCAATAGAGGCTGCAAACCAACACTCAGTTCACCAGCACATGTGCCTCACTGGACCCAGAGAGTGCTTTAAAAAATTGAACCGATTTTCTAAAATCCATGGATTTCACATAAGATTTTACATCTTTATGGCAATCAGAAGGTCCCTCAACCCTAACCCACCCTAATGGCAACATCTATTTAGCCAAAGCTTCGTGGTCCCAACTTCTTTCAATGAGGCGTGAGTTCTGGAGTTCCCTACAGTCCCTGGCACTCTCAATTACATCCACAGACTAAAGCTATTGCAGCTGCAATTTTTCATTATATTTATGTTATTGTTTTTCTTATAATAGAGAAATATTTTTCCAAACCTTATCTATTTTTAACAGATTGAATGGTTGGTCTCAATTCTTCACCCTTCCTTATATCTACTTCTTTACAACGTCCTCTTCTTGGACAGAGGGTAGTTCACCAAACCTTGACTTTTAGCTTACCCATGTGCCTTGAAGTGGGGTGAAAAATCAGTGTTAGTTTAAGACTAGGCCTTACGAGACATAGCATGCTTCGGTCTTCTGTCTTGTGTCTCTGCTACTGTCACAGAAAGCTTTCCTTGGGTTACTGATGCCCTTTCAGCCTTGAGCATCAGAACAAAGCCATGTGGAACGGAGCTGCCCAGCCACACACAGACCTGAGTTAGCAACAGATGTACCCACCCTAGCTCAGTGTGGAGCAGCTGAGCTACACTGTCTACCTAAAAATCTGTGAGAATAACTATTGATGCTTTAAAGTCAAGGAGCTTGGGGGTGATTTGCTACACAGCATTACTGTAGCACTTGCTAACTGATACATCTCTACCAAAAAAAAAAAAAGCTGAAAAAACCAGACATCATAAATTTTCTTACATGCAACCCTGTTTCTTATTTACATTAATAGTCTAGACCCTGAAGGCACTTGAGCCTGCAATTCCTGCCATAAAACTATAAACTTAGGAACTAAAGAAGGGTCTGTGAAATCTTTCTTAATATGACTGCATTTCTAGGTTTGGCTGAAACGGTCCAGTTTTTGCTTCTCTCCTAGTCTGGATAATAAATAACATAGTCACTTTATCTACATTCAAATTTGCCTCCGATATTCATACCAACTGGATGAATCTCTTTGATCTCTCTTTGGAGCTGCAGGCAGTACTTTTACCTAAGATTTTTCTGGATATAATATCTATTTGGTTGGTCAAAATCATGAAGTCAGGGTGGTGAAACATTACAAAATGCTGGTGTAGAATAAATCAAGTTTAGTAGATGCCAAATTTACATCAACCAACCAACCAACCAGCCATCGAAACCAGATCCCAACTGATTGACACTTAAAGGGATTAGCAGGCTAACTTATAAACAGGAAGTACCTAAAACAACAGTAAAACTAAAAAATCTAGTGCCCCCAGAAAGAAAAGTTCTGTCTTCAGAAGGCAGTAATTACTGCATCTGAGTACATCTGCTTCACAATACAGGAAAGTGGGAGTTTCACTCTCTATTAACCTTAACCAGAGACACTTTCATCAAAGTTAATCGTGATTACTTTTTATTGCATTTCAAATGCTATCCTTTATTTGGGGTGGTCAGGAATGCAACTAAGCAATTCCAGACCATGCTATCTTTTATGAATATGCCTATGAGGTAGTTATCAAGGCCCCTTATGAAAATATTGCTATACAAAAGTTCATGGGCCAAAACAAGACATTAATTTCCGTAACTATACATGTCCTTAGAAATGAAAAAAAATTACTATATATAGAAAAAAACAAAAACGTCGATGCTCAATGCATATCATAGCAGAACTGCACAAATACCCACACATATTACACATATAGTAAAAAATGCTTCTTTTATCTTTTCCTATTTCATAGCCTCTTATGGAAAAACCTGAATGAATGTTCTGACCAACCGAATATAAAAACAGTCCATCACTAACACTTATTTTCAGCACAGCTTGTGCCAAACACAGTTCTAAATTCTTTACATGCATTGACTCTTTAGTCCTCACAGTAACTCTGGAGTAGGTGCAATGATCATATGCATTTTACAGATGAGCAAACTGAGGCTTAGGGAAATAACCTGCTATGAACATTCAGCTGGTAAATTTGGAAGCTTGAAACTTAGGCATTCTGGCTCCAGAGTCAGCTAAGGAAGACAATAACAACACTTAATCTCTGTGTCACCATGGCCAACTGGTTTGCTCTGTTTTGTGCTATGCAGCCTCTGTACATTCTCTGACAGCTCTCCTGCTTGGTGAGCCTGCCCTACTGCTCCATCCCTTCCATGTCAAACTTAGCTCCAATCCCACCTGTTCTATGAAGTCTCTCTGCCACTCCACAGTTTTCTTGCCTTCCTCACTTAATTAGAACTCTCACTACATGAAGACAGTCAGATCTGGATTTGTGTCCCAACTGTGCCACGTACTAGCTAAATAATTTGGGGCCTCCTCCTCCTTCTCATATATCAAATGGGATAACAGTTAATCTACCCCATACTGTGGTTATAATGGATCTCTGTGATTGTATCTGCCCAGTATCTCTTCTGAGTAGAACCCTCTTTCGTGTGAGGGATTACCTGTCCTCAATCTCAGACCATGTGACTTGGGTGAGGTTAACCCTTTTTCTCTAGACTCCAGGTAACCATGTAACTTGATCATGGCCTGGCCAATTTACTCATTCTATCTGCCTTCGGGTTTCTGCTAGAACTACTCAGAAAGAACCTTTCTCCTCCCCCTGGGGGGACTGCACTTGTAGAATGTAGGCTGAATGCTGGTAGCCATAGTTGGCATCACTGTGGACCCGCCTTCCTGAGAATCAAGACAACCAGAGCAGAGCACACCTGTGGGCAGAATGAAGACAGATTCCTGATGCTATTGCTTGAATACCTTCATGTTATAAGATCTGGGGTCTATTCCTGGAATTTTCAGTTTATTGAGTCAACAGAGTCCCTTTTTCCTTCTTAGTTCAACTCGTTGTGTTCCTATGACTTGGAAATAAAGAGTCCCAACAAACTGGAAATAAAGAGTCCCAACAAACCCAGCTGACAGAACCAGAGACAGCACAATACACAGAACACTGAAAAGTTAATAAATGGGATCCACTACTGCTTTTGTTCCTCTCCATTTGTTTCTTGAAGGCAGGAAGACTTGAAGTCAGTCCCATGTCTACCACTCACTAGGATGCTACTTCATACCTTTTCTGAAACTCTAGTATTACCATATATAAAATCACCAACATTACTGTAAGGTATGAATAAGAAAACACGCATGACAAGGCAATACAGTTCTTCAAATTTTGGTTATTATCTCAATTTGTAGGTTCTAATATAACACCTCATATGATTCATGGGAGAACTAACACCCAAAACCTTGAGACTGATTTCTCAAAAACATTGAGGAAGACATGGATTGAAATAAACTACTAGTCCATCCTAAGATGATCCCAGGAGTGAACAAAGGACTTGATGCTACTATCATGATACCCAAATCAGGCATCAGTGTAAAGGGGCTTGATTGACATCATCAGGGCACAGCCAGAACACAGAGAAAAAAGAAACTAATATTGACTATGTAACCACCTTGTGACATGTTCTATGCAAGACATTTCCTTATATTTCCTACTCTGGAATAATTACTTATTTCTCTTTCGGTCAATTAAAAAAGAGAATTATGAGTACATACTGAAATTATCTAACTTCTTCTATCTCCAAGGAGGAAATCTAATATATAACTAGAGAAAGACACTAATTAATAAGCAGAATTTAGCATGAACTCCAGCCAACTCGAACTTGAACTGCTCTGTTTAAAGGCACACTGGAATAAATAAAGGAACTTCAAAGCAAATGCCCTGTTTTAGCTTGAATGTTTTATTGAGCACATGGGGAGAGCTCTTTCGCCAAAAATAGGGATGGCTAATGAGGAAAAATTGGTGTTTTCAGTCGGCCAGTTGGTTTCTGAGATAGGGCTATCCATTCAGAGATAACTATATGCCACAGAAAAGACAGAATAATGATCAGAGCCTTGGAGTTTTGAACAAAACAAAACCACTTCTGTAAAATGTCTGAAATCAGTTTGATGCATCCTCTTCCAAATACCTTCTGTGATAACACCCATACATTGCACTCCTGACACCAAAACAAGTTCAATATAATTCTAAGAGGAAAACATTTCTGTTTCAAGCTTCTTGCCAACTCTATGACCGCAGCCCTTACCTTTTAAGGTGAAGCACAGGAACCAGGAGACAGTGCACAGACTGAACAAGCTCCACTGTAACCTGCCTTTCTTGGGCGCTACTTTGAAAATTACGCTCGATACTCAGAAGACCTCCTGGGTCCCCTGGGAGCATATGGTCAGTGCGGGACTTAGAGCAAAGGTACGTCCACCATTTCCACGTGTGCTTTCCCACAGCAAGGAGTATATTTTGGAGGGAGTTGATCTCCATTATTTAAGGGTTAAGAGGAGAAGGCTGGACTCACCTGCAAATGCTGCGAGTTGTCAGCCATGCTATCCTCTCGCCTGCGGACTTCTTCCAGTAACTGGGCATTCTTCTTTTTCTCCAACTGTTGGTTGTGTTTCAGGTTGGCCACCTTCTTGTTCTGATCCTTCATATGCCTGAGAAAAGTCAGCACAGCTTGGTTAAATACAACCATTAGAAGATAATGTGTTATCATAATAGAAGTACCCAGTATAGAATATTTTGATATGTGTTTAGGAAAATTTAGGACTTCAAAACATTCCATTCATTCAACCACAAATATGTCTGGAGCACCCACTTAACACCAGGTGTCAGAATGGCAGTAAGGCGGCTGTGGTGAGTGGGACAGGTATAGTCTTCACCCTCCTGTTGGAGCTAGGTGTCCCAAGAACACACAACTTGAGTTTCCATATGTTGAAGGAAATAAATAGCATACTGTGTGAGATGATGATGTGATTATATGTGGACAAGCGGTAGGGTGGCAGAATGACTGCAGTCACTGTGGGCAGGGAAACCGCCTAAGGAAACAAGACTATGAACGAGACTCAAAGGACCCAACCCAGGAGACACTAGTGGAGGAGCCCCTTAGGTAGGGAGAACAGCAGGTGTTATTCCCAAGGCAGGAAAGAACCCAGCTACTTCTATCAAATGGAAGGCTACAGTGAAGCTAGTCCAGGCAAGGTGGGGGACAGGGAGTAGGAAGGTTGGGTAGTAAGTGAGATAGGAAATAGAACTGCAAAGGTAGGTGGGACTCAGGCCACCCAGAGGGCCCTGTGGTCTGTGATGGGGGCATTTACTTTCTTCTAAGTGATTGCTGTTCTAATTACTATTATTCTTTTGGATCATGTTCCTATTTTGAAATCATAATCTATTACTTTGATTTTAAAATAATAATTACAAGGCTCCAGTCAAATACACTGTCATCACTTAGCTCAAGCAGAGTAACACTTTGGCTAATCACCGTGTTAAATAAAGCCCGAGTGGCTGGAATAAAAGTTCTTAATGAATCTATAGGATTTCAAAGTGAAAAAACAAAAAGTGATCAAGTGAATAAAAGACTAAGGGTAGAAGACCATTTTCTTTAAAAAAAAAAAAAAAAAAAAGGTGTGTATGTTGGAGGGAGTTACAGACTTCATGTGGACTATTTCACCAGCAGCGTTTAGCAAAACATTCCACAGATTTAGGCAACCATGTCGACAGCAGCTCCCATAAATCTAATCCAACACATGAGGAGACAGGAGGGCAGTACAGAGCGCTCAGGAGCAGTGATTCCAAAGGAGGAGAGAGTGCCCTGGAGCAGAGTCACTTGGGGTCCCCGGAATTCCTCTGTGACCTCTCCCCAGCACTGCTGAGCCAGCCACTGCTACTGAGCCCTGACTCCCAACAGAAGGGTATTGAGAACCACTGCTCTTGCAAACTTATGGATGAGATGAGAATTAGATGATAAACAGCAAACATGTCCAGATGAAACAATAACCAGGTGGTAGCCCCACTCAACAAGAAACCCTTATTTCTAGTCCTTATAAAATTAT
The DNA here is from genome assembly GCA_007570785.1 of Antilocapra americana. NCBI lineage: Eukaryota > Metazoa > Chordata > Mammalia > Artiodactyla > Antilocapridae > Antilocapra > Antilocapra americana. The sequence continues at coordinate 41,288,998 of ML660201.1, read as the reverse complement.
ATACTCCCCTACACCCTCCAATGCCAAGAAAACAAAGTTCAAGAAAATTGTTTAATAAGCTGAAAAAAATCTATTAGAAATCTTGCTAATAAAAATATTCTGAATACTCTGGCTCTTTACAAATATTTACAGAACCAACTGAAGCAGTGATTTAAATACTCCTGGCAGCACATATTAAGGGGATAAAAGGGGAGGTGAAATAACCATCCTCTTACTCATTATTTGGACTGGATACTCACTGTCTGATATTTCTCATTTTTAGGGAATATAGTATTACATACCTTTGAAGCTATGAATTAAGTGTACACACTAATCTAGTTTTAGAAGACTGTCTTTTGGTTACTATGTAGGTGCTAACAATCACCTCTTGCTTCCTAATGTAACAAGAATATAGAGGTTCCAAAGTTCACACTAAGGCAGGGAAAGCACATTTTCTTGTTGTGTAGGAAGCAAGATCAGTAACAGAACGCAATGGAGAGGTCCATAACACTAGTGAGACTGTTCAATTAGAGAATGTCCTTATAACCAAATACTTTTTTTATTACTTTAAAATCCACACTTATATAAAACTAATTGCAAAATATTTCCCCTGCAAGTACCAGGGATAAATACAATAGATTATTATTACAAACATCATTTGCACTGTTAAAAAAACTCCCACATAGTTCTTGAAGCAATTTGAACATATTAGACCTTATCTCCTGGGATGCTGCAGTGGTTTTTTCAATCCAAAAAGAAAAAAAAATAATTCAAAATCCACACATCCCTGAAAGCTTTCCCAAATTAAGAACGAGTAGCTAGGAAAAAAAGAGAAACTCAAGTTTGGACTCTGTGATGGAGGCCGATCATGGAATTCTCCAACCATTCCTTCAAGTACTGACTTACTTAGGACTCCAGTGATTAGAAAGGTTGGGTTTTGAATGGCACTGCTTAGGATTTGGGCCTAATAGAGCAGTGCACAGTAAGGTGATAAAAATGACCATCTGTCTCTGGACACATGAACATCAAGAGATACATATACAGTATGCAAACTCCTTGACAGGGATGCTATGGTTTTCAAATGTATTTCTATGGGTAGAAGTCTTTCTTCGACTGAAAGTTTCCTTGAAAGTTAAAAGTGGAAGGAAAAATTGCTCTGCCAGAGGTAGGATAGAGACAAGGAGTGGGGTGGGGTGGGAACAAGTGATCAGCATCTCATCTACTAGACACTCTCTCTTTCAGGTGCCCCTCAGGGAAGCCATAAGTCTAGGAAGCATGGGTCAGAAACAGCAATTTTCAGGGTAGGAGCAAAGAGAGGGAGGCAGGCAGATAAGTCATGAAATTTAAAAACTTGAAATCCCTTGAAGAAGAGTAAATGTATCCAAGAAGCTCACTGGAACAAATTATCATAGTGATTTTTACTACCAATAAATTTGACATTTTCAAGAACAAAGATTTGTAAGTGAATTATCAGTCCTTTTACCACCTGCAAGAGTAAATTCACACTGCATAAATCATGCTAAACTCAGTACAGATCTCCACTGTCTCTAAATTTAAGAAGGCAGAGTCCCTGGAGGTGCAGCTGACAAAGCCCTCAGGCAATACCGCCTCAGGGTACAGTAGCAATGACACCCATTTCCCAAACTTCCACCCACTGGCACCCTGGCATGCCAAGGCCCTGCCAGAAACTGACCTACTCTATGTTCTAGAAGAAAATGTGTTTTTTTGGAGTGAATTTTTTCTGCAAGGAAACATCATTAAAATATATTCAATACACAATGTTTCTTCAAAAAAGCAGTTATTGGATCCAGTGGTGAATAGAGGTTGGTTGGAAAGTACAGTGATAGGGTCAGTTTTCCATGTTCACCTTAAATTCACCAGTTTCATAGAGCAAGCCACATCAATTTTCAAAATTAAAAAGTCAGCACTTTTAAAATTCCAACAGGTATCAAGATCAACAATGGTTACCATATTAAGAATGACTGTCTGACATTTCTCCAAAGATGGCATATAGATGGCCAACAGGCATAAGAGAAGATGTTCAATATAGCTAATTACTAGAAAAATGCAAATCAAAACCATACCTCATACCAGTCAGAGTGGTCATCATTGAAATGTCTACAAATAACAAAGGCTGGAGAGTGTGTGGTGAAAAGGGAATCCTCTTACTCTGATAGTGGGAATGGAAATTGGTACAGTCACTATGGAAAACATTATTAAGGTTCCTCGGAAAACTAAACTCAGAGTTGCCATATGATCCTCTAATCTCATTCCTGGGCATATATCCAGAAAAACTATAATTTGAAAAGATACATGCACCCTAAAGTTCACTGCACATTTACAATAGCCAAGACACGGAAGCAACCTAAAAATCTAAAAGTCTATACACACACACACACACATACCACACACATGTACACAATCACATACACAACAGAATACTACTCAGCCATAAACAAGAATAGAATAATGTCATCTGCATCAACATGGGTGAACCTAGAGATTATCATACTAAGTAAAGTTGGTCAGTCAGAGAAAGACATTTGTTATACCCTATGATATCACTTAAATGTGGAATCTAAAATATGACACAAATGAACTTATCTATGAAACAGAAACAGACTCGCAGACATAAAAGAACAGACTCATGGCTGCTACGAGGAAGGTGGGGAGGGGTGGACTGGGAGTTTGGGGTTAGCAGATGCAAGCTATTATACAGAGAACTGATAAACAACAAGGTCCTTTTACATAGCACAGGGAACTATATCCAATATCCTGTGATAAACCATAATAGAAAACAAAAAAGAAATATATATGTGTGTATATGTGTGTGTGTGTGTGTGTATAACTGAATAACCTTGCTATACAGCAGAAACTAATATAACGTTGGGAACTAATTCTATCTCAAATAAAATAAATTTCTTTTAAAGGAATGAAAGTCAGAGAGGACAGAATCCTGCTATTCTCACTAAAAGAGTTCATCAAATTAAAATGAAAGTATTTTCTAACCTGCTGTTGAGACAGCATCAAACTTTCAAAAATATTCATTTGATTTAATTAATGCTTGCATTGATGTCATTGTCACTTCTCTATGTTAATACACATCTAATTGATACAATAATAATGTTTGAATTTAGAAATCATGTGAAATACTTTCAAAAACCTTATACCTTCTCTGACACTCAAGGTAAACACTACTTTCATCAGGTTTAAGATCTCTTTATCTAAACTTTTAGGATTTTTAGTTCTCCTACCTTTAATACCATATTTTTTCCCACTTATCAGACTGTCAGGGCTTAGTATCTCTCTTCTTTTTCTTTCTTCCCAAAGGAAAGGAAACTGTTCTCTATTATGACGTAGCCCAGAATATAGGACAGAAGATGCATGTTTCTCTAAGAGCATGTGTATTTTTGCATATAAACTGAAAGAAAACCTCCTTTTAAAATCCCCGCAGAAACAATACATCATTTTTTAATCCACCTGCTCTCAAAATCTTTAAATTGATAACATCCATTGTTGGAGAGGATTCAGGAATCCAGCTCCCTCATATGTCACAAGTGTCATCAAAAAAAAAAGCATTTTTGGAAACCAATTCATATGTATCCACCAAAGTGTACATACCTTTTGCCCCAGTAAACCCATTCCTAGGCAAGTAGCCTACAAAAATGCTTGCATGTGTGCACAGATATATGTGTACAACAATTTCCATACATTCATAAACATGAAAATCTGATAAGTGCCTAATTGTCCATCAGATGCTTTTGAAGTGTGGTGTTGGAGAAGACTCTTGAGAGTCCCTCGGACTATAAGGAGATCCAACAAGTCCATCCTAAAGGAAATCAGTCCTGAATATTCATTGGAAGGACTGATGCTGAAGCTGAAACTCCAATACTTTGGCCACCTGATGCAAAGAACTGGTTCACTGGAAAAGACCCTGATGCTGGGAAAGATTGAACGCAGGAGGAAAAGGGGACGATAGAGGATAAGATGGTTGGATGGCATCACTGACTCAATGGACTTAAGTTTGAGTAAGCTCCAGGAGCTGGTAATGCACAGGGAGGCCTGGTGTGCTGCAGTCCATGGGGTTGCAAAGAGTCAGACACAACTGAGCAACTGAATTGAACTGTCCATCAGAAGGAAGCTAGCTGAAAAAATCAAGTACATCCATACTATAGAATCCTAAGTTAGCTAAAGACATTCAGGCAAAACTGAAGTGTGGGCATGGAAAAAATTTTCAAGATGTACTGTTAATCAAAAAAGGAAAGCAGGTTGCAGAATAATACATATAGTCTGATTCTACTTATGTTAAAATACAAAAGCCTACTGGGATGTATACATGCACTCATATGGAAATGGTCTGTATATATACTTCTGGGAACTCCACCCCAGTCTGTAAGCAACTGTTATCACTGAAGAAGGTACTGAGATTTAAGAAGCGGGAGCTTTCACATCCTACTATATTTGTGTGTACGTGTTTAAGTGAGGTATGAATACAGACAAGAAGAGGCACAGATACTAAGAGCACAAGTCAATGATTTTTGGCAAGTCAAAATACAGACCCTTGCCACCCCCTAGCCTCATGCTCCTCCCTTCCCTCTTCGACGAAGCAGTCTCTGCTCTAACTTCTGTCCACATGTATTTGTTCTGCCTATTGGTGAACTTCAAAGAATCATATGGCATATGCTCTTTTGTGTCTGACTTCTCTGACTCGGTGTAGGATTTTTGATATCACTCAAAATGTTGTAAGTAAGTTCCATTTTATTGCTGAATACTATTCCATTACTATGAATACACCAGTTTATTTAGCTATTCCTTTGTTAAGTGGATATTTGGGTTGTTTCTGATTTTTTTTTAAAAGAATAAGATTGCAATGAACATTACTGTACCAGTTCCCCCCCACACCCCACACCGTGGACATATGTTTTCCTTTCTCTTGGATAAGTAACTAGACGCAGGTTTAACTAGAAGTGTAAAATGGTACACACCACAATGGGAGATAATTTCTGAGTTGTATGAATCTTCCAGGAGCTGCTGCAGTGCAAGGACTAGTACCATACACTCTGAAGCCAGACTCCCTGGGTTTCCATTGCAAGTCTAGTAGTTTATAGCTGTATGGCCACAGGCAAATTTCTTAACCTCTCTGTACTTCACACATGAAATAGGAATAATTGCGTGTAACTCAGAGTTATTGTGAAGGGTTGATGAATTTGCATAGGCAAAATACTTAGACAGCCTACAGGATGTTCCCTCTCTCTCACACTTAGTTTACAACATGAATGTAGTGGTGTCATGTGCAATATTGTGACACACATTTAGTGTCTTGCTCCCCATACCAGAATAGCAGGTACTCCAAACACCTCAGACAATGGACTTTGGAATGCATTATTATACCCCTTTTGCCATACATTTAGCTTCTACTTGTGACTTCCCTAATAATAAGATAAGTTACATTCCTGGAACCTTACCCTAATAGAAGTGTTGCAGGAAGGTCACGCCCAGCCTGGGCAAGCCAGCTGGGGTCCTGCAGCAACTGCACAAGCAGAGGGGCCCCCCCCACACACAATGGAAGCTGAGATGAGGCCTGCATGCCCAACTTCCCATAATAAAAGTTTTTACTTTTAACCACTGAGATGATCCCATTTTTTTTTTAAAGCTTGTAAATACCATTCAGTACTTCAGCATAGCTATAAATTTTAGAAAGCTATCATAAATATTCTAAAGGTATTTTTACAGCATGCACAAATGTGCTGAATATCATGAGCATGATACTTCTTCCTTAAAGAGGAAGTATCTGGCCAGCTCTGGCTACTTGAATCTCACTCTCCTCCCAAGAGAAGGCAACAAGTAGGATCAAGGTCTTAGGACTTAGTTCCAGAATGAGCCAAATCTCTTGAACTCTGCATTTTGCAGCCGCCACTCAAGAGCAGCCTACCAGCTGGGCCAGAAGCACTGATGATTGCCTAGGTCCTTGCCAAAACCCTCCAGTGGGATGCCCATTATCTCCCCATGCTCCCTTCTTCGCTTCCCTCCTTAGTAGATTCCCCCTCCCCTCCTTACCTATAGTCTTTTTTCCCTTTATTCCCCGGTGGTGAATACCCTCCCATCTTCTCTCCTCTGTTTCCACCTCTCCTGTGGTTTCTGGGGCTGCATGAGGATCCAGAGACAAGCCCACCTCAGTTAAAGCACATGATGCCAACATAACTTAGACTGACATCTAAGTCATCTATGACATTTATCATGTATTAGGACAGTCAGATAAACCATGAACCTGATAATATTGCTAAAGAAAGAAGGGTTAAAGGGAAGGAGGTGTTCAGGTTTGAAAACTTGAGAAGTGGAGCTTCCCAGAGACAACAAGAGTCCTGACTTTTCACCTTAGAGTATTGGGCCCCACCAGCAAAATTCTCCTTGGAGAACATTCTATGTTTATTCCTCATTTAGTCTGAAGAAACGGGTGAATCATTTGAGACAAGGCAGGTCAAGAAACAAGATAGTAAGATGCCCAAAACCAATGACTTAGCTGCCAGATTGGCTGTATTCTCATCAGAATAAAAGGCGACACTTACAAAGTGTAAGAGGCTCTGGGTAAGTTATCTCATGGGGTCTGGGAGGCATTGCATGATTTCATAAGCCTAATGTTCCTACAACAGTCCCTTGAACATAGCAGATAATTTATAAATGCTAGTCTGAACCCTCTGACCCAAATAACCCTCATCTGAAGTGTGTATCTATTTCCCTTACCTCGTTTGCCAACAAGAGCCAAGAAAACCTAGAGAAGAGGTTACAGAGCAGAAGATGGTCACAATTAGTAAGAAAAGAGTTTGTTTTTCTATAGATATTTCACATAGGGGAGATTTCAAAGGGATGGCTTCTTTCAACAGTTCTCCTTTACTCTAGCCCTGCAGAATCTCCTCACCCAAAGTATTAAAGGAGCACTACCTTAAGTATGAATGGAATCCAGTGACTGACAGCCTAAGCTCAAGATGACAGATGATGGGGGCCTGTTAGAGAAGACCCCGGGGATAGAAAGCAGAGAAAGGCAACCCTCTCTGATACGTCCTTGCCCTCCTCTAGATGTACCTGGTAGGACTGTCATCAGAGGAAGTTCAAACAGAAAAGGCAAGGCCTTTTTTTCACCTGCTTCAGAAGTCAATGGTCAATCCATGGGCATCTATTAATAAGGCATTCTTCCATCAAGCAGACTATACAATACTTTTGAAGGGTCACGTGATTACCTAAGAAACTTTGCTCTTTCTATTGGCTCTGACTACTAAACAAATTTCTTATCACTTGGTCTCCCAGGTAGATATGGTGACCCAGACAGCATGGGCTGGTCATGCAGGTCTGAGAAAGAGAATTCTTCTACAGAGAAGAATTCAGTCTCATATAATGAATATCAGTTTATTGTCAATGAAATGAAACTCAGATAAAGTAAAAAGAAATAAAATAAGACTGGACCAATGACTGTAACAGGGCATTACCTGGTAAAAACACAGTAACAACCTAGACTTCTCATTCCTATAGTCATTCTTGAAATTAAACTGAAAGTCTAAAAGGTTGAGTCCAAAAGAAATAAGCCTTACTTCTCTTTCTTAATTTATATTCAATAAATACTTTTTAAAAATCTACACAGTTCACAGCAGGCGATGGCTTGTTCTCATTTATGCTACTTAGAAAAGCTTTCTAAAGACTAAAAATAGGGATCAGCAAACTTTTTTCCATAAAAGGCTATATATAGTCAATAACTTGTGCTTTGGGGGCTATGCAACCTTTGTACATAGTATTCAACTGTGTCTTAATTTTCTCATTGTAGCATGAAATCAGTCACAGATAACATGTACCCAAATGGGTGTGACTGTACATGAATAAAATTTTATTTATAAGAACAGGTGGCAGGGCTGAATTTGGCCCATGAGCCACAGTTTGCTGAAGCCAAGTAATGACAATCACAGCAGCAAATGTTCACATCCTACCATGCGCTCTAGGTACTTTACATACAATAGCTCACTTAATCCTCACAACCCTATTAATCAAATGTCTTCTGATTATTCTTACAGCTTAAAGTTACAGAGTAACTGAGCAGGAAAGACAGAACTCTGAATCATTCTGGCCCAGAGGCTATCCCCATCCCCTTAATATCGTGCTGTGCCAACCAATTGTGGAGACTGTCCCAGAACTCCTTCACACCACTGTCTCACTTTCTCTTCTCTCAAGCAGCCCCAAAAACCTCTAGGGAGGAGAAACAGACATGCTCAGGATACAATCTCTGTTCCATAGTTCAGCTACTTTAAGGCACACGACTTCAAACTTCACAGGATGCCGAGCAGCAACTTGGTTGACTGTTAGAGAAGTAGATACATATGAGGTAATTACCCAAGAATATTAGCTTTCAGCCAGGGGAGATCTGGAATGGAAGGTGGGAGCTTAACAGCTTTAGACTTCATGGGGGCAGTGATAGTTACTGAAATAAAGACACAGCTAGGAAGCTGAACACAAAACCAACAAGGACACCATGCAATTTCCCGTTAATTTCCGGTCTCTGGACCCGTTAACCTCAATGTGACCATTTTTGAACAAATGATTAGCTTTTATGGATGAGTCTACCTCCACAAGTAGAAATGTTTAGTGTATTTCATATCCTGGGACTTCACTGCCTCATAATGAGCTTGGCTCTTCCTCCCATACAGATTTAAATCGAGACTAAGAGTTAGGAGATGATAAAATAAGCGAAGAATAAAAGTAGAAGCTCAACAAAAAAATGGGAAGTAAGAGAAACACAAAAGACCAAGGACAACTGCAGATAAGAGGTAACAGACCACAGGACAGAACTTCTGCGACCATGCGTACAAAACCAAGGATGGACCCAGACCTAAGATTAAAACTCCTGCCTTGTTCCCTCCAATTTTCTCCTTGCACATCATTTACTTCTTTTCAAAAAAAAAAAAGGAATCTGAACACTTTAAAAACAAAACATTTGTATAATTGCCACAGTTCCACAGAACATTGTTTTTTATAAAAGCCTCTAACTCCACTATTAGACATAGGAACATTAGGGCCAATTTGGTAGGGTGTCAGTTGTATTTACAGTTTGGGGTAATATAAAAACATATGGAAACTGTGAAAATTGACCCCCAGGGGGCTAATGTCTGAGGAAACCAACATTCCACAGTCTGGCCAGAGGTTGGGGGCGATTTGCCCAGCAATATACAGCCAAAGCAACCTATGAGCACAGGGGCACTTCATGTATGCAAGACCTATTTTTACTGCATTCAACCTGGAATTGGCCTGTAGAAGCCCAGACATAAAATAGAGTGAAGGCATAAGAAGATAAAAATCTTTTATGTTGATTTTCCAAACTAGAGTACAGGAATAATGTGTTAGAGTTTATATTACTTCCTATCAGAAATCAATGTTAAAATATCGCTAAATAATAAAACTGCCCTCTGTTTCCAGATGTCATAGTATGTGTCAGGCACCATAAAAATATAATTTCATTTAAAACACCATCCTTTTATACATAATGAAAATGAGGCTTAGAGAGGTTAAGTATTGACCCAACATAATATAGCTAATAAGCAGAGGATCCATAATCCAAGCTATCATTTCTATGACGCCTAAGCTCATGGTCTCATCTAGTATGTTATATTACGGTATATTATTATGAGGGCTTTGCCACAAAAGTAAATGGGTCATTCTGGCTAGATCTATCTATATATATGTGGGTTTTGTTTTTTTTTTTTTTTTTTTGGAGATAAAATCCTTTTTATTCCCCCCTAACAGGGAGGCAAAGCACCAGCCTCAATAAGTAAGTTATGCTCTCTTTAAGATTTGGGCCATCTGAGGCACAGCTTATATCAGAACTTCCCAAAGATAGTTTAGACTAACACCAAATCAGTTTTCCCTTGCTGCCTAACAAATTACCACAAATTTAGCAGCCTAAAACAAACACTTATTTATTATCTCACAGTTTCTGTAAGTCAGAAGTCCAGGCACAGCTTGGCTGGTCCCTGTGCCCCTGGTTTTACCAGGCTGAAATCAAGATGTTAGCCAGACTGCATTTCTCATTTGTAGGCTTAAATGGAGAAGACCGTACTTTCAGGCTCAGTCAGGTTATTGGAAAAATTCCCTTCTTTGCAGCTGTAGGAATTAAGCTCCCAGCTCTTCACCGGCGGCTGGCTGGAGCTGGAGGCTGTCCGCAGGTCCAAGAGGCAGCTCATCGTTACTTGCCATGTGTCACCCTGCTTGGGCAATTCACATGGCTGTGTGGTTCTCTGAGGTCAGCAGGAGAATCTCTCTCTCCAATCTGCTAAGGAAGAGTCTTGCAACAGGAGTGATATCCATCATCTCTGCCATACAACGTACCTTATTCAAAGAAGCGGCATCCATTACTTTTGCCATGTTCTATTTGCTACATACAGGGCACAGGTCCTGCCCACACTCAGGTGGAGGGGGTTATTCAAGAGTGTGAAAACTAGGGCGCAGAAATCATGGGGACCAGATCAGAATTCTCTCACCATGTGTGCTACCTAGCAGAATTTTTTTATTTACTTTTATTTTTATTTTTTATGGAACTGCTCTGTTCTGTCCAGTACAGTAGCCACTTGTCATGTGTGGCTGCGCTACTACAACTATAAAACTGACTTTCAAGATTATTTGATCTTAGTTAATTTAAATGTAAATAGTCACATGTGGCTAGAAGCTACCATATTAGACAGCAGATATTTGGACATTAACCAGTGTCCAAATTATATGCTATTTTTTTTTAACATTTTAAACCTTTATTTTGTTTGTACTAATCTTTTGAATCATTTCCCAATCCTTTTACTGTCATTTTCAGAGAGTTCTTAGGGACTACTTACTTCAGTATCTACCTAACAGACTTATTTTTTCCATTTCCCAAAAATCTTCCAAAACATTTTCACCAGTGTAACCTAAGGCATTTGGAAGCCCTAACTTACGGCCAGTGAGGGGTTATGGAAATGTACACATCCTTATACTTTCCTAAGTATTTATCCCCATGACAACCCACTGCAAAAATAAATGCATGTTCTTTCCACTACTCTTCTCATAACTCATACCTCTTGTAACTCTTAGTCTAATGTCAGTGAGTAAAACAGAATCAGTGGTGAGCTGTTGACAAAGTGAAAATCAATGAAGGATACCCAAATGGCAGAATTACCAAGGAGGGTGCAAGCCACTTCCCTTCAATTGTGTGAACAGACAGAACAAACCACTTCCCACACAACTGCCTTAACACATTTAACTACTTCCAAAATCCATCACTTTAATGCCACCTATTTCAGTTTCACTTGGTGATGTTTTTCTTCACTCAGTGATTTACAGAAAGTGTTATGGCAGCACTAACTCTGGGAGATGTTAATAACCGTTAACAAAACAAAAACAGAAAACAAGAAAAGAAAGGCTAGGCTTCAATAAGCCTTGATGACAGAAATAAATATGAACTAGCTTCTTATGCTGCAGGACTTTTCAGAGCCTCTACTATTATAAAAAGTGCACTGTGAATACAAGGGATCAGATCTGAAAAGAGTGTATGAAGAACTATGGACAAGGTTTGTACAGGAGGCAGTGATCAAAACAATACTTGAGAAAAAGAAATCCAAAAAGGCAAAATGGTTGTCTGAGGAAGCCTTAGAAATAGCTGAGAAAAGAAGAGAAGCAAAAGGCAAAGGAGAAAAAGAAAGCTATTCCCATCTAAATGCACAGTACCAAAGAATAGCAAGGAGATATAAGAAAACCTTCTTCAGTGATCAACGCAAAGAAATAGAGGAAAACAACAGAATGGGAAAGACAGAGATCTCTTCAAGAAAATTTTCCAAATTTGCTGGCATGTTGAAAGCAGCACTTTCACAGCATCCTCTTTTAAGGATTTGAAATAGCTCAGCTGGAATTCCATCACCTCCACTAGCCTAGAAAGCACATTAAAAAGCAGAGATGTTATTTTGCTGACAGAGGTCCATATAGTCAAAGATATGGTTTTTTCAGTTTATGTATGGATGTGAGAGCTGGACCATAAAGAAAGCTGAGCGCCGAAGAATTGATGCTTTTGAACTGTGGTGTTGGAGAAGACTCTTGAGAGTCCCCTGGACTGCAAGGAGCTCAAACCAGTCAATCCTAAAGAAAATCAGTCCTGAATATTCATTGGAAGGATTGATGCTGAAGCCGAAGTTCCAATACTTTGGCCCCTTGATGCAAAGAACTGACTCCTTGGGAAATACCCTGATGCTGGGAAAGATTGAAGGTGGAAGGAGAAGGGGACAACACAGGATAAGATGGTTGGATAGCATCACCGACTCAAGGGACATGAGCTTGAGCAAGCCCTAGGAGTTGGTCATGGATAGGAGTGCCTGGCATCCTGCAGTCCATGGGGTTGCAAAGAGTTGGACACAACTGTGTGACTGAACTGAACTGTGAATCTCCAAAAAGAGACATAGTAAGATATCATTAGACTTATTTGATGCAAATTCTTATCCCTCAATATCTTACTGCTGAATTGTTGCTCTGAGGTACACAATCTGAGAAATAATAATGTTAATCATAGTTTCCCAAACTTCAGTCATTAGTGTGTAATCTCACTGATTTTTGCTACAGCATATACCTACTATGTAATATATTTCTGTAAATGTTTTTCACTTACACACCTTTTAGCCTCAGATTCATTCTAAGCAAGTATTAGTATAATCATTTGTTTGACCTGTAAGCTATGGATGTTCAGTGAGAAGAGGCATAGCTAACAAAATGCATAAATATTCTTCTCTACTATAAGCATCCTAATTTTTAAACATGCAATTAAAAAAAACAAAGATATCGGCTGGAAATGACTGATACAGCATTAAAGAGCAAGAGGAACAGGAATCATGTCTCTGTCTTGCCCATATGGCAGGTGAGATTACTGAGATTATTACTCAGAGCAGTTCAGTGACTTTCACACACTCACTCACGTCTAAGACCTTCAGTGTCACTGGGGATTGCCAGGTGAGTTATGAGACAAAAGCAGTTAGGTCTGGTTGTCACTAAGCTGGTCCCCAGGTTTCCTCAGTTAGAGCTTCTTGAAATGTCTCCATGTTGAGTACTAAGGTAAGGCACCCTCCACTGTACAGCATCTTCATAATCCTCGGGAGGTGCAGATGGTTGACCTTCACTTGCTTCTTAATTAACTGGAGCCCCGACCAACCTGGAGATTCTGCTTGAAAGCAGAACAATGCCTTTCCTTTGCTTTTCAAAAGCAGTACCAACAGGCCATCCAGGCTGAAACAGGAGGGCCCTGGCTTAGTTCCAGGAGCTTCAACTAATGACAAATCCAAAGTGACAATGGGACAGAATGACTTGGCATCTGACTGCATGGGTTCAAAATGCAGAAGAACCATTTCTTCACTGAAGGACCTACAACAGATGAATTGCTTTTCTTGTTTTCTTATCCATAGGATAGTATATGAATAGTAAAATTACACTCAAAGGAAAAATAAGAGTGAGATAAGGCATGGAGAATGCCTGGCAGACAGTAAGGGATCTATAATGAAATGAAATTATCTAAATGATAATGAAAAGAATAACAACAGTAAAAGCGGCTTAGGTTCTCCATACATCTAGGCTGGCTTACTATAGGAACATAAACCTTTGCTCAGTGACACCTGTTAAATATACTGTGTGCTGGACAAAGCTCCTGGAAAGAAGGCCCACATACCCTCAACACCATGCACTGGGACTTCACGCCATGAAGATGGAACCTTTCTGCAGTCCTGGGTTATCTCAGTTTTACCGTTAAAAGTTCAGACCTCAGGAGGCAGTGACGGGGTTAATGAAGGCTTCTGGAGGTGGCATTTGGATCATACATCTGCCTTTGCACTATTGGTTGTTTGCCTCAAGTCTGGGGTCTAAGTTGCTTTAAAAGCTATAAAGATGTGGCATTTCTTGACTCCCTAAGTTTATGGAGCAGGACTCAGCTCTGTTATATAAGTTAGGACCACTCTCAGCCACTCCATAGTATATACTTGGACAGATTTCATCCCATCTGTCCTTCCAGGGAATCAATGCACTCCTGTTCTCTCAACTGCCATTATGAAAAGGTCTTCCACTTGATCGTGATTACTCAAACTGAGACAATCAGAGAATACCAAGAGCCAGCCTAGACTTCTGTCTGCTATAGGAAGTTTCCTAAAACACGGTGACCTCTTAGACCTCCTCCAGAGCCTATCTGCAGATTCCTGACCACAGGATCATCAACGTTTTCTCTAATGCTTCTCCTTCCCTGACTATTTCTTTTAGAGATTCAATCCTCCATACTAGAGTTGTCATAGGATCTTTACTAGGAGGGATGCAGGAAGGTCCTGAGCATCCAGTTTTTCATCTCCTTCCTAGTTTCCATTTGGACAGCAATGCTTCTGTAGCTCCACGAGGCAGAGTGGCCCAACTTTTAGGAATATTTTTCCATCTAAAGTGAAAGTGAAAGTCACTCAGTCATGTTCAACTCTTTGCGACCCCATGGACTATACAGAACATGGAATTCTCCAGGCCAGAATACTGGAGTGGGTAGCCTTTCCCTTCTCCAGGCGATCTTCCCAACCCAGGGATCAAACCCCAGTCTCCCACATTGTAGGTGGATTCTTTACCAGCTGTGCCACAAGGGAAGCCAAGAATACTGGAGTGGGTAGCCTATCCCATCTCCAGCGCATCTTCCCGACCCAGGAATCAAACCAGAGTCTCCTGCATTGCAGGTGGACTCTTTACCAAGGAGCTATCAGGGAAGCCCACCTAAAACCAATAGAGCAGCCACCAACACTCAGCACGTGTGCTTTACAAGGCAGCATGTGTGCTATAGAAGGAAGTATTTTCTTAGCATTTCTCTGGACTAGACAATGTACATGTTTAATCCTCAAAACCACTTTGTGATGCAGATATTCTTATCCTTATAACAGACAATAAAATTGAGGATGAGCCATTAACCAACACGCTTAGAGGACTCTTCCATTTGAAAGAGCTGAGTTCTATCCCAGTCTGTTATATTTCAAAACTCACGTTATTTTCCTAAACTATCATTGCTATTCTTGGATTTACTTTGCTTGCTAATTTCTTTTTAGAGCTAATCAGGATAAACCTTCCACTACAAACAAAAGCACCACTACCCAGATATAAGACTTTTCCTAAAGCCATATCACCACCACTCCCCATCAGCAGTTCCAAACATCTTCTCTTCTCACCACAAAAAAACACAGCAAATGCTGCATTTCTTGCATCAGAAGATACACACACACACATGTTGTTCTTCAGGCGCTAAGTTGTGTCAATGCTTTTGCGACCCCATGGACTGCAACGCTCCAGACCTCCCTGCCTTCACTACTTCCTGGAGTTTGTTTAAATTCATGTCCATGGACTCAGTGCCACCTCATCCTCTGTCACGCCCTTCTTCTTCTGCCCTTTGCCCCAGAGGAGCCTGGCAGGCTATACAGTCCACAGGGTAGCCAAGAGTTAGACATGGCAGAAGCGACTGAGCCTGCATGCACACAGGCTACTTACATTTAGTTCACATAAACATATACGCCAATATACCTACATACTTATTTAGTTATTTCTCACACACACACATTTATGAAGTGCCTGCAAAGGCATCTCTTCTTTAGGCAGACTCTATTTTGAAAAAAGACACTGTTGTGCTGTGCTTAGTGGCTCAGTCGTGTCCAACTTTTTGTGACCTCATGGACTGCAGTCTGCCAGGCTCCACTTTCCATGGGGATGCTCCAGGCAAGAATACTGGAGTGGGTTGCCATGCTCTCCTCAAGGGGATTGAACCCAGGTCTCCCACATTGCAGGTGGATTCTTTACCATCTGATCCATCAGGGAAGCCCAAGAATACTGAATTGGGTAGCCTATCCCTTCTCCAGGGCATCTTCCCGACTCAGGAATTGAACCAGGGTTCCCTGCATTGCAGGCATTTCTACAAGAGACTAAAAACTTTTGAGATTACGAAGAAAGATGGAAAGACGGGAGGAAATCTTCCTCATGCAGCGTCCAAGGAAACCATTTATCCAGTGAATGGCTAAAGGTTTGGGGAATAATTGAAGTTTAATAACATTTTATAAATGACTTATGGGATAGTGATGAATGACTATTAAATATAGTTATAGTGTTATTTGGGATTCCTTGGTAGCTCAGCTGGTAAAGAATCCACCTGCAATGCAGGAGACCCTGGTTTGATTTCTGGGTTAGGAAGATAAACTGGAGAAGGGATATGCTACTGACTCCAGTATCCCAGTGCTTCCCTAGTGGCTCAGGTGGTAAAGAATCCACCTGTAAAGTGGGAGACCTGGGTTCAATACCTGGGCTGGGAAGATGCCCTAGAGAAGAGAACAGCTACCCATTCCAGTATTCTGGCCTGGAGAATTTCATGGATTGTATTGTTCCTGGGGTTGCAAAGAGTTGGACATGACTGCGCCACTTTCACATAGGGTAATTTAAACAGAAGAACTAAAGTTCTTCTGTATAAACTGTATAAACTGATATTTCTATACCAGTAGGTAATGTCAGATTTTTTTTTTTTACTGCTATGAGAAAAAAATACCTTCAATATTAATAAGATGAATATAAAACATTTAAGATTCAAGGTAAAGTTTGGAAAAATAATTTGCCAAAAGTAGGTGTTTTGCTCTGTTAAGTGGTCTTAATATCACTTTTCACCCTATGCAGTGATTCTCAGTACTAAGTCCATTTGTTGAACTTATAAAATCACCTTATAAAATCAGAATTCTTCTTCATCCAAACAGGAGATCACAAGTAAAAAAGATTCTCCTCTTTCCCAAATGAAGAAATCAGAAATCCTATAAATTCAGCATATCCAAAGTTTACCCCATGAGGAAAGCAATGTGCTATTAGAAAATAATGTATTAAATTTTTACTAAAATTTTGTACCATGCTGAATTCAACTCCTATGTTGCTTGCATTTTTAATTAACTGAGTTTATTTCTAATTGAACTTTCTTTTCGTTTTTAGATACTACATTTTAATTTGAATCTTCTGTTCCCATCCTGAATATAGAGGTACAACAACTAGGAACTAGATTTCCTGGCTGTTGGCAATTAGTTTCCATACTGTTGTTTGGTAGAAATTGATTAAAGTCCTGGCAACACCTAAACACAAGCTGTTTTTTTTTTTTTTAAAGTCACAAGTTTCTCACTGACTGAAATGTTAGGAATGGAGTATTTTATGATACAGATTTACAAATACGTATGAACTGGAAGCATTTCCTGGGTAATTAATCAAGGGGAACTTTTATGTAGAAACATCTCCAATGAGTTATTCACAAAAGATCCCACAAGTTGCAATGACTAATTATACGTCTCAGACCTGGGCAGTTTGCTGAAATGCTTTTCTTCAGGTCATTAAAAATACCAATGACAACATACAAATTCAGAAAGAAGAATAAACTAACTACAGGAAGTTATAATTACAGAAAGTAATTATTCAAAGTATGCGACCTTTGCGCAAAAATGATGTCCATTTATTTGATACAGCAGACTCTCCTCTATTTTCCCCCTTTGGTAGGCCTGTTGTAATTTCCACTAACATTAATGAGAGATATGTGCTAAAAATGAATAGCTTCTAACTCCAGCCATCTGTGCATTCCTGGTAGGAATAAAACTCAATGTCATCACTACCCTATCGGATTTCTCAGTAATGCTCTTTGCTGATAAGAACTTTGAAAAAATACCAATGAATTTTTTTTTCTTTTTCTTACTCATACAAAGCATGCCCATTCCCCTTGCTACATAAAGGAGTCCATTCTACTCTGAGTCCAGGCAGCCACTGAGAGGTGGGGTGAGATAAATCCCTGCTTATCAAGATAAGTGTTTCCCCACTCTGTATAAATGGAGACAAAGTATACCCAGACTCTAATGATTAAAATGGCCAAATTCTTAGCAGGTTAACTCATTACTTTTCATCCTTCTCATGCCAGCCCTAAAAGCTAAGTAGCTGTCTTAATAGCCTACAGCAGTCACTTCCAAACAACTCTCTTGCCCTACAGCTATGCCAAAACTCAGGTAATTCATTTTTCCTTTATGAATTACTGGCTGTCAAGAATTTGACAAAGGCCCCAGGCTTTAATGGAGACCTTTGAAAAGAGAGACCCTGTGCTGGAGTACCTAAGGAGGGATGCTAGGGAGCCAGGGAAGCAGGAAGACTGGAAAGCCATTGGTCAGGAATTGGAAAAAAAAATAATACATATTTATGATGGAAGACAGCCTTACATGGTGGAAGAGAGGCTTATGTGACTATCTCCAATCACAGCTAAGTGTTTCCTTGGTGACAGCTGGGAACATACAGCACCCCAGGGCCATGCAGTTATAACTTCACTTCCCAGCCAGCCAGCCTATCCTCAGCAAGCTAAACCTTTCAAGGGCCCCTTCTCACAACCTTCGTGGAGTCAGGGGGAGGGTGTGCAAAGCTCTGCTTCTGAAGATCCAAGTGTTTGATGGATCAGGTGGATCACTTATTCCTCTCAAGCTGCATAGAAGGCTGTAGTACTTGGGATCCTCTCTTAGATCTTAACGTTAGGTCTAGTTTTATATGACATGTGATGACAGAACTGCTAAGAATATTTATTAGCTTGGCTAACAACTAAAGAAAAAATGGTAATCACAGCTCTCTAGAGAGGCTTTTTAAATTTCATTTTATGGCACTGTAAAATGAGGCCATACCCTGAGCATTTAAACGGGCAAATTATTTGCTTGGAAGGGGCTCAAAATTTGAAGTTTGGTCATATCAATAGACAAAAGCTAAGTGACTATTCAAGACAAAGTCCATTTCAAATGTAGCTAAGCCATCACCAAAAGAGGGTAAGCATCTATTTGATATAAGTGATCACCTGTGTGTTTGTAGGACTATATATGTCTCGGGTCTAGATTATGCTTTGAATAAGTTCTTAATATTTGGTAAACTGTCCCTAATCCTATTTCATAGTAACCTTGAAAAAAGCAGTGCCAAGGTAAAACTGTCAGCTGTTAATCTGTGAGCAACATATTATAATAGTATAAATTCACGTACTTTCCCTGAGAGAATAATTTTTAAAGCTAGTAATTTATTATTTAAATTGTCATTTTATTATTTAAAATATCACTTAATTATTTCAAAATGTCAGCTATTGTGTACTGGACAATCTTTTTAATCAGTGACAAAGTGAAAGTCACACAGTCATGTCTGACTCTTTGCAACCCCACGGACTATAGAGTCCACAGAATTCTCCAGGCCAGAACACTGGAGTGGGTAGCCTTTCCCTTCTCCAGGAGCTCTTCCCAACCCAGGGATCGAACACAGGTCTCCCACATTGCAGGCAGATTCTTTACCAGCTGAGCACAAGAGAAGCCCAATCCTTTTAATAGAACATAGTAAATATAAGTGTAAAATTACCAGTACACAAGAGAATATAAGAAAACCTACACATAATAAGGGTCTAGTATTCAGTATATATAAAAAACTCTTTCAAATCAACAATAAAAAGACAAATACAATTGAAAATGGGCTAAGAATTGGAATAGACATTTCTCCAAAGAAGATACACAAACAGACAATAAGTTCATGAAAAGACATTCAGTATCTAGTCATTAAGGAAATGCAAATCAAAAGCACAATGAGATACCACTTCGTAATTCCAGGGTGCCTACGATCAAAAAGGCAGACAATCACACATGTTGGTGAGGATGCCAAGAAACAGGAACAATTGTATGTTGGTGGTGACCATGTAAAGTTAGCACAACCTCTGTGAAAGACAATTTGGCAGTTCCTCAAGAAGTTAAGCACAGAGTTACTATATGACATGGAAATTCCACTCCTAGGTGGAATTTCATACTCAAAAGAAATGAAAGCATATATTCAAACAACAACCTGTACGTCAATGTTCATAGCAGCATATTCCTAACAGCTAAAAACCACAAACAGCCCAAAAGTTGATCAGCTGATGAACAGATAAACAAATACAACAGAATGTTATTAAGCAATAAAAAGGAATTAAGTACTGAAACAAACAACATGAATGAATTCCAAACACATTATGCTAAGTAAAATAAGCCAGTTATAAAATATCATGTATTATATAACCCCATGTATACAAAATGTTTCAAATATGCAAATCCATAGAGACAGAAAGTAGATTAGGAGCTATGGGAAAGGAAGAAATAACTGAGGAAATGAGTGTGCCTGCTAATGAATATGGGTTTCTTTCTGAGGTGACAAAATTTAGTTCTGGAATAAGACAGTGGTGATGATCGTGAAATGAGAATGTAACATCAACCACTGAATTTATACACTTTAAAAGAGAAAATTTTATGGTGCATGAATTGTATTTTAGTTTGACAACTATATCTGCTAGTATTTAAAAAATTAAATAGTACAAAAGAATTTATAAAAAGAAGTTATATACCCTCTCCATCTCCCCCAATAACCACTTCTGGTATCAGGGGAGTCTGCCAGTCTTTCCAGAACATGAGGAGCTGGAAGGGCTCTGTGTGTATGCTGGGTTTAAGAAGACTTGAAAGCAACCCAGGGATAGAGTATAGAGGACTTCATAAGCCAGGCATACAGTCTGCTATTCAGTCCAATGTGTGAGGAGGCAATAAGCACTTCTAGGAAGAGGGTACTGCCTCACTGATTTTATCTGGAGGAAAGGGTAGGGACAGACTGTGACTCTGTGGAGGCTACTGCGAACGACCCATGAGGACAACAGTACCTAGAATGGAGAGAAGAAATGAGAGAATGAAATGTGGTGGTTTAGACACATGACAAATGAGCCAGGGAGGTTTTTATCTTAAAATAGGCAGACTTTATACCAGTTCCAAGACTAAATGCCAAGTAGATGCAAGGATGGGTGGAGTACAATTGTGGTTGTATTGGAAACACAAGGTAGGCATCCTTCTAAAACACAATCCTGTTCCCTACTGCCTTCACAATGAAAACATTCTAAGTTTTTATTATGTCACATAAGAGAGCATCCATGGATGGTTGTATCCACATGTCCTTTGTTCTTGAGATAATCTGGGCTCAAATCCAGAGTGACCTTGAGAAGTTTACAAATGACCTCACTAAGCCACAGTTTACTCATCTGCCTATGGTAAATTGTTACTACCCTTCTGTGGAATGAAAAAACTATTTCACATCACTGTTTTGTATAGAACCTGGCCCATGGAACGTGCTGAATGAATGGCAGCAGAGTTTTCAAAGAAAGACACTTAGAATTATCTTTCCCCAAAATTATGTTAAAAATACAGGGTCTTTTAAAGGTCTAATATGATTTTAATAGTCTTTTAGTTGTTGATGATATGATATGAGAACAATCTGTCAATAACACTTAAAATTTAGAAAAGAAAGCTATGTTATTCACTCTACCCAAACTTCTTCATTTTAGAGGACTGACAAAAGTAAAGTCTGTGAGAGATAAGAAGGTAAACCAAATAAACTGACATCAAACAACAGAGAAGAAATACCCTTCTCCCCAGCAGCTATAAGAACTCAGAAGCCAACACAGATCCTTTCTACCAGGTATACAGATGAAGTCATTAAAGCTTCAAAGTTAAAGGCTTGAAAGTTAAAAAAAAAAAAAAAAAATCTACACTCTGTAGGAGGAAGGCCTTGCATCTTGATGGCATAATATCTACCCTGACCTAACATAATGAGGAGGGAGAAATGATTCCATAGAATGATTACTGCCTGGACAAGGGAACTAGTTCATGAGTTTGAATTCTCAGTCTTTGTTATGTGCTGCCAACCCTCCCACTTGTCTGAGACAAGATCAAGGGAGACACAGATATTCTGCTGCAGAGAGGACCATCTCTCTATCAGAGAGCTCTTTTGTTTTCCAAAAGGAACATCATCATATATCACAAAAAAGGACTTCATTTCTTCGCAGCTTTTATGCTGCTGGGATTCTCTGATCTTACTGTGTGGGGCCATGAAACACTGTCCCAAGAATGATTCCTGGAAGAGGCAGAAAACCCCTCCTGGAAATACATCTTTTCTCTTGGCTGCTTCCCCAGAATTCCCCACCAGGAACTGTCTTAAGCAGGCAGGAGGATGGATGGTTTGAGGTCTTCCCCAATTCTGCTGTCCATGTTTCTTGAAACAAGTCCAGAGCTGATGACCGTCTCCAACCTACAAAGCTGCTGTTGCCTCTATTGCGGTGCACTCACCAGGCTGCCTCAAACTCACTTCAAAAAGAAGAATTCCACATTCCTGCTCAAGAGAGAGTGAAGACTCAGACCAGCAGCTCAAAAGAGGCTGCTAGAACTGCCAACACAAACAACTTCTCAACTTCCATTATAAGAGGTTTTCATCAATGCTTGGAATCCTTTGTATTATAGAAATAGCTTTCCATCCCAAAAGAAGCACATTAAAGAGTGGTCCCTACGGTACCAGGAGTTCTTGGGCCAAACCAATTTATCCTAACACAAAAAGTCTTTCTGCAAAATAGGACACAGTGATTGATTCTGGGTTCTGGAATCAGAACAGCAGAGTTCAAATCTTGGCTCCACTAATAGCTGTGTGATAGAAGGCAAGTTACTTAACTTCTCTGAGCTTTGCTGCCCTCAGTTTACAAATGAGACTAATAATATCACAAATGGCATCTACTGTTGGAGTTTCTATAAAGAAAATTTTAGATAAACATTGGAGAATGTATAGCACCATGCCTAGCATCAAGTAAGCAGTCGACTAAGTCTTTTCCTATTTCTGCTGCTATAACAGCAGCAGGTACAACCACAGGCTGCTTGAGCAAAGTATCCATCACCACACCTTTACTTCCTTCCTCCTATGATAGTAGCTAGGTTTCATCTGCTTGTTTTTCCTGTCTTTTCGGGTCTTGCTGAACTCTATAGGCTACTGCCTTTTGTGTTTCATCTGCTTGTTTTATCAATTAACCTTGCATCTCTTAAACCTGTTACCTCCTCCTAACTTCTGTGGCCACCACACCTTGTTGCAGTGCTATGGTTTCTTCTAGCTTGGCCTGCTGCCTACCCTTCCAGAACAGAGTTGTTACAGAATTAATCATTCTAAAAGATACACCTGATTATGCTCTTCCCAGGCTCATAAAGTTTAAAGTCTTCAGCTAAGCATTCAAGGTTTTCCCTGTCCAGGGAATCCCTTATTGTTCACTTCCTCCTCTACTCCAGAGCCTAAGTTATAGAAACCCATTCTCTCTACTGAGCATGCATTGTACCTTCCTGCCTCTTCTGTCTTTGCTCATGCTCCTCACCTAGTTCTTTATCTGATAAAATCTTAACCATTTTTCTGGTCTAGTACAAATACTATCGTGTTCATAAAAATTTCCCCTACCCATTACACTTCTGAATGCCCATGACATTCATATAGAATTTTTCATACTCTTCCATCGCTAATGCTTCAACTCTCCAGTTACAGATTTTTCATTCCAACATGCCTACTGGACAAGCCTACCTAGCTATTAAAAAAACATTTACAACACAGCCTAGACAGAAATTTTCTGTTCTTCTCCTGACATAGTTTTCACACTTGTTCCTACATCCTGCAACCATCTCAATCATGTAGGTAAGACTCACTGAACCAAGGGAAAGCTCAGAAATTCAGCTTCCTAAGAAGAAGAAAAAAAAAATTATATTCTGCTTGGATCTCACAGAGCAGGAGAGCAGGGAATGGGAAAGCCATCTGAGGTCCAAGTGACTCTCCACACAGGGTTGCTTTATTGTCCTGTATAGCAAAAGCTAGCTAATCTGCCACTACCCTGTTGACGGTTCCCCCTCTATGTGAGCCTCAATAACTCACATTCCTTTCTGCATTCCTTTTCCATAGCTTCTGGTTAATCATAATTTCTACCTCCTCATAACTTCAGATCTTTACAACTCACATTATTAATTCATTCTATAAATATTTATTAAGTGTCCACTACGTTACAGGCATTGGATGAATTAAGACAGGTTCCTTCCAGATGGGAGTTCCACTCTAGACTAAAAGACAAACGTTGAACAAGAATTAATACTGTGCCTCATGTTCTACTGGGAAGTTATAAGAATTTGTAGGAGACAAAGCTAACCTGGACTGGGCTAGCTCCAGTTAAAGGCAAACAGAGGAAGTGATATTTAAACTTCACTTGACCTAGAAAGAAATAAAGTTATATTCATACTTCATACCTTAGAGTAAGATAAATTCCAGATGGTCTGAAGACTAAATATAGAAAATCAAACCATAAAAATACCAAAGAATTCACAGGACAATTGTTCGTATACTCTTGTGTGGAAGAGTTTTTTTTTAACTATGACACAAAATTCAAAAGACAGTAAATAAAAGACTGAATACATTTGACTATCTCAAAATGTTCTTAACATTTCTATATAACAACAACAACAACAAAAAGACACAGTAGCTGGGGGAACATCAAAAATTCAAATTACAGACAAACGAGTCATTTTTTAAATATACAAAGAGCTTCTGCAAATAAATAAGAAAAAGGCCAACAAACAAATATGACAAATTATTAACATATTTAAAGATGAACAACTTCACAGGCAGTAAGATAAAAGCAAATGAAAAATACACTTAAATGCCATGGTTCACCTTCCATACTGACAGAGATCAAAAAGCTTACAAACCACACAGCATTGACAGAGTTAATGTGTGTGTGGGGGGGAATAATCTTACATACTGTGCATAGGACTACATGGTTTAGTCTCTGTAGAAGGCAACCAGCAAAATGTAGCAAAACTAGAAATGCACTGTCCTTACAGTTTCACATCTATAAATGCATGCTACAGATATATTAATATATATATACATATAGGAAATTAAGTCAAGTCGGTTATTAGTCATCTCTTGCCTGGGAAATCCCATGGACGGAGGAGCCTAGTGGGCTGCAGTCCATGGGGTCGTGAGGAGTCGGACATGGCTGAGCGACTTCATTTTCACTTTTCACTTTCATGCACTGGAGAAGGAAATGGCAACCCACTCCAGTATTCTTCCGTGAAGAATCCCAGGGACGGGGGAGCCTAGTGGGCTGCTGTCTATGGGGTCGCACAGAGTTGGACATGACTGACGCAACTCAGCAGCAGCAGCAGTTATTAACCATAGCAGTCTGCATGAAAGGGAAACACTTGAAACAATCTATAAGTCCTTTAGGAGGAGACAGGTACAATGGAACTGTACATAAAGGTAAAAAGGAACAGAAAGCTTTTATGTATGAACATGAGAAGATCTGTAAAGATATTTTGTTTAAAATAAAGGAAATTCATGTGCAGAACAGTGTATACTATGGCAGTGTATACAAATCCTATCTATTTGCTTCCATCTCTCTAGATGCTACTTTCTGGAACTGTTTCAGTTACACCACAGTACCTAGTACAAAGCAGATGTACAATTACTACTTGATGAAAGTGCATAAGTTAATAAATAAAATAAATGGATGAAGGAACACATTTGGGTACTTGGCCTGTTCTCTGAACTAAGCATCTGTACTTTTATTCATGGATATAAAAAGGTTGTGGTCAAATCCTGGCTATCTAGTTTCCTAGTTTAAGAAAAACCCAATTAAGACAACTTTATGTAAGACAAACATGCATTGAGTCAATTAACTTACACGTATGTATGACATTTTCTGGTTCACATGTTCATATCTCTCAGGAATAAAGCATTCAGTATTGAGAAGAATGATGCTGTTTTTAACCTTTCCCTCAAAAATCTCTCAGTGGCTTATGGGAAAAAAAAAAAGTCTACAGTCTTTATCCCAGCAACTCAGTTATTTCCAGCGAGGTAAGCAAAGGCAGCTGTCTAGACAGGATCATCTTCTACTTCTCTCTTGCACGAACTCCCTGTTCCTCTCAGCAGGAAAATCTTCAACATATCCATAACCATGACAACCACAACAATCTCCACTTAATGAAAATCTACTCTGTACCAGACTGTGCTCCACAATGAACATGTATCTTGACCGTAAGCTCATGAGAGGAGCTGTAATACAACTGTCTCTATTTTACAGACACGGGGATAAGCTTAAAGACATGAGGACTTGTGTCTGGCATTCCACAGAAATGCCAGTGTTGTTTCTTAGGTTAGGGTTTATTTAATTTTCTACATGTTATATTCTGACAACAAATATCAGTTTGAATAACCTGGATTATGAGTGAAATGCTAACATAAATTAATAGCAGGTCTGGGATAGCTAACACCTGTAAAATCGAAGAGTAGTGCTTTATTTTCTGCTCAAGAATCCATAAAAAGCCCCTACTTTGCATGTTTAACTAGCAGAAGAGCACCCACACTCACCAAAGTGATAGGACACCTATGTGCCAATTGCCCAGTGAGTGTTTCTCCCCAAGGCTCACTCATCACAGATTATCAGAAGATTCTCCAGCTATTCATTATTATACCAACTCATTCTCTCCACAGTAATTATCTGTGAGCAACATATCATGCTGTCCTTGGAACCATCAAACTGACATATGATTAAATAGCAGAGGGCTCTGAAGTTAAATTTAAAACCACTCTCTTACACTTCAACTCACACATCACATCGAGATCTGTCCAGCCATGGGAATATTCCAGTTGGCCAATACCAAAAACCAGAGACTATTCCCTTACTTCACTTTCCCATCTGAGAAAGGTGGTGATTACATTCTCAGAACTTTCTAAATAGATTTTTCTAGGACATGAAATAAAATTTTGGAAAGCAATTCTCTGTATGAAGTTCTGCCCTTACCCCACATAAAAATGCCTCAAGAGTTACTTATATTCACATTACATCTTCACAGTTATGTGTGGGGTCTTACAAGAAATAGTACAGTTCTTCAACATGCTGTGAGAATCACACATTTTCAGCTTTCCTTGAAAAAATTATTGTAAAGCATAAGTTACTGTATACTCAGTTGTACATGCCAATAATGACAACACTTATATTAACAATGTTACCAATTAGAAAAAAATGGAAGAAAAAAAATTAATGGGCAAACTGGAGTTAAAACCTAAGTCTCACTGTTCCTGGGCTGAAAAAGGAGCAAAAAGAGATTCTTCAATGGGGAATTTGTTTCCATTTTCCCATTTTTCCCACCTACTCTATAGTTTCTCAAGATTTTCTGCAAAAAAATGGTTCTATATAACCCACTTTTTGCAGGAGCTGCGACTTAGGAAAAAGAATTTTTTTTCCATCTCCATTAAATAGTTGCATCCCTAGAAAAATCAGCCAATTTCTGCCTTACTATTCTATTCTACTTTTCATGGTTAGTTAATATTATATAAACAAAGAGTGGCCCTAGTGGTAAAGGACCCACCTGCCAATGCAGGAGACATGAGAGACACAGGTTTGATCACTGGGTCTAGAAGATTTCCTGGAGAAGGAAATAGCAACCCTACACCAGTATTCTTGCCTGGAGAATCCCATGGACAGAGGAGCCTGGAGGGCTACACAGTCCATGGGGTTGCAAAGAGCTGGAAACGACTGAAGCGACAGTATGATGACAATTATATTACACTTTTAATATTATAAAAGATTTTTAACTATATAGTATTCATTATATTTACAGTGACAAATATTGAAATCATCAGAATTATCTTCAAAGAAAATCTCCAAAGCTTTTGTTAGATATATCAACGACAAAGTAGTTTCTTCAGAGGAAAACACTCAGTACCCACTCATTTTTAAACAGGTTCCCCCAAAATGTAGGCTTCACATAAATGTGACATTACGCAGTGTGAAAAGTCCAAGCACCTTTACCCAGTATGGAAGAAAGCTCCAGTCACTAGGTGGATAGGTTTCTCTACAGCTCAGGCTGGTATTGTGGGTAATGAAGTGACAGAATTCACATTTCATAAGAAAAGCCATATAAAGGAAACAAGATATTATTTTTCTAGAAAGTGATTTATAATAATACTGAGAAACCATTTTTCTAAAAATTCCTTCCCCTTCTCAACATTTACAGAAAAGACTAACAGATCTTGAGAGATTTATTATTTGCTGATATTCATCCATATGGTAGCACCAACCAAAAGCCAGGAGCAGGGGGAGGAAAAGGGAAAAGAAAAGATTTTGAAAAAATATAAATGAATCGTTACCTCTACCAACTTGACATCTCTTATTCAGGGGCCAGGACTTAATAGGCCTACCCAGGACTCTCTCTCTCGATTTTCCTGCTGTCATTGTTTTCACAGATTTACAAGTTGAGAATGGTTTTACTCATTTCGAGGAACCTCGGAAACACACGGCACTATAAAATATTCACACTACAATGCAAATTGTGTTCCTTCCATCCCATTCACTATTCTGGAAGGTACAGACGGAGTGCCACAACAAGAACTTAAGCAGAAGTTAAACAGCAAAATTCTACAGAGTTTAAAGCCCTAGTCCTACAAATTGGAGCTGGCTCAGCAAAACATCAGCCATGCCGAGTCCCACCAAGGCCAGTTCGGAAAGGTGCAAGGACCAAGCCCTGGCTACATCTCAAAGGTTCAAAACCATTTCTAAATATAGATCCCACTTTATGTTTGCAGAAGCTGTAAATCAGAGAAAACAACTTTTTTCCATCCTCAATAAAATATTTGCACCCAAAGCAAAATCTACTGATTTCTGGCTCTCTACCAGTTCTGCTTGGGCATAAAATTTTCTGACACTTCACCAGAAATGTCAGCAGTAGTATAAGGCAGCTTTAAAGAGGGAAATAATTTTCTGACCTGTGGATAACCTCCTCAACGCCAACAGGAAACAGAATTTTTAAAAACACCTGAAACCTAGTTTTTCCAGTTATTAGTATAAATGGCACAAACTATTTTTCTTAGTGGCCAAATCCTTCCTTATAGGAAGTACTTGTCTTTGAATTCAGTGAGGGGAGGGAGTCATGCTATATCCTTGACACCTAGCACAGACCCTTGCATGGAGAAGGATTTTTAATGAATAGTCTAGAAAGGAGTGGGGGACTAGGGAGGAAAAGAGGAAGGGGGAGAAAAGGAAGATGGAGGGAGGGAAGAGGTAACAAAGGAAGGAGGGATGAAGGGAAGGAGAGAATGAGGTAGGTTCAGAAAGAGATCTTTTCCTTCCCCTTTTACTTGTGTCTGTATTTTTCTTGAAATTTCATGCACTCTACTTGATGATAGAAAACTAGTACCACTTATCTTTTCTTAGAGCTTCCTGTCTGAAGCTAGACATTATATCCAGGGCAGGACACAGGTCAAGGAAAAGGGTTCCGTAAAGCTCTGAGACCAAGACAGGGAGAAACTGCCACTGCCTGAGGCACTCGGGGAGGAGATGAGAGTTCAGGTGGCCCTGCCAAGGCAGGGTTTGTACACAACTCACCAGCTCAGGACAGGGAATGTGGGGAGGACAGGGAGGGAGGACACGAATGTCAGGATGAAGCAAAAGGCTGGCTGCATAACAGACAGGACAGCAGTACCCCAAAATGCCTCATGGGATACAACCTATGAACATGGCATTTGCGAAATCATGGATTAAACACAGTTGCACAAGTTTACTTCCTACTGGCCTCTAACAGTCTTTACTATGCAACTGGAGAAGAGGCAAAAAAATTTTTAATTAAATCTGAAAGGATTAGTTTTTGGAGAGGAACCTCAATACCATTGCTTACTGGCAATATTAACTTTAGCGAAATATTTACATTTTATGAACCTCAGTTTCCTTTCCTCTAATGTGGAAGAAATGACAGTTGTGATGAGAAGTAAATACTACTCAAAAATGACTAAATCAGTGCTGGCATTTAGTGTTCAGTTATTACTGCTGCTGCTATTTCTGTTATTCCTATTACTAATATCAAGGTGCATTGTGAATATAAAAATGAAGAATGTAATACACAGCATTTCTTAAACAGTTTGGTCAGTTTTTCATCAGGTATTCTTTGAAATGTCAGGCCAGCATGTAGCAACCTGCCTAGCACACAATTCAGTTCAGTTACTAAGTCATGTCCAACTCTTTGTGACATCATGAACTGCAGCACGCCAGGCCTCCCTGTCCATCACCAACTCCCGCAGTCTACCGAAACCCATATCCATCGTGTCAGTGATGCCATCCAGCCATCTAATCCTCTGCCGTCCCCTTCTCCTCCTGCCCCTAATCCTTCCCAGCATCAGGGTCTTTTCCAATGTGTCAACTCTTCACATGAGGTGGCCAAAGTATTGGAGTTTCAGCTTCAAAATCAGTCCTTCCAGTGAACACCCAGGACTGATCTCCTTTAGGATGGACTGGTTGGATCTCCTTGCAGTCCAAGGGACTTTCAAGAGTCTTCTCCAACACCACAGTTCAAAAGCATCAATTCTTTGGTGCTCAGCCTTTTCCACTGTCCAACTCTCACATCCATACATGACTACTGGAAAAACCATAGCCTTGACTAGATGGACCTTTGGTGGCAAAGTAATGTCTCTGCTTTTTAATATGTTGTCTAGGTTGGTCATAACTTTTCTTCCAAGAAGCAAACGTCTTTTAATTTCATGGCTGCAATCACCATCTGCAGTGATTTTGGAGCCCCCCAAAATAAAGTCTGACACTGTTTCCCCTGTTTCCCCATCTATTTCCCATGAAGTGATGGGACCAGATGCCATGATATTAGTGTTCTTAATGTTGAGCCTCAAGTCAACTTTTTCACTCTCCTCTTTTACTTTCATCAAGAGGCTTTGTAGTTCCTCTTCACTTTGTGCCAAAAGGGTGGTGTCGTCTGCATATCTGAGGTTATTGATATTTCTCCCAGCAATCTTGATTCCAGCTTGTGCTTCTTCCAGTCCAGCATTTCTCATGATGCACTCTGCATATAAGTTAAATAAGCAGGGTGACAATATACAGCCTTGATGTACTCCTTTCCCTATTTGGAACCAGTCTGTTGTTCCATGTCCAGTTCTAACTGTTGCTTCCTGACTTGCATACAGGTTTCTAAAGAGACAGGTCAGATGGTCTGGTGTTCCCATCTCTTTAATTATTTTCAACAGTTTAATGTGATCCACACAGTCAAAGGCTTTGGAATAGTCAATAAAGCAGAAGTAGATGTTTTTCTGGAACTCTTGATTTTTCGATGATCCAGCAGATGTTGGCCATTTGATCTCTGGCTCCTCTGCCTTTTCTAAAACCAGCTTTAACATCTGGAAGTTTACAGTTCATGTATTGCTGAAGCCTGGCTTGCAGAATTGTGAGCATCACTTTACTAGTGTGTGAGATGAGTGCAATTGTGCAGTAGTTTGAGCATTCTTTGGCTTTTCCTTTCTTTGGGATAGGAATGTAAACTGACCTTTTCCAGTCCTATGGCCATTCCTGAGTTTTTTAAATTTGCTAGCATACTGAGTGCAGCACTTTCACAGCATCATCTTTTAGCATTTGAAAGAGCTCAACTGGAATTCCATCACCTCCACTAGCTTTGTTTATAGTGATGCTTTCTAAGGCCCACTTGACCTCACATTCCAGGATGTCTGGCTCTAGGTGAGTGATCACACCATCATGATTATCTGGGTCATGAAGATCTTTTTTGTACAGTTCTTCTGTGTATTCTTGCCACCTCTTCTTAATGTCTTCTGCTTCTGTTAGGTCCATACCATTTCTGTCCTTCATCGAGCCTATCTTCTCATGAAATGTTCCCTTGGTATCTCTAATTTCCCTGAAGAGATCTCTAGTCTTTCCCATACTGTTGTTTTCCTCTATTTCTTTGCATTGATCGCTAAGGAAGGCCTAGCACACAGGAGGTACTTATTCTGTCTTTGTGGAGGTAACAGGTCCAAGAACTGACCCTAACAAAAAGGAAACTGCAGAATGCTCTGGGCAAGGTGTTTTTCATTATTACCCTGGGCAACAGGTCTCTGAGGTCCAGGAGTAGCAAACTTCATCTTTTGCGCGAAGGGAAAATTGAGAGTACCATTTTCAACTCTGGGGAAACATTACAAAGAGTTTATTTTGGTAGAAGTGTTTGCAGAGATTGTAACAATGAGCTCACACCTGCTGCCAGGCACCAGCCATCAGCTCAAGCCTGCTTGCCAGGGAGATGCACAAGGCCCCTCACCAACAGCCCCTCCATCAGACATGTGCATTGAGAATCCCAGAAAACCTACTCCAAAAATAGCTATTTCCTCTCCAAGAGGGGATACAGAGTCACAAACTGTAAAGCAGGTGACCCAGAATTCACAGCAAACTGGAGGTTGGGAAAGGCCCGGAGAGGCCTGCACTTTCTGCTTTGATTCATTGATTCTCTGGGAGGATTTTGGACTGAATCCCTAAGGGTACTTTTCCTTTTTGGTGAACTGCTGCATACATTTACCTAGATAATCTAGTCTCTCATTAAGTCACAGGCTAATCTCACAAATAGTTCCCAGAAATGAGCACACATCACATAAACCCAACTCTGAGTACAAGGCAGGATCTTGCTAAACCTCTCTAGCTTCCCACTGGTTTGTGGGTAAAGAAGTTCTTGAAAGAAGTGGAGTTTTCTGGAGCAAGACCCCAAATAGATTTAGAATACGACATTTGCATTTTACCAAACCCAATACTTGACATCTGTCCTGAATTTAAGCATGAGAATCTACACAGAGTTTGAAAAAGAAATGAGACCACTTTTAAATAATAGATGGGAGGGAGAATTTCTCACAGAGTCCACAGCAAAACCCAAGAGTTAGTGACATTCTCAAACTTTGGATTGGGAGATAAAGAGCTACAGGGCAGACTACATATGTTTACAGTACAAAAGATCGGATATTCATAAACAATCACATGATAAACACATACACACGTATATGTATATGTACAAACACAAATCGTGGTATCTCAACTGTGCACTACATAAAGGAAGAACAAAGGCCAGAGATCCCGAATTCAATCGTCACGTTTCATTTCAACTGATACACCTGGAAGGGGCTGGACAAAGAGCAAAGTTAACTCTGGAAACCTGTCAAAGCTCAGAAAACTTCGAGAACTCCACACACTTGTTTCCAGAAAAGCGGGGCTGCCCAATTCTTCCTGCACTAAAAATATAGCTTACAGACTGTTCACATTGATTATTTTCTCCACTGTGTTCACTGGGGCAGAAGGTTAAATGATATTGTAATGACCAGAATCTTGTGTTGACCACTGTAGTTCTCCCAATTAGAGCTGGCTTGCACATTTTAACAAACCCAATCAGGACATCCTTGTCCAGAGAACCGCTAATACCCACAAACTCTCCAAGCCCTAAACCTGCATCCCATTTTCTGAGAGTCTGAGTTCACATTCATTCGCTACACAAAAGGAAAAGAAAACTAAATGCTGCACAATACAGTTCCTGCACATAAAAGACGCAGCAGAATACCTATGGACAGCATCTGAAGGCTGGGAACCTGAGGTGTGAGAATGAAAGGGGTCCCTGGTGTCAAGAGTTTAAATATCAACAGGTGCAGATGAGGGGTAGCTGAAGGAAGGCAAAAGGAAAGAAAAAAGACAGGCAAGGAGAAAAGCTTAAAGGTTCTCAAATGAGCGAATCCAAAACTTGTAGGAAGGGTTTGGATGCCATGGAGCCAAGGCCCTCCTTCCCTGCTCTCATTATGATGCCTGTCTCTGCATGTAGGGGCACCAACAAGGGCATCAGCGGTCATTAGGTTCTCACTGAGAGCAGTTCTGTAGGGCCATGCCTTTAATCTCTGTTTAGATCTTTGTTTTGGGAACTACTGCGAACGGGCTTCCTTCACTGTGATGAAGTTCAAGGCAGTTCCTGTGGGACACCCAGTGTGGTATGTGGGAATGGCGGACCAGCAGTTTCAGTTTCAAGGACTAGGAGCCTCACCACTGGGTTCAGAGCAGGCAGTGGGTGGTGGGTAGGAGGCCTAGTTTTGAAATTATCCACTACTGGCTTACGTGATGAGCAATGGACAGAATACAGAGGTGCATATCCCAAATACTAGAAAGAAAATAACATAGCTTGTCTTTTCGGAGGCAAGCTTTACGATTCTTAATTCGAATCTTTTTTAAGTCCAGGTAGCCCAGATCATACAATGAGTATCTTGTAGCATACTCACTGACTGAAGGATAAAGAAATCACTGGATATTATTATGTATCATTGGAAGGAAAAGTTTTGCTGGACTTAAAGAAGAACCAATTGTTGACTTGAGCCCCTTATGTTAGAGAAATCAAATCTGGGATGTATTTTCAAATAAAATGTTCATTTTGCTTCTTAATACTGGGGTGCACACAGTCAACAATGAATCTAGTTTTACATTTGGCTCCATATGCTATGCCCTAGGTAATTAAAGTATATCTTATGGCTAATAAAAATGAAGTTAAAAAGTTTATAACCAAAACAATGACAGGAAATAACATGTGTGTACAATATGTTACTAACACACTGATAATATTCAAAAGTGACTTTAAAAAAAGTATTATAAATCTTTCAAAACACAGTGATTTATTAAGCGAAAAGTCTGAATGGTTTGCACTATTAAATTTAGCTTTTAAGTTGCTGTGTCATGAGTAAATCTTTTGTTCTCCTAGGTTAAACTTAGCATCCTGTATTTGATTTTTCCATTGCTCCACAGTTTATCATCATGGAGCTAATTTTCTGAGCTGCTCAGGAAAAATGCACTTCGGAGCTTTCACAATGATTTCTTTCACTGATTTTATAATCCAGGAAGAGAAAGTACCCAATAATCCAATAGCGACCCATTCTCATCATCATCTTTGCCTTTTCCCACCTATACAGTCTTCTCATAAAGTAAACCTTCCCTAGGCATGGGATGAAATGAAAAAAAAAAAAAAAAAAGTGGCTGCCAGAGGGAAACCATTTCAGAAACATGTTTGTTAAACAAGTGCAAGCAATAAACTGAGCTTAGGAGAGAAAGGCGGTTAGAAGAAAAACTGAAAGTACTGACCTGAGAGTCAAGCTGATTGGAGCAAGGGTGAAAGCGGCAATTTGGAGGATAAGCAGAAAGGAAAAGGGATAGCAAAAGAGAATAAAAGGAAGGAAACGCATTAGTTTAAAACATACAGCCAACAGAAGTTACATTAGCAGGTTTCATAACCAAATGAAGGATAATAAAGCAACTTTTATCTGATATTACCACCCAAAAGCCTGGCACACACTGTAAGCAATTATATTAATTATTACATGTAAGAAACCAGACTGTCATTCACATAATCTCAAGCACTGATGTGAACCAGAGGTGTATTCCAGCAACCCAATGGCACGATTTGCCCTTTTCTGGAGGAATATTTATAGAGAAAGTTCCTATCTGCGTGTGTGTAAAATTTTATTGTTTAATAAACTGAAATGGAAATTACTATGGTATTAGAAAAGTGGTAAGCACTTAGCCAGAACGATTTTACTAGAACCAGTAAGTTGGAAGACTATATCCTATGAGATGTTTTTCCTTCATTATTAAAAACCAAATGGACCTGAGCAATCTGGCTGTTTAAAGATTTACATTTCAGATGCTCACAGGGCACTGCACCTCCCAAGATCAAAGACTATGAGGACATCTTTAGGTGAGGTGCCACCTGCCTATCAGCCTCCTAAGACAAGACAGATTACTTTCCAAAGCTGAGAGCAATTTTCTTCAGTTGCGAAAATGAGGATCAGACTTCATCATTGCAAATATCCAGACACTGGATAACTAATTTATAGAATATATAATATGGCCTTCTAATCTGTCAAAACAATAAAGTCTCTTATGCAAAGCAAGAATTAAAAGAAAAACAAAATTACATCCTCTTCTGGCTACCACAGAAGTCACAGAGGCATTCATTTTCTTACCCTGCAAAACATCAAGTGGGTTAACAAATGCTTGATTATCTATCTTCTCAGTGGGACCCCATTATGCCATACTATGAAGAAGTAGTTTGAAGCATTTCACACAGAAAGGAAAAGCAAATCAAATCTTCAGGAGAAAGTTTGAACAAAAACATTTTAGATGAAAACAGCATTGACTATAGTGATCAAAATCAAGTAGAACATTCTAGATTAAACTCTTGGTGAAAGCATCGATCCAATGTTTTGTGTCTGAAACTCCACTGCAGAGTGTTTCATGACAACAAATGTACAACCGATCAAATAAAAGAGTTAAGTCAGGCCATGGTCTTTGTAGACACTCTAGTGAGGTTGGCCCCAGCTGCTGTTTCAAATCTTTCAGAGGTGTATCAAAATGAGGTCCATGGCCAAGCTTTAGGAAATGGAATCCTAAACTAAAACAACCAGCAAACATTTAAGATTTAGTTGCTTTTTTCAAGGGACCCTAGTTTCCCTTGCTGCCTCAAAGGCATCTGTGATATCCATGACCTTCTCCAAAAGGCTGCTAGGCTAGGGCTGGTATAAAACCATCTGTCACTTTTTCTTAAAGAAATTCCTTCAAATGCATTTACAAACATTAATGGAAATTACTTAGAAAGAAGAGTTTATATCAAAACAAATAGAACTGGTATCAAGTTTCTTCCATGTACCATGAGACTTCTAGATCATATTATCATAATTTAAAAAAATAAAGCTTAAGTTTACATTTTGTGAAAAGAGTTCTCAAAGGCAGCAAAGAAATTATGTCAGCATGTTATTGAGCAAATTTAGAGGGAAAAATAACAGTCTGTTTCTCAACCTTAGATAAGGTACTTTTAGGCATCTAACATAATTTCTCATTGTCCAAATGTCTGGTAGCATTAGTCCTGATTCAGATAATTAAATGCTATCTTGTTTTCTATTCTGATGTTATGTTTTAGGAGTAAAAATCTCCTGTGAGACTCACTCTCCTCTTCACAGTGGGGAGGGATGTGATCAAGGGCTCAATTTGGGCATTCTTTGCCCTCTAAACAAACACTGACAAAGCCCCTAACATATTTAAAATAATTACAACAAAGGTCACCTGACTGATTCTTTCCCATGGTAAGACGCCAGAAATCCCATGGCAGCAAGCTCTGTTTAACAGACTCTGCCTCTCTCTTTCCCCTAAGGCACTAAAGGATTAATTTAAACTCTGAATAAAACTCTTACAGACCTTGATGTGCAATGACACAGAAAGACTCCATATTTCATTGCCTCTAATAAATTAGCTCCTTGATTATGCACATACAAGATACCTATCGTTGGTGATCACATAAAGATTTTGACCTGATTTGGACCAACTCTCAGGGACTACTCAAAGTCCCCCACCTACACTGTGTCACTTCCCCCAGAGCAGCCTGCAGTCCAGGGCAGAAGCTCTTACTGAGCCATCAGCATCAAGTCCAAGAGTTTATGCACAGAACTGAATATGGGGACCACACTGGAGAAATATGCATTTTGAAAAGCAGAATCTTTAATGGCGGTGAAAAGCATCATTCACATGGAATTTCAGAGGTAAATGCATCCATTTAAGTACCAGGCATGTGCTATTTGGAATGTTTTATCATGGAGAAGGTTAAAAAAAAAAAAAACTAGGATATTAATGGAAAATAAAGCAAACATAAATTGCGCTCTGAGAAAGGAGTAGGCCAATGTCAGTGTCATTTGAGTTATTCTTAACCCCATACCTTTTGTTGCACATGACTGAAGTTCTGGAGTATTTTAGAACACAAGCTGCTTTTTTAAAAAGGTCTATTTGCTCTGGTAGGTCACATTACAGACCAGAGACCACAGATTTATTTCAAGTTCAATTTCTTGGTTTTCAAAATCACAAACTTAATTGCAAACACTCCTTCATGACTCCAAAATGGAGATATATGTCACATTGCTAAGTAATCTTTAGTTCCCAGCATTATGAGGTATGAATTTTGTAGTTTAAGCCAGCAAATAGAGATACTGCCCAAGTTGCAAAGAACTGTCTGACAACTCGAGGAGGATGCCTTGCTCAGAATACACATATAACCAAGCAGATAATGCGTCAGAAAGGCAGGCCAAGGCTGAGCTCTCCTTTTCCCAAGAAACTTCCCCTCTTGATCTCCACCCCCACCACCTCCCTGGGTCTGGGCTCAGACATTTCCCAGACTCTGCTCTGCTTCTGGACGCGAGACACAGGCAGGCAGAGAACTGGGACAGAGTCAAGTCCCACCACACATTTTATGAATTACAGTGCCTGGGAGGCATCAGCTTTAAGGAGAGGCAAAGGCAGAGATAAAGAAAATGTGCAGAAAGTACATAAAGATAAATGCCTGTAAAATCACTGTTGTTTTAATGCATTCCATATTGAGGAAATAAAAACGTGAATATTCTTGATGATTTAATGGCAATAACGTCCAGCTAAGTAAGACATGTTTGTCCAACTAGACAATTATGTTATTTTATGCAAATATTTATACTAGCTGATCCTGATTTTCAATTACAGTTCTGAAGGGCTGGTTTAGTGCAGAAAAATAACTTCAAAATGAGGGGCACATCACTTTCTCTCCTGAAAGCTAGTAAAGATGAAGCAGATCTCCCACGGGCCAACAACCATGCCTCTCAGCTAGCTTTGTGACTGCTGAGTGCTACTGGACTAGCTTCTTCCTTCTGGTCCATTCTTGGATGGAACTGCTCTCAGTTGCTCATCTGTCAGACCTGGGTTCAAATCCTGACTTTAATTGTTATAAACTCTTCTTGAGGAAGTCACTTTACCCATAAAATGCTTTCTCATCTATAAAGTAATGACAATGAGACTTCCTGTGTTCTGGGCAGGACTGTGTTTTACAGTGTTTGAAGGTCAAGTGCCTAGCACAGTAACTGGCACACTGTGAGCATAAAAATATATATCATCTATTATGATTATAATTACTATTAGTAATATTATCTAGGGCATCTTCTCTATGGCTCACTTCTCAGAGAAGTGGACTAGGAGTCAGGAAACCTACATTACACTTTTCTCTTTTTCTGACCATAGAGACAGTCTTTCATTCAATCTTTCAGTCTCAGTTTTCTCAGCAATAAGAAAGACATGATCATAACTTCCCTGTGATTTTAAACCATCTTTTTGAGAAAAAGATTTGGTCCTAAATATAGTTCCAAAATAGACATGTAGATACATCCAAATTAATAGTATTTTTAATAATCAGTAGGCTGGCAGATTACTTGTGAACTCTGAAATTCAAATGACGCCCTTAATGATTTTAATTTGTACTCTTACCAGAAAAGAAGTCTTGATGTAATTTCTAAAACGGGTCATACTGAACAAAAATCAGATTACCATCAAATTAATGCTAAGATTTTTAAATGAAATATATTTTGGAGTTTGGGTATATTACACATTAAATTTTAAAATGTTGAAATTTTATTAAGAATTAGCCCATCCATTTAACCCAGAGCTAGATAATATTGAGAATCTGTTTTAGCATTCAGGTGTTCATAATGATATAACCGCCTCACTACACCAGGACTTGGTACCCACAAAATGTGATACATTTTAATAGGTTGTTAGAGATTTACTTCTAAGAAGATTCAAAGTCATACAGATAGCATGAAGCAGAAGTAAAACCTGAACCCAGGTCTTTCTGTCACTAAAGATCATGATCTATCTAAATACAAGGTCATAGAGAGCTATTCTGCATATGTCTTGAGGTCCTTTAGGGCCTCACAAGTGTCTTGATCAGAGCTGGCAAACATTCACTGATTTATTCAAAATCTGCTCATCTCTTCCATATGGACTGAATCTAGGGAAGACAAGTTCTGCCTTACTGCTGAACCAATGAGCAATCCTCAGAAGTAATGGAGTTACATAATATTATTCAGAAATTCTTTCCTTACATGAAAAATAGGAAAAAGTGTTGATAGAAAGTTTAATTTTAGAGTCTATACTATACATAAATACAATAGATTTATCTGAAAATCTAATTACTATGGAACCCTGATATAATCCTCTTTTTTTGAGACAGAATTTGCTATCAACTCAGCCTGCCTTAGACCTTATTTAAACATATTTATTTACAAAATGGCATACGGTCCTCTTAAAAGATAAGTTCCAAGATGAATCTGCTATGGTGTGCTAAAAGATATCCAAAGGATATGAGCTCCTTTCCATTTCCCCTGTCTTGAAAGAACTCCCATCTATATTCTTCCATATTCTATGCTTAAAACAAACCTAAATGACAAATGCTTGTTTTTGATAAGAAAAAACTGAGGTTTCAGGTAGTCACAGCTTCAGTCTCTTACACACTTTGCTGGCCCAAAGGCTAGATTATGGATATCACTCAAGAAAGTTGATCATTATTTTTGCAAACACTGAAGAAGTACATAAGCCCTCAAAAGATAACCCAACCAACTTCTGAGTATCTCACAGAAACACAACATCATTCCTACAGGCCATGTTCCTCATAAATAATCTGTTTCTTCCTTGAAATATGAATGTACATTTCAAATTTACCGCACCCTGAGATGGGCAACTAGCAACTAGTGTTCACTCACTGTTGACAATTTACAACATGACTGCAAATTTTACCTCTCAAGTTCTGCAATTTTCTTGTCCTTGTCATTCTTTTCATTCTCCACCTCCTTGAGGATCTCCAGCAACCGGTCAACTTCTGCTTGGGCCTTGCCACATTCATCACGGTAGTAAGATGCCTCTTTGTCAAGCTGTTTTATTCGGTCTGCAAATTCTGGGTTCATCCTGGAGTCATCTTCAATATTATGAGCCTTCAACATTATATTTTTAAAGAATGTAGTTAAGATAACAATTTATAACAATAGACAGTACAGTCACCAATGGCCCAGAAATTAACTTTGGAAAAAAAAAAACTATCAAGAATTATGGGTATACTGTCAGTTAAAAGGCAAAATAGAAAAATCACAAATTTCAGCTATTTTTTTAACATCTTGATTGTTTAAGGTGGGTGTCTTTTACTGTTGTTATTTTGTTTCATTAAATGATGCCACTTTTTGCTTTTTCTTTCCCTTACAAGAAATGGGGGCTTCGTGGAGGTAGAGATAGTACTATACTTATTTCTGGTGTATTGGCAAGCAGCTAAGATGGTTCAACCTCTCACAGTCAAGCAAGTGATTCATACCAACAGCTTCCTTTTCCAATACAGAGAAACTGAGATAAAGCAATATTAAATTATTTCTCCAAGAATCATTGAGGGCATGTGTAAAGTCAGGTAACATATAAGAGATTGGATGACTGATCATTGAACATTTCATTCCACTGAGAAATTTCAGTAGAAGATGTAGAATGAAAGAAAGGCTTAAAAATGCAGAAAGCCTTTTCAGCTAACAGTCATACCCATACATTCTTGCTCTTTTGACTAAATTAACCTGAACCGGGAGGAGGATGAGCTAGTTCATGAACAAGCACACAGACAAGAATCCGCAAACACATGCATGAGGGGGGTAATGGAGGAGGGCAGCTTTACACAGGAGAACAGACACAGGCCAACGACACAGTAACAATACTGCAGAATAATTTGCAGCCAAAGTATCTGTGGTTTTGTGTGTGTGTGACAGTGTGTTATGGCTTTTTTTCTTTTTTTTTCCCAAAATAAACTTTTGGCTGAAATATTCCCAGACAGATGAAAGTAACACTGCACTGCAATGTTTTGCCTACCCCTTGTTTCCCATTATTCCTAATTGACTTCTTCAAAGAGCAGGCAGGGAAAAAACAAGTAGTTTAACAACAGTGCACATTCAACACAGAAAGTTCAGAGAGGTCATATTTGTATATATCTCCAAAATCCATGTGTGAAATAATAAAATATTAACAATTTATTAGGACTTAAATTGTCCTGCTGTCTTCCAGGTAAAATGGATGTCCACTGGATTTTTATACACTTTAAAAAAAAAATTTCAGGGAAAAAACAAGGCAAGCAAGCTACAACTACTGTGGGGGTCAAATGAATCATGCATGGTTAGAAAAATTAAGACTAATAGTACTGTTAGAAGGTTGACAGTCTTTGCAATGATTTAGTAGAAAAAAATTCAAAAATTAGTATAAAGGAAAATAAGTTTATTTATGACAAAATAATTATTTTAAGGATTTTGTGCATGTAACATATTATTTAAGCATGAGGATAGATGGGGAATAATTTGCTTTCATGTTCTTTAGTCTAAGATTTTCTTATTCACAAACTTAACTATGCAAAAGAACTTGGAAAAAATATATCAATTTAACACAGTATCAGGCAGCTTTTTATCCACATTTCTCAGAAAACATGAATTTTTAATTATTTAGTATGTACACTGAGTTTCATTATAATAGAATACAATAGGGCTAGTGAGTTTTTTCATTATAATTAAAATAATTTGAATGAGAATCCTGAGCTAACATGCCTTGGAGTTTATTCATCTAATAATTTTATTTTCAATTAAGCTGAATATCAAAATCTGTTAATCTCTTATCAAAAATGTAGAGTAGATACTCATTTTTAAAACAAGATACTTCATATAACTACTTCTATTTGTGACACTACTAATCAACTCATTACTCTTGTAACAGAAAAGCATCTAAAATACAGTGTTTAGACTATAAGAGAAAGAAAACAACCATTTCATGTTAATTCTCTTCTTTAGACTCTGATAGCATTACTTTATGACAGCTAAAAATCTTTCCATGGCAGTTTTCTCACCCTACTCAACCAGTGACATTCAAAAAAAAAGAATTAACTAAGTAATGACCAGCTACGAACACTCAAAATAAATGAATAAATGCTTTAATAGCTTACTTCTGATGAGTGAAAATTTCTTTCACAACTCAGATTTGAAGATTCACAAAAAACTAGTAGTTAGTTGCTGTGGTTTATTTTGGTTGTTTTTATTCCTAAGATAATTATTATCATGATTTTTAATAGCGGGGTACAGGATTTCTAGTTGTAAGACCTAGATTCTAAATCTGGCTTTGTGTCTTATGACTATGGACAAATGAATAAGCCTCTCTAAGGAAAGTGAAAACTAGAAAATGATAAACATGGGAAAGGTATTATATTCATTTGGGGTTTTATTGTGATTATTATTTCATAATATGCATCCCATCAGTGGGGTTCCCTATACAGCTAAGTTGATATTTGTTTAATTTGTCATAGACAAGGTACTACATGCACCTTAGAGAAGCCTCCCTACTAAATTTTCAGAAAAAGCAGTGTGCTCGTGATAGGTATGTGAGCACATTTCTTAATTTAGCTGCTTGAAGAGAAGATGAAAAACCCAAATAAGTTTTCAGCATGGGGTGAATTAGCCAGATTGCTAGTCTTTAAATCTAGCAAGTGAGTGTGGTTAAGAGACGTGTGGAACGTTTCAAGGTAAAGAAGACCTAGGGAAAAATAATCCTGAACCTACACTTGATGTGATGCCACATCTAAGTCATATTATTAAAATAGACCACAGCCAAGTTTACAGCTGGCCTGCTGTCTGTTAGAAATTTGTAGGTGCTAACGATTTTTTCTTTTAAAAGGAACAGACAACCTGAAGAACGCTTCTGAATTAAATATATCTATTTATCTCCATATCAATATCTACTGATTTCTGGGCAAAGGAGGTTATGTCAAAGCACACTGGACATGGGTGCCAGAATTCTTGACAAGGTTATTAAATAAAGCTGTAGATAGATGTGATTTTAAAAATATTTAAGTCAATAGAAAGCTGTAAGAAAGAGTTATACAGAGATAGAAGTGTGACAGCCGATTTGAGGGTATTCACTAGGGTCCTTGTGAAGACTCAAGAGAAGACAGTTTCACATGACTAGAGACTGGCAAGTCCTGATCCAACCTAAGCAGTGGAGGCAGAAGTCTTCCATAGAATTTAACCAGCTGTACTCAGCACGAATCACAGCTTTGCAGAGGATGGGCTGAAACTGTTAACCAGTGTAGCATGAGTGTCTTATACTGTGATACATATATACAAGGGATGGGGAGGGAATTAAAGAAAAACATGAGGAAATTGAGTTTATAAAGTCAATGCTTGCCCAAAATTATAAGGCCAGAGCCTCCTCTTAAAAAAGAGAGAAGGAAGCACTTTCTTTGCATTTAGGCAGTACTCCTGCCTTTTCAAATTACAACATAGGTTTTTAAATCTGGACAGACAGCTTCTGAGGGGGGTCAAAAGCAGACAAGATATTTGGGTCTAATGTACTTTAGGCACTGCAAAAACATAAT
This sequence comes from Antilocapra americana, assembly GCA_007570785.1. NCBI lineage: Eukaryota > Metazoa > Chordata > Mammalia > Artiodactyla > Antilocapridae > Antilocapra > Antilocapra americana. Next base: position 41,245,058 of record ML660201.1, on the reverse strand, counting down.
GCATTTGAATAAATCATTACCTGGACAAATTCCTATCATGGCATTCTGACCCATTCAAGGTTTAGACTGAAAATACACAGTAAGTACTTCTTATGAATCTGTTGGCTTTAAATTAGTTCCCCCAAAAGGTCAGGAAGCAATTGTCAATTCCTTTCATCTAAGACACAGCTTCATTCACTAGTCAGGAATCTAGCTCTTGAAAAACGCAGATTGCTGTGGATTTTCTTTTAATGGTTTCAGAACATATTATCATAAATATAATTAAGTACATTATCACTTTCAAAGACATACAATGGTCATTAAAACCAAAGGAATACTGGTGAGCATTTTTTTTTTCCTATTTAGAGATTTACCTTTTTCCAATTAAACAGGTCAGTTTAAAAAGCAAATCCAGGTATCTGGTTCTGCTTCAAAATATTTCTGGTAACTTTCAGAGCAACTTTCAAGCATCTTATAGAAACAGAAAATTAAGAAAAGAACATTTCAAAAATGTCTGTATTACAAATTATGTAGGTAAAATTTGAGGGTTCCCCAATTATGTTTCTTCCATTTCCATATGTAAGGAAATTTCTCACAAATGGGAACAATCAAAACAAAGTTTGGAGCCTCACAGATGTGGGCAAGCTTGGTATTTTGATATGAACTGGTTTTGAAAGTCTGAATCAAGCACAAAAGAGAAATTTGGTCATGACTTAGGAGAAGGAGTATATAATAATACCTAGTGATTATTTTAATGAAAGAATTTAGAACTATTTCAAGAAATAAGGCAACATTTCAGATTAATAGTATACCTAAATCAAAATTAAAAGCAAACATGCCTAAAATGATACTAAGATTGATAGTACCAATATGACAAAACACAAGTTTATTAACACTACTCTTGTGAAAGTTAGCCATTGATTATTTTCAATAAAATATTCACCATTCCAAGTGCCTACAAAGGAAATTATTAACTTTAGTCCAGAAGCCTGCTGGGAAACTAGGCAGGGGATATTCAATGATAATGTTACATAACTTCTCTCTTTGAGATGGGCCTTAACAATTTTCATAAAAAATCATTTTTCTCAAACAAATGATTAGTCATAACTATAAAGTATAAGCAGAACACTAACTATAATGTATCTGAGGACTCTTCTTTCATGCTGCTTATTGTTTTAGTAATAATTTGTTAAATTTATGCACTGTAAAAATATGATTCTCTAATACAGATCTTTGGGGGTTTAGTGTCTATTAACAACACTTTCATATCTTAACAGAAGAACAACGTATATAAACTACTCTAAACATTATATTTTATTTCAGTCTTCTAAAAAAAGTTCCAATCATCACATAATTTTGAGTTACGAACAAAATGTTACTTTTTAGGACAGAGTTTTTAAGGTGATTATAGAACTCTAAAATATTGTAAAATTTAAATTTTATTTTAAATCTAATTAGTTAATGCCAAATATAATAGCTGAGTCTAAAAAATACATCTGGAAACTAATAATGATGTATCTTTGAGTCTTACACTACTTACTGCTAAAGGAAATTATTCTTGCACAATTCCAGTTAACTACATCTAGAATATTCAAATTTTGCATGTTGTAACAACTATTCCAAAAAGGAAATTCTTATCACAGATGAAACAAATTAGATATTTATAATAAACATAAATAAAAGTTCAAAATAATTTTCTTAAGTTTCCCTTGTACAAAATAAAAAGAATCAATTTAAGCTTAATACTTTTTAAGACCTTTCACACAAATATATAATTATTAATATAATAACTTAACTAAGGAATTTCCTAAAAACAACATAGAAAAATGAGTAATTATCTGGATGGTCTGATATAAAACTCTAATTTCAAATCTTAACTGTTATTTTGAATATAAGTTGAGTTATCTAGGTACTGAAAACCTACATTAAGAGTGAGGCATCTGTGTTTGTGTGTATATGTGTGTTAGTACATGCTACATGTATGCTCCAAATTCTCTCTTAAATAGCAGTAACTTTCCATTGTGTCAGAGAAGCTAGTGTATGTGTGAATCAAATAATTTTAAGCTACTGGCATTAAAAAAATCATCAAAAAAAGCCACTATATCTACACAAGGACTGTGAAAGCATTTATAATTAAGGCTATTATGTCCCTGAGATTACATAAGTTTTACAATGACATAAAAATCACGAAGAACTCACTGAATATTAACAAAAAAAATTGCCCCTTGGATTGGAAAAATGGTCTTTTTCTTGTGAACCCTTATGTAAACATGAGCCCTGGTAAAGATGAACTGGCAGAAGAGATGAGATTTCAAAGGACATGACCATGCAGGGGGTTCTCATATGTGTAGAAACATTAGAGGGGTCTCAAATGTGTCTTGGCCACTAGCAAGGTTGCATCCAGTACCTCCAAATCAGACATTTGCCTTGCAGCAATGTGAGTATCAAATGAAGCACTAAATTTAGGACTCAGAAGGTCTAAAGATTTATTAAAAATGTATAAGAGGCTTCTGGATATGATCCCTGAGCACAATAACCATTAGCGCTACAACAAAGAAGGTACTGCAGATTGATGAAAAAATGATATTACTTGTCTCAAATTAAGAACTAAAGGAAGCAAAGAACTCAAATGCAGAGAAACGGCACAGTGTTTATGACAAGACAAAACTCATTCAGGAGTAGAGACTGGTAGTTAAGCTGCAGAAAGGTTATTATTATAAGAAGTAATAGGGATATATAAGCAAAGTTTTAGACTCCTACGGAATGGTATTAGACTATCACTTAACAAAATGGAGTGACAAAAGTCAAAAGTTTCTAAAAGTAGAAAGTTTATTTCTACTCTAAGAAAAAGTGCTCCCAGGAAGACTTCAAAGCTTAATTCTTTTTTCTACTTTAGTTTACAGCGGTGGACATAGGACTGACTATAAAATCATCTTGTTTAACAAGAACAAGTTATAGTTCACCAAATTTTGTATCATGGCCATGTTTAAAATAAATAAGAATAAAATAAATTTCTTAGGTACCAATAACTCGTTAGAAAACAAAAGGAGAAACACACAATTCATAACAGTAATTTAAAAATTATACATAGAAATGCTTTAGGCTATCCTTAAAAAGAAATATCACAGGCCTGTAATAGGAAAATGAAAAACTTTAACTAAAAAAGATAAGTGAAACAGATAAAAGCTGCATCAAGTTCATAAACTGGAAGAAAAAACATTGAAACAATATCATTCTAAAATTATTTTGGAGGCTGAATACAAAGCAAGTTAAAATTAACAATTGCGCTATTAAATTAGCAAGGTGATCGTAAAGTTTACTTGGAATGATGGAAAATTAAAAATTAAGAACATAAAAAAAAAGAGTGAATAACAGAAAGAAGTAGGATAGAATTTGTTTCACTAGATACTTAAAAATATTATAAAGCCATGATAAATAAAATTCTGATCCCACAAGCAATAGAACCTCACCACTCAACATGAAGCAAAACAATCTAAAGGTAGATGTAGTTAAATGGATATAAAAAATAACGTTTAAAAAACCTAATATAGGTGAATATTAATGAAATTCAAGGATGACTTCTAAGCATGAAGGCAATGAGGAAATCCTAAATGGAAATACAGGTCAAGAACATAAAAATAGTTCTCTATAGAAAAAAATTAAAGTCAATAAAATCTTGCCATAAATCTGAGAAAGCCTCCCTATAAAGCACAAAATAACTCATAGAATCCAATGAGCAAAACAAAAAACTCAAAAATAAGTGGTTAAATCACTTAAAATTATTTACAGAAGAAAACTACAAACAGCTAATAAAGGAATTAAAAACTTCAACCACACTAGTATTAATGAAAGGAAAGTTAAAGTGAGAAAAATATTCCACCTATGCATGTGTCAAAGTTATGTAAAATGATAGTTTTTTGTGTGTATGTTGATCTAGATGTGACAGAACGCCTTTGTTCAGAGCTGGAAGAACCTTGTGACATATCAGGAACTACTGGGAGCTTTTAAAACTCCTCGGCCCCTCATTTTATTCTACTAAAAAAATAGAAATGTGAGGAAATATGGAAAGATGCTCTTTGGACCATTATTTATACTGGAAAAGAAAAAAAATAGAAGAAAGAAATGATTAACATTTGGAGAATGAACACATAGAGTCAAATATCGTACAACCATTAAAATGGTCTTTTGGAAGAACAGTTACATAAGGAAATTTGATGATATGTAACAAATACAGGATATAAAAGTCAATAAAAGCTTTGATAATTCAGTGAAAATAAAGAGTATTAGGCAAGAAAATGAGAAAAAAAAGAACGGTGCAAAGGAGAAAAGGAAGGGAAAAAGGGGAAGAAGGAAGGGAAAGGAGAGAGAGGAAAGAAAGAGGAGAAAAGGTAGAAAAGTGGAGAGGAGATGAAAGAATACTGACAGTCAATCAAAAGATGTCTGGGTGGGGAACAACCTCGATGTTCCTAGTTATTACTTCTGTGCAGTAAGATATCTTATTACTTTTATTTTCTCCTAAATCCATCCATATTTTGGCAAACTCTTCACTGTGGCCCTAACCTTATTTTTGTAATTGGAAAACAGACAATTAAAAAAAAATTCCATAAAGGATAGAAAATTCATCATGGTGTATACCTATTGGTCTAAAAAACAAACTGAACCCTGAGAATGTCTGCAGACAAGAGGAGCTAAAATAATGAATTATACACTACGGAAAACAGTATAAAAGTTTCTCAAAAACCTAAAAACCGTTGTCGTATGATCCAGCAATCCCTCTCCTGGCCATATATTCAGACAAAACTATAACTCAAAAAGATACATGCACCCCTACATTCACAGCAGCACTATTTACAATAGCCAAACACGGAAACAACTTAAATGTCCATCAACAGATGAATAGGTAAAGAAGATGTGGTACAAACATACAATGGAATACTAATTAGCCATAAAAAGAATGAAATAATGCCATTTTCAGCAACATGGATGGACCTAGAGATTATCACTCTACGTGAAGTAAATCAGAAAGAGAAAGACAAATACCATGTGATATCACTTACATGTGGAATTTAAAATATGACACAAGGGAACTTATCTACAAATCAGAAAGGGGTAAAGAGGGAGGGAGGGAGGTACTGGGAGTTTGGAATGAGCAGATGCAAACTATTACATACAGAATGAATAAACAAGATCCTCCTGTATAACACAGGGAACTATATTCAATATCCTGTGATAAACCATAATGGAAAAGACAATGGAAAAGAATATATATGTATAACTGAATCACGTTACTATAGGGCAGAAACTAACACAGCACTGTAAATCCCCTATACTTCAGTAAAATATATTTTTAAAAAGAATAATAACCTTTATTAATTGGCTATATTAATAATTGGCTATATTCCCAATATGTCCAAACAATGGGTTAGCTTAGTTAACTCAGGGAGAAAAAATCAGTCGATGACTTTTGACTTGCTCACCTAAAGGACTGAAATGTTTGCCTTTGTATCCTAAAGACCCATCACTGGGTTAGAGGAAGGCAAAATCCAGTAAGCACCATGTCATTGGTATTTCTGGAAATGGTCTAGAGATTAACAGAACTGTTTCTTTGGCCCTACATATCCTGATATGGATGGTGAATTCCTATCAGAGTTTTGGTAAATCAGACCTGCTGCAGCCATAAAACCCTCCCCACTTGCCCTCCATACACCCCAAAACCTGATATACTTTGTTTTTTTCCTGTCCTTAACTAGTAAATGTGATACAATTTCAGTGTGATTACTTTATATTTCTTTAAAATGATCTGAAGAGAACGCATACTTTCTTCAGGGTTAATGTTCAAGTATGAAGATATCCCAGTTTTAATTTGTCTTCACATCTCCACTCACTTGAGCCTGCTTATTAACACATCCATTCAAATATTAAGAGAAAGGAAATTTGGATTATTTTTGTTCCTCTGCTAAAAATCATATGTGGGTACAGAGGTTAATAAAGATGCTCCAATGAGGCTTGAGGAATTCTGCATCCTAAAGCAAAATTTGTTTCCAAGGATGAAGGGTGGAGGCTGAATCTAAATAAATACACCCAAGCATCTTGTGTATCATGCTAAATACACCTAGGAGCAGTAACTTAACAAAAAGTTCTTGGGTCAATTGTTTGCTTTATCCCTGCTATTCTTTTTTCCCATAGTGGGAATTTATAAACAAGAGGTAATTAGAGTACAAGACAGCACAGATTATATCTGCCAAATGACAAATCCCATTCACTTTTATGTATTATTTCTCCCATTAAGTCACTTGAGTTGACAAAATCCTCTTCCTTTTTAATAAATTAAAGAAACAAACTGCTTCATATAGATACACACCTGTCATTAGAATAAAAAACAAACAAAAAGCTAGCAGTGGCATCTGGACTATTTTACACGTATTTTTACTAGTTTACCTGTTTTTTGTTTTTGTACCATTAAGCTATAATCAAAATTGTTACTGTTACTAGCAGAGTATATTTTAGATTGCTTTCAAATGACATGTTTTTAACCCCTGCAAAACCCAAAATAATGTTAGGCATTTAGCAATCTCAAAGGGCATAGACCTGCTTTAAAATTTAAATCTATTTTAACTTCTATCACTTGAATATCACATACATTCAGTTGTTTGCTAATTTACAAATGTTGTTCCTTTTGGCATACATAACTCTGTTAGGGGAATGTGGGAAAGAATTTCATGAGCCTAGATCTTCAGCTGACCTAAGTTTTTCTATCATCTTAGAGTTAAGACAGAGGTAATACCAGAGCTGGCAATATTTCCTTGAGTTCTTAATTTTTTAATTTCACAGACAAAAAAAAATGGCAATGGCCTCTGTACAGGTCATTTCTTTTGACAGAACGGAAATGGGAAGAGATTCATAAATATTTTCAAAACTTCCCCAATATGGCACACCGTGACATGTGATCAATGGATCCTCATGCTTTTATATGTTACAGCGGGAACTTTCAGAAATGACTTACTGGGTTGTACATCTGATTGAACAACTGCTCAGCCTGCTACATTGCAAAGTTGGGGAGGCATTGAAGCACAGACAGGGAAAGAAGGAAAAATCCAGAAAAACAGCATTAGCTCAACAAATTCAGTGCATTTGCACAGACAAACTGGTGGTTAAAAAAGAAGAAATTTCAGTTTCTAAACATTCCACAGTGAAAGTGAGAGGCTCTAGGGAAACAGAAATGTTGACTTTGGCTCCTTTAAAAGAATAGCTGGAATAAGAAATTTAAGGTTTGTGTTACTTTCCCTTTCTCAAGTTAAATAACCCATGAAATAAAGAAAGCTGTCCACTTTTGATGATACATGAAGTGCTGGCCTCTAGCAATGAATCAGAAGAAGTGCTCTTGGCCAAGCCTGCAATTTATTACCTAAACTTCAAAGATGGTAATAATAAAAGATTAATTAAATCTTATCATTGAATTTATAGCTCTTCTTTTATATTAGCACAAGCTTGAATTTTCTATTCAGTTTAACTTTAGAAAAATATAGATTAGCAAACAGCAGGTTAGCAATAGCAAAATATCAATAAGCAAGACATTACAGGATTAACAGTAAATGGGAAAAGAAAAAAATTAAGTCAATAGGAATATTAAAGGGAACCAAAATACAGTATTAACTATTGTCTATTATTAGTTCCTACTAGTAGTTCATAATCAAAAAATTCAGTTTTCAGAGTCTATCCTATTATGTTCCAAGTCCTTTAGAATCTGTAATGCTTTTCTATTTTGTGGAGAAGATATAAATGTCTGTGGATTTAAATGTACTAAATATTATTTTAAATAGAATCCTCAAATTATAGATCTTAAATACCTGCATCATTAATTTGGGACTCAATGTCAAGGGGTAGAAGGTGAAACACTGTAGGATCCTTGTATATGCTTTAAGCCAAGACATTCCTTTGAAGAGCAATACTTTTTTTTTCTTCAACTTTAATGAACTAAATGATAATTTTACTGTGGTTTTAAAAAATACCTTCCTCAAAGATGATATTAATTGGAAAATTACTTAAATAACATAAATCATAGCATTCTGAATTGCTATTGCTTCTCAAATGATTTCTAGTCATGTAAGGTAAATTTACATCTACATATTAAACACTAAATACTCACAAATATCAGTAAAGATTTCCTTACAAGTGAAACTCTAACAACAAAGTTGGAGTTCATCGACAAAACTGGAAAGATGGGGAAGGAACAAATACATCCTGATAAGCTTGCTGCCTGACAATGAGAGACAGGTATCTCTAGACACAGCTGGCTGTGTCACAGTGCTCACAGGCCTTACTTGGCAGCCGCCTTGAGTTTGAAATCTGGCTGACTGGGTGTGTGGAGCTGTTTTTAAGTGGTGGGATGGAATGTGTAAGAAGTTTCTTTTCTGCCTTTAGTAACCATTTTCAACACAAACTATTTGGAAATGTCTTAAATTGACATAGTGCAGTAAAGAGTTAAAAGCAACTATGTGTACGAAGGTCCTCCACAAACTTTTTTGTTGAAAACTCATCTTACCAATTTCTAGCATTGTTGATAAGACAAAAGCAGATTTAAATCACAATTTGGATTCCACTGTCACTAGCAGACAAGGTTTCTGTTCAGCTAAACACATCACCAATGTTGTATAGATTTTATGGCAAAAATACCTGAGCGCTCACAAATCTTGAGCAAAACTCCACTGGGAACTCATGGTTTATTTATGACATAATAAAACTATTATGTTTTCAGCTTTCATTTAGTAACCCTTTATATTTTATTCACAAGTCACATACCCTTTTATTTAAAAGGAGGCCAGACACTCCTTAAGCTTTTATAGCTGCTTATTTTTCCATGAGTAAATGATGTGTTTATATGTATATTCACAAGTTCTTGGCTTATATTTTCAAATATTTCATGTAGATTTCAATTCTTTTTAAGGTGATGGGTACTTGAGGTTTTTACAGAATTATTTATTAGCAGAAATTAAAGGCTACTAAAAAAAGTATTTTAAACTTTTGAATTTATTTGACATAGAGGGCCAAAAATGACAAAATAATTACTGCAGGTTAGGCATGAAAATATTTATATTATAATTACCTTATTTAATCTCATTGTACTATGCATGCAGGAGATAATATAAGCAAGACATGTATATACTTAGAAATAAATTATCTTTTCATAAATTAAATAGGACCTTTATAGCAAGATAACCGTATTTGTTACTTTAATCCTGGTGATGTGGCAGAATGCTAAAATGTTGTCAGGAATAATATTAAAATACTTATCAGATTTGATCTATGAATTTCAGTATATGGTGTCTATCTGAAAGTCTAAGGAAATCACATGCTTTCACTGACTTTGGAGCTTAACTTTAATTATTTTGAAAGACACTAAATTGAATTGTACAGATGTTCATCTATTAAACTAGCTAAGTCATATTCATGGAAACTATGAACATCAATACATGAACTTCTTATTTTTTAGAGGATTTCCAGTTCCATAGATGCCTTACACTAAAAGGGAGGGGGTCAAGTATGTATCTGAAGACATAATATATGGGATGCCTTCAACTCCATAACGGTTCCTCAGAGTTGTTGAATGGCAGTTTTCATGCCCAGGTGTACTGGGAGTCCTCCTTCAGGACCTAGCATACTTCAGGTGAGGTGAGATGACTCAAAGGCCACTACAGGGAGCCAACAAAATTCTCTCACAGTTATCTTGGAGTCTGCTTTATGATCACAAAAATGTTCATTATATTAAAAGTACCATTCATAGGTTCATTTCTTGATATGCATATGCATGTATAACATATTGCAGAACACATTCATATATGTGTCAAGAATATATATCATACACCCAATGTATAAATAGCCAAGTTAATCACCATTTAAACACCCTCAAAGGGAAAATTTAAATTCTATTTATTGCTTGAGATTTCTGCATAAATAGACTTCACTTTTAAAAAGTGAGATGATGAGTGGATTAGGAAATAGACTTTGTTACAAAAAGATTTTCTGGCTATTTTGTTGTAAAGAGATTTGATCCATATATTTATCTTTTTTTTGTATTACTAAGGGGACTTGATTACTGTGGAATCTCATGACAGTTTCCTATAATTCTATGATGAACTGAACACAGAATAATCACATTTCAGTTATACACTGCATCATGCATATGAAATAGTATATGAAATTTTATAATATCCAGAATAATTTCTCCACAGATATATGATGCTTTCACATCCCTATTATCCACATCATATATTTTTATAACTTAAGCAAATGAATCCCCATTTCAGTGTGCTATGAATTATACATAATCACATTTTATTATATGGTTTGTTTAGATTCTTATCATTTCTTCAGAATAAGTTTATAAGTTGTCAAAGGGAAACAAAATGCTTAAACTCATAATGTTATGAGTTTTACATGAACAATGAATGCAGACGTACCAAACAACACAAGGAAAAAGTCAAAGGAACGATGCATGACTGGAAATGTACTCCACAAAAATGTCCAGTTCAGAGAAAACATATTAATGCTGCAATGCAAAGACCCTGTTTTCTTTACTGAAGCCTTCAACATATAAACTTGCTTAAACATTAAGGCCATTTCTGGTCAAGTATAAATAGTCAATCCATAGAGCTTCCAAGGATTTGATTATTTTCACAAATGTCTAGAAATTTAACACTGTTGGGTAAACTTCTGCAAAGTCCCCTCTCCCCAAAAATTGACCTGCTTCTGAAAAGTAGTACAACTTTATCAATGTATAACAAGGCTACTGGATTCTTTGACTTATTGGAAGCATTTACTGTAAAACGTTCATCTTTCTTTATGGTTGAGATTTGCCCAGAGAGTAATGGCTGATCTTTATAATATTTTTCACTTCTACCACTATTTTCATCTATTTCTCAAGGTTTTTTTTTTTTTTTTTTTTTTTTGCCCTAGACAGGAAACCTAAAATAACTTTTCATGTTCAGAGACAGATCTGATGCAGACTTCTTAGGAATAAAGACTGCTTAATTAATTCTTTTATCAGCAGATGACAAAAGATAAGGGGTTTCTATTTTTTGAAAAATGTCTCTTCCTTTCCTATTTTATCAACTCATTATAAAATGAGCATTTTTTTTTCATAGATATCACTTACCTTTTTTAACTGTGCTTCCAATTTGCTACATTCTTCTTTCTTTTGTTCAATGGCTATTTCTAGGGATTTTAATTTGGAGTCCCTTTTCAGCCCTGCTGAGGCTAATGAAGATGCATGTTCCTTGAGGTCAATTAAACTAGACTGAAAGGAAAAGAAGACTAGTAAGTAAAACAGTGTAATTTCTACTAGCAATGTCTTCAATTTTAATACATTGATTCCATACATAGCAATAAGGTGTGCATTAGACAGAGAGGGTAAATAAGTCTTACTTAGGTAACAATAGTTGACTCTGGCCAGGAAATTAAAGTTGGCCAGTTTATAGAAGCTAGCAGGATCTAACTGCAGTAGAATCAAATGTGACCAAATGGTATAATTAGTAAATCCATGCTTCATGCCTCAAAGTTATGCTAATGATCTAAGTCCCAAGGTAGTCTTTACGTATCATGGCAAAACAGACACCCTGAACCTTCCATTTACATTTACTGCTGTCAGGTGGTGCAGCATCTAAGAAAAATATGAAAGAAAATACCAACTTTAATGCTTTTCTCCCCCAAAAGAGCAAATCATGTATAAAAGAAGAATCCTAGTAAGTTTTTATCAAATTCTATTTCTTTAGCAGAAAAATGACCAATGTTATCTCAAACATCTCCCATAGAATTAAAGGTAAGTTTATTTAAAAATTCAGAGCAAACTTTATGTCCTAGTCCTTTGTAAATTCAGATTCAAGAATATAATGAATCCCCCCAACTCAGACATGGGATACCCAACTTGTTCCAAAAACCAAGAGGTTCCCTGTATAGTACAAGTACCAAAAGGTAAGGAAATAACACTTGCATATATCACAGTACACAACATTGCTACCTAGGAGGGCAATGTCCACCAGCAAACATGAAATGGTTACCAACATCTAACTATGTGACTAAAATGTTCAGGTTCCACACAAAACCGGACATGATGCATTTCTTTTACATCCATTTGCAACCCCTAGGAGGACACAAAGCATACAGCAGTTTCTCAGCAAATGATGTGGTCTAATACATGACTGCATCACGAGCACTGGAATAACCATCTTGATGATGATACCACCACAATCACCCAGCAGGAAATTCAGGTTCTGACAACTCTCTGAGTGACAGGTTAGCCATTCTCATTTTTCAGGTCAGGAAACTGAAGCTCACATGAGGCCTTGTCTTCAGCAAGGGTCTCAAGCCATTAATGGGAGATATACATCTCAAACCCAGGTTTCCAACTTCAATTTCAATGGTGTTTACCATGTAACTTCCACAAAAATAATAAAGGATCTTGTAATCCTGGTGGCTCAGATGGTAAAAAAAAAAAATCTACCTGCAATGTGGAAGACCTGGGTTCGATCCCTGGATTGGGAAGATCCCCTGGAGGGCATGGCAACCCACTCCAGTATTCGTGCCTGGAGAATCCCTTGGACAGAGGAACCTGGTGGGCTACAGTCGATGGGGTTACAAAGAGTTGGACATGACTGAGCAACTAAGCACAACATAATCCACATACTTTGTCATGGAGAAAACTATGATCACCCCAGCTAAATTATAAGATCCATGCTAATAAAAAGTTTTTGCCTTTATAAATTTTAAATTGCCAGGTGTAATATTAATAGCTCTATGTGTCAACTTAGCTGGCCATAGTCTCCAGTTAATCAAACACTAATCTGTTATTGTAGAGATATTTTGAAGATGACTAACATCTACAATGAGTTCACTTTAAGTAAAGGATATTATTCTTCATAATCTGGGTGGGCCTGATTCTATCAGCAGAAAAGTCTTAGAAGCAGAACTAGGTTTCCTTCAGGCAGAAGAAATTCCTCCTGTGGACTGAAGCTATAGTTACTGTCTGAGAGTTTCCAGCCTTCTGTGTGAATTCTGGACTTTCTTAGCCAGACCCCGTAACTATGTAAGTCAATTCCTTGCAATAAATTTCTTAATATGATTAAACTTCTTAATGCAGCTCTGTTTTTCTGATGGAAGCTTGACTGACACACTGAGCTCAGTGGCAGGCACATTATTATACAGGAACAATAAATGTGTGCAGAAATGCCTGTCTGAAATTCATACAATGTAACCAGTGTTTACAAAATTATGTTCATTTAAAGTTTACACTCCACCAAGTCATCAAAATCTCTTTTCAACTAGAACCACATATGAATATATATACTGCTTTTAGCTTGCAAACACAGAAATAACATTTGCAATCCGTAAAGAAAGCTGTACATGAGACAGAAGCTTCAGTGCCTAATCTTTCATACTAACTACAGGAACTACATTTTGCAGCTTTTACATTCTTTATATATTAAAGAATAATAATCTTATCAAAGTAATAATCTCTTCTCTAAAAACTAGTGAACTTAAATTTTAGAGAATATAAATTTTGCTTCTAAGCTTCCACTAAATTCCTATTACTGATCAATTCTTTCCTTCTTGGACTCCTAATATAGACAGTATTTTAATCTGTTTCAGGTCAGTTCAGTCACTCAGTCACGTCCAACTCTTTGTGACCCCATGGACTGCAGCATGCCAGGCTACCCTGTCCATCACCAACTCCCAGAGCTTACTCAAACTTATGTCCATCCAGTTGGTGATGCCATCCAACCATCTCATCCTCTGTGGTCCCCTTCTCCTCCTGCCTTCAATCTTTCTCAGCATCAGGGTCTTTTCAAATGAGTCAGTTCTTTGCATCAGATGGCCGAAGTATTGGAGTTTCAGCTAGTATCAGTCTTTCCAAAGAATATTCAGGACTGATTTCCTTTAGGACGGACTGGTTGGATCTCTTTGCAGTCCAAGGGACTCTCAAGAGTATTCTCCAACACCACAGTTCAAAAGCATCAATTCTTCGGTGCTCAGCTTTCTTTATAGTCCAACTGTCACATCCATACATGACTACTAGAAAAACTATATCTTTGACTAGATGGACCTTTGTTGGCAAAGTAATGTGTCTGTTTTTTAATATGCTGTCAGCGTTGGTCATAGCTTTTCTTCCAAGGAGCAAGAATCTTTAAATTTCACTGCTGCAGTCACCATCTATAGTAATTTTGGAGCCCCCCAAAATAAAGTCTGTCACTGTTTCCATCGTTTCCGCATCTATTTGCCATGAAGTGATAGGACCAGATGCCATGATCTTAGTTTTCTGAATGTTGAGTTTTAAGCCAACTTTTTGACTCTCCTCTTTCACTTTCATCAAGTCTCTTTAGTTCTTCGCTTTCTGCCATAAGGGTGGTGTCATCCTCACATCTGAGGTTATTGATATTTCTTCCGGCAATCTTGATTCCAGCTTGTGCTTCATCCAGCCTGGCATTTCACATGATGTACTCTGTATATAAGTTAAATAAGCTGAGTGACAAGATGCAGCCTTGACATACCCCTTTTCCTATTTGGAATCAGTCTGTTGTTGCATGTCCCATTCTGTTACTTCTTGACCTGCATACAGATTTCTCAGGTCCGGTGACCTGGTATTCCCATCTCTTGAAAAATTTTCCACAGTTTGCCGTGATCTACATGGTCAAAGGCTTTGACATAGTCAATAAAGCAGCAGTAGATGTTTTTCTGGAACTCCCTTGCTTTTTCAATGATCCAGTGGATGTTGGCAATTTGATCTCTGGTTCCTCTGCCTTTTCTAAATCCAGCTTGAATATCTGGAAGTTTATGATTCACATACTATTGAAGCCTGGCTTGGAGAATTTTAAGCACTACTTTGCTAGCATGTGAGATGAGTGCAATTGTGGAGCAGTTTGAGCATTCTTTGGCATTGCCTTTCTTTGAGATTGGAATGAAAACTGACCTTTTCTGTTCCTGAGGCCACTGCTGACTTTTCCAAATTTGCTGGTGTACTGAGTGCAGCACTTTCACAGCATCATATTTTAGGATTTGAAATAGCTCCATTAGAATTCCATCACCTCCACTATCTTTGTTCATGGTAATACTGCCTAAGGCCCACTTGATTTTGCATCAGGTTTAAAATTACCAAAATCCAAGGACCAAAGTGACACTCTGGAGCTGGGAAATTAACAACTAGGCTGAGATACAATCCAACAGGTCAAAACGTGTCATAAAGGAGACAAACATGTTCTGCAGACAAAATGAAGCGTCCAATTGTGGACAACAGCATGTATCTCAGGGTTTTGGAGACTAAAGAAAAGAATGTGCACATTGCTGCTTCTCGCACTTCACCAAAGCACTGCTTGGCGAACTGAAGGGGTTATAGGTATCCCTCAGTACATGAATACTTTTCATAACCACTCCACAAGAAATTTCTTTAAAGCAGGTTGTTTTACATTATAAATGCAGATGAGATTTGTATTCTATATCCATGTTTGCACTAGCATTAAAATACTGTTTCAGACTGAGCAGCCACAACCTGTACCTACGGGCCCAGGATGGTACCACATCTCCTAACCTGGGGGTATCAACTGACTCATTTGTTAAGTGTAGATGAATGCATAGCACCCAACACAAGGATTAGTACCTAACAGGCCCTCAGTAAAGTGGAGCTATTGTTGTTATTATCAGTGCTTTTGTTGTTCTTGTTATCTCAAACAAGAGATCATGAGATCCTCCAAGCCATATGAATATGGCAAGACAGCAAGAAAACTTTCAAGGAATTACATTATATGTGGTTATTACGGTACAGGAGATATGCACAGAGCACCATCAGATGAAAGGAGTTACAGTAAATACTGTTCTGTAAATTCAGAGAGTTTTATAAAGCAAAGGTAACTAGATTCCCCAAGTCTTCACACAGTCCCTCAAACTAAGTCTCTGGTCTGTCTCAGCTACATGGATATGGGCTGATGAGGACTACTCATGTGGTTCACTTGTTTTCCCAGACTCACCTCTTTTTCAGTCAGTTCAGCCTGTAAAGCATTGACCTTCTCTTTCAGGTCTTTGTTCTCTTTTCGGAATGATTCTATCTCTTCTAGTCTTTCCCGATCATCTCTCTCTCTTTGTTCTTTCAAACGCTCGATTATTCTTTCCTGTCAGGCAATTGCCCAATTAAAGAAAAAAAAAAGTGAGAATCTATCAGTGTGTGTGCCAAGACATGCTACAGAATGAAATAAGCAATACACATAAGAAGTGTTCCTATGTGTATTGGACTCAACATACACAAGGTATTCAAAACGGGGTTTGTGAAGAGAAGTTGTGCATAACAGTATTTGGGAAAGACAGTCAACCACAGCTTTCAGCTTGTTAATCAAAGTTAGTACCACAGGGATGCCATGGACCTCAATGCTCAAGTTCATGGTGTTACCAGGAATTTCCAAGAACAATTCAAGAAGAATGGGGTTTAGGCATCAAAACCCAAAGCCTTGTATGAGGAAGGGGAAGACACAGAACCAAACTCTTAGATCAACTCTCTCTGCTTGGCTTTCCTATCTAATGTCAAATAACCTTCCTTGATTTCTGAAGATCTTTTTGTGAAAAAGAGGATCAGAGAAGGGCAGGACCTAGACCCTCAAGGACATAAGGCTGAACTCACAGTGAGAACTTGAGACAAAATAAGGATTAAGTTTATTATGTAAGTGATTTTCCAATGTATCTAGAGGTGTTTATTTACTTCCATGTTTTTTCCAACGATTTCTTGGCCATCAATGAAACTCTAAAACATTGCTAGAGTTTCTCAGAGCTATCTGAGGTACTGTCTCCTGGGCTACAGTCCTCATTTTGCCACAAATAATACTTAACTTACAACTCTCAAAAGGAAAAAGAAAAGAAAAGAAACCACTGTTAGAGTTTGCCCAAAGTTCAAACAGAAGTTTTCTTTACTAAGAGGTCACTACTGCTAGGCACTGTGACACCTTCTCACCTGGTCCACATCACACCTGTACAACCTGAACCAGGACTACTGGTAACAGAGTAGTGGGGAGGAAAGCCAGGCTTAGAAAGGCCAGTTGACTCATCCAAGGTGACCCAGCTCAGAAACAGAAGGCCCACCCTGACACCCAGGGCTGTCTGCGTCTTAGCCAAGTCCAAGAGAACACATTGACACAAACACAAGCCATTTAAGGAGATCTGAGTACCTGACTGCCCTTGAGTTTTAAATCTAAATAAAAACATTATTCTGGTAGATATATTTTCCAAAAGGATGAAATCTTTCTGATATCAAAATAAGAAGCTTTTTTTTTTTTTTAAGGAAAATTCTGTTTAGGTACAATTTGAGTTAGATTTCTGAAACTTGTGTCAAATTACCCAACACCTGTTTGGATTTTCTTCTAGATGGTCATGTTAAAAAATTTTGGTGCAAAAATGATTCTTAAGAATATTGTCTTTCATATTTTGAAATCCCCAGTGGTTAAGGATCTACCTGCCAATGCAGGGGACACAGTTTGATCCCTGATCCAGGAAGCTCCCACGTGCTGTGAGGCAACTAAGCTCATGCACCACAACTGCTGAAGCCCACTCACCCTAGAACCCATGCTCTGCAACAAGAGAAGCCACCACAGTGAGCAGCATGTGCATCACAACTAAAGTAGTCTCCACTCGCTGCAACTAGAGAAAGCCCACATGCAGCAATGAAGACACAGCATAGCCAAACACGAATATTAAGTTTAAAAAAAGAATATTGTTATTTATATTCTTATAAGTATACAGTACAAGACAAAGCCTGATAAATAAGACAATTATAATTATAAAATACACAGTTTTTTCAAATACAGTGTTTAATGTAGAGGGAAGTTAGTTTGAACACTTAGCCTATGATTTAAGATCCCCCAGGGAAGTACTGAGGCTTCCCTGGAGGCTGAGATGGTAAAGAATCTGCCTACAGTGCGGCAGACCTGGGTTCAATCCCTGGATTGGGAAGATGCCCTGGAGGAGGCAATGATAACCCACTCCAGTATTCTTACCTGGAGAATCCCCATGGACAGAGGGGCTATAGACTATAGTGTCACAAAGAGTTGGACATGACTGAGCGACTAAGCACAGCATAGCACAGGGAAGCAACTGTTCTAACCCAATGACTATAATTTATATGTCTAATGTTTTCAAGGGGGGAAAAATATCATTGTTGTTTTTAATTATTTAAAAACACTTTAAAATGAAATATATTATTACAACAGTGGGGGTAGAAATGGCATAAATGATTCTATTAATTGTCTGTATTTGTTTCTTCTTGATTTCATTACTATCCTATTTTACTCATCTGTGCTATGGGGGAGTAGATGACTATCTGATCAAAAGGAGGAGGAAATGGCCTCAGCACACAGTAAATCTCTCAAGGACTTTTAACAATTTCAGCAACTAACCCCACACTGCCTTTGGCCTGCACTTACTGCCAAAGCCTCACAACTGGTCACCCAGTGAGCAGACCCTCTCCAACCTGTCACTTCCACCCAATAGTGTTGAAGTGACATTTTTAAAGCCCCAAACTGACCACGTGGTGGTGACTTAGTCACTAGGTCCAACTTATGTAACCTCAAGGACTGTGGCCCGCCAGGCTCCTCTGTCCATGGGATTTCCCAGGCAAGAATACTGGAGTGAGTAGCCATTTCCTCCTCCAGGGAATCCCACCCCAGGGATCGAACCTGGGTCTTCTTTACTCACTGAGTTACCAGGGAAGCCCTGACCAAACTGGCCACATCAACTCATTATTTAGAAACCTTCCCAGCAATCATTCTGTCCAGAAGATGTGGCATTTATTCCCACTAGACACGCTTATTGAATGTCCACTACTCAGCCTAGCTTTCCAAAGGGCAACACTCAAATCTTACGATTCTCTTAACTCAGGCCTGGGCAAATTGCCTGGCCTACAACAGGCAATTAAAAAGGCTGCGGAAGGAACAAGAATCAAATCAGGGGTCATCCTGTCTTCAAAGGAAGGGAAATAAAATTAAGTATGCATGCTCACATCCAGAAGGTGTCAGAGTCACTTGGAAATGAGGTTGATCTGCTCTAAGCACTGGTACTATTGACTGGGCATTGATGACAAAGCAAATCAGCAAGCAGTTTAATGTTTTTAAGTGTTATTGATGATTCAATACTACAAAATATTTCTCCATCAATCACAAAACTAATTTAACCATCAGCCGCGCAGGGCCAGATGTCAAAAACATGTGTTAAAAGGCCCTAACATGCCATGATCTACTTGATTAACAGCTAACTTGCAGAAATTCCAACAATGTGTTCTTGTTTTAGTCTTATTTGCATTGGCAAGTGTTCCTTGTGCACCCATCTGGCTGTACACTGGTCTAATCTACTTGCTCTTTATCACTGGATGGGAACTGCATGGCAGTGGCCTCCAGCTCTGCTATCTGGCTGTCTCAACTGCTTATCTGCCATGTGGCTTTATAAATACTGGGGGCTCCATGAGCTTCTGTGTGTCAGTCCTGGAGCTAAGTCATACTCAATTTTAACTCACTAAGGGGCATTATTATTTTTTGTTTTTACACACTCTGCATATCTGAATAAGTTCTGGGAAATTAAAAGGAATAATACATTCCCTGGGATGAATTAATAATAATCCAAGTGAAAAGGTGACTGGTGCCTAATGGGTTCTATTCATCAGCCAAAAGACAGCAAATAACTATTCTTTTAAGTCTATGATTTTCAATTAACCGTTTTCTTTTTTTGCACCATGTCTTGTTGCAGAGGACCTGCCAATTTATATGTGGATAAAAATGGAACTTGTGAGGGAAAGGTCACTGAAAGAGATTGTACTGTCAAACACAAAGACCAGAACATTTGGATTTCAGTTCCATTCCATCACCCATGAGCTGAGTGGCCTTGGGATAACCCAGGGAAGGCAACTAAGTCCCAAAGGGCCAGCTTAGGGTACAAGTGACTTCCCAGAGTGCTGCATTGAGAAGGTAATTGGTGCCATGGTTGATTAATGACATCTACCCAGGGCCCAGAATAGACACTGGGCCAGAACAGAACAGTGCTGCACAGGTCCAAGATTTTCATTTCTGGGCATGCCATTTCACCTCATTGAACCCACTTCCCATCTTTAAAATGAAAGAGCATGGATTTACTGTTTCTCAAAGTATGGCCTTCCAAACATTTGCATCAGAATCACTGGGCATCCTTGTTAAAAATCAAAGATTCCTGGGCCCCACAGCAGAGCAGACAATCAGAATCACTAGGATATGAGACCCAGGGAACTATATTTCACAAAGTTTTCTTGATTAGTGGTCCCCAACATTTTTGGCAAGGACCAGTTTCATGGAAGCCAATTTTTTGTCTTACCCGGACTGAGGCGAGGTGGGGGCGATGGTTTCAGGATGATTCAAGCTCATTACATTTACTATGTACTTTATTTCTATTATTATTATATCAGCTCCACCTCAGATCATCAGGCATTAGGTCCCAGAGGTTGGGGACCCCTGCTCTAGATGACAAGGTAATTTTGGATACATACAGAAGTTTGATAGCCGCTGGAATATAAACACTCAAAAATAAATCTGCTATTCTTTATCCCATGACAGGGAACTTTGCCAGTTCCTATAAATTGTTTTGTTGGTTTTTCAAATACACTGATGTTCTGCTTTTTGGCACCTTTTGAAAATTCCCTCTGTGTTTGCTTTTATTCTTCATCAAGTGAAAGGCTAAAAGTTAGATGCATATAGGGTTTGGAAACCAACAGCTCACTGACCAAAGCTGCCCCATAGAGCTATTCTGTTCAATTTGAGCATATTTTAAAATCTGAACTTGAACATTTTGAGGTAAGTCAACGATGCTCCAGCTTGTCATTGTCACCAGCAGTCCCAACTGCTTAACACCAAACCCACTTCCCTCATTTTTGCTCCCTGCCTGACTCTACATGCCATCTAAGTTCTGTACAGTCCAGTACAGATTTCATATGCCTGAGACTATGGATCAGCAAACTGAATAATTATTGCCAATGTAATTCCAAAAGAGAGTGGCATTTAGAGGTCAGCTAGTTTAAATGTTCATTTTAATCTGAGAGAACAGATTCGCCCCATGTGATGCAATTATCAAGTAGTGGGAACAGTTTGAGGGGCCCAGACTCCCACATCCTTGGCATTCCTTGGCATCCCTTAAATCTCAGAGGAAGTGTGTAAGTAAAAAGAGTAGTTTCAGATTCAAGAATTGTTTTGGGACCTAAACTAGAATAAATCAAATCTCAGTAGGGGGATAAAGGATAGAATCCTCCCAAGAATACATGATATGGAAAAGTACATGGTGTAAGTTTATTTCTGCATATTTGGAGAAAGAAATCAAGGGTACAAATGGACTGACATCATGTCACTGAAAGGCTGCAGAAGGGATACATAATCATTAATAGTTTTTGAAACAACATCCTTCCATTCAAATTTTATAAGCAAAATTACTACTGGAAAGTTTTGGTACTAAATTTCTGAAAATTGTAAAAAGAATATTTTTTCTCTGAAAAATCATCTTATTCTTATTTTTCCAAATAAAAACCTCATCTTTTATAATTTAAAGTTGTAGTCTTACCATTTTAATAGAAACATTAAGACTATCTAGCCATTGAAATCTGGCTGCTTGTTTACCTTCTACATTTTTGGCATAGAGTAGTGAGTCTTAGACTAGAGTGCACATCACAGTCACCTAGAGAGTGTGATCAAGTGCAGACTTCTAGGCCCTCTTTGGGGCTCTGACTGAGGAGGTATACATGGGGCCTAATAATTATACTTTCAACAGATATCTCCTGGTGATTCTGGTGTAGACGTCAGATAAAACTTCTTTAAGATCCACTGACTTCTGGAATCAGTGGGCTATTTAACCTAATTCCCCCATACTACAAATGGGAAATTTGAGGCCCTGGGCATGAGTTATTTGTCAAGGTCACCCAGTTAGTGGCAGAGCTGAGACTGGCTTCTAGGCCACCATCGACTAGACCTCATTACCTCAAGGTTTATGATAATAGGGAAAACAGTAGGAAACAATGTTGTTATTACAGTGTGAAATCCAAAACAAAACAAACAACAAAAAGACCCCATTACCTCTTGCGTTTGTGGGAAATCCTACAAAGTTCTACACAATAAGAAGTGATGAGAAAGACATAGAAAAATGGCCTAATGGGGTTTATTTACATACTGTAAAACTTAAGATTTTTTTTCTTTGCTTCAGAGTTTGAAAATAATTATGTCAATAACATGGACCTACTTAAAGACTGCACTGATTCATGATATGTCCAACCAAAAACAAGCTATCTTTCTTCAGAATCCTTGCAAACTTTACGTCATCTGCTCTTGGGTACTGATTCTTTTACACTTAGGAAGTGATGGGGGATATAACATGCAAATTCAACTCCAAGGCCTTCTGGTGCCCAGCCCAGCACACTACACACCTCCTGCGGGCAGGAGTACAAAAGTGCCTAGAGAATGAATGAACTAACTCGGGTAGAATGAAATGGACTAGAAATCATTTTAGGAATCAGTAAACATCAGATTGATCTATTTGTCTAATAGATTTTCTTCATTCTTTTGGTCAAAGTGATCCTTTTAAACATCAGTTAGAACTAAGACTTCCAAATGGCTTCCTACCCCCATCAGAGTGAAAGTCAAAGTTTTTCATCCTTTCTCACAAGGCCCTTCAAGGAATACTCCCTCTCCGCCCACTGCTCCCCCTCTGCTCTTGATTCCCTCCAGTACATTCTCCCCTCCAGAAGTGCTCATGGCTCATCCCTCACTTTCCTCAGGTCCTTCCTTATATGCACCCTTCTTAGTAAGATCTGATCTGGTCATTCGACCCCAGCATTCCCTGAACTCTCTCCCTGCTTTCTTCTATAGAAAGTATTACCCTCTGAAGTCTTACATGTTTTACTTATTTATTTCCTATGTCTCTTCAGTCACATTAGAATCTAACCTCCAGGAGAGCCAGAATTTTCACCACTTCTTTTCTCTGCTGGATCCCTGGTGCCCACAAAAGTGCCTGTCATATGGTGGTGGCTCATCAACACCCACAATAGTGCACCAGGCACTGGAGGAAGGTGAGCCAGCAAACACAAGTAACGTACATATACAGGTATGCTGCTTGGGCTTGGAGTCTAGCACAGAAAACTAATTAATCATATTAAAACAGAAAAACGAACAATTGAGATTGTGACAAGAGCTCTGAGAAATTCATGGTATTCATGAAAACATAATAGAGCATTTTATCTAGGAGGTTTCCCCAAGAAAATGATTGATAGTAATAATAAGTTATAACTTAATATACACCTATTATCATAAACACCTTCCATATATTAATGCACTTTCTCCTCAATGTAATCCACTAAAGTAGGTACTATTATTACCCTCTTTTACAAATGAAGAAACTGAGAAAGGGAGAGGTTAAGTAATTTATCCAAAGTATTAACTGTCAGACCTATGTTTGAAACCTACGAATCTGGCTCCAATATCCACAATCTTGACTCTATGCAATACAGGTTCTCAGCTCTCAGAAGAAGAGAAATTAAATCTGCAAGGAGTAAAGAACATTCTGAGCTCAGCAATAGCCACGTGCAAAGGGTCTGAAGCAAGAGGAAATAATGGTGCACTTAAGAATCTAGAAGGCCAGAATGGCTAGAGCACAAAGTATGAGGGAAGAGAGATGGGAATAAGGCTGGAAAAGGAGGAAGGAAAGATTAATGAAAAGAAGGAAGGGACGGAAGGAGGGATGAAGGCAAAGGAGGCAGGCAGAGAAATGGCTAATCAGGTGAGAGACAGAGAACATGACGGGATGGACCCTAAGGGCAAGGTTAAAGATTTCAGTTTCCATCATCCTAAATACAATGGCAGGGTAGTGGAGGTTTTTAAGCAGGGCCAAGGGTGAAGTGATCAAGTATGTAGTTCAAAAGGATGCCAATGGCTTCAGCATGTTGGGTCTACTGCTGAAAATTGCACGGGAAGGGAAGGCCTGGCTGGTACTAGGGTTGGTGTGAGTACATGGAGAAAAACAAGCACACTGAAATGCATTTGGACCATTTCCTCCCAACCACATTTCCCTAAACCATACCACAGCTAATGTTTAGTCCAAGCTCACCTTCTCTGACAAAGCCTCCTCGAGCGTCGCCAGTGCAGTATCTGTGTTACTGGAATCAGTCTGCAAGGACTTCACTCTATCTTTCAGATTGGTCAGTTGCTTGTCTTTATCCCTAAGCTGTTCTTGTAAGTTTTCAATCTGAAAGTAAAAAAATCACCACATTAAATACACAGATTATTACATACCCAGTACAGTGGATCTATGGGAGGAAAAACAAAAAAAAAAAGACCCAAGATTATGGAATTTGTTGGTATTAGGAGGTTACGCTTTTATTTAGAAACAAGGCCATTTTGACGAGACCGTCTTTCTTCCATGTAATTCAACTTTGTGTTTAAACGGCAATAGAGATGAGCAGAATATCTCCCTCCATGCAAATACAAGCCCTCAGACACATAGGCACTATTATTTCTATTTCTATCCCTTTCAGTAGCCCTTTAAGTCTTGAGTCCATAAACCTAATCTTGGTGCAGTGAATCAGAGATATATATATGCAGAATTCATTCAATGAACAGACACGTACTGGGTGAGCACTGAGCACCATATCAGTATATGGCAGAACCTATGTAGTCATTCACTCACTCCTTTATTCAGCATTAGACTTTGTGTGATATGCCAAATGCTGTCAAGTGGCTGTTTCAAAGTAACCACATGAAAAGCCAAGTAGGTTATCACCAGTAGACTGTTAATGGGAAGAACTTATGATATAAATCAAATGTAACAAGTACTAAACACTCCATTTGGCAAGTAAGTCATGTGCTGGCAACCAACCAGCCACTTTTATCCACTATCTGCAGCCTGAAATAAACACACCAAATAGCCGATTATAACGCCTGCCCAGGAGCAACAGCAAGGACTTTCTCTTGGGCATTGCATACATCATCATTCATGTTTTTATTCTCTGCTTTCAAACCATGTATTTCTTATCTAAGGATTAAAAAAAAGTCCCACTGTACAAACAATTTATTCATATTAAGGGTTTTAAAATGACAAGGAAAAAAAGCAGTACAACTCTAAGATAAGTTCATTCAAAATATTTGTATTCTGCACACAGGCTTTCTCAGGAAATCATTCCAAATGCATGTTTCACAATGTGCAACTCAAAACAAATTTGAGGATTACTTGATTCATGTAGCATAAATCTGGAATGGCAACACAAATAACGACCAGAGTAGGAGCAATAATGAGGAGGAGGCAGAGTGACAGCGAAGGCAGCAGCAATAGCAGCATCACAAAAGCTCCGAATGCAAAGATAACGACCCTGCTGACCGTCGACCTGAGGACAGAGGATGTGAGTTTTCAAACGGCTACAATGGATGTGGGCCAATGGAGATGGACTTTCCCTCCTTACATTCTTCCCACTTTTCTTTGCTCCCTCCTTTTTTTATTCATTCCCTTTCTCCTCCTCCTTCTTTTCCCCCTCTCTGCCAGTGTACTTTTTTTTTTTTAAGATATGTTTTTCTGCCTTGAAACAGACATCCTGGTTTAGATGAAAGAACTAACCTTTTACTTCATCAAAGTGCGTTGTGTTCCTATTCAGCTACCACTGTGAGAATTCACTGTCCCTCCATGGAAAACACAGGAACTCAAAAGGTATAATCATTCGCCGTCAAAACAAAGGCTCCCTCCATTCCAGACAAGTGTTCATGTGATTACAGGACACCATAATCAAATACAAGAGTGAGCAAAACCATGGGTGGTTACATGTCAGAATGACAGTCGCTCTATAGAAGTCAGCGGCTGAGAGGACTAACTCTTGTGAGAGACTGTGTGTTATTATTTTTGAGTACACTCACACTCACATCTGTGTCCACATATGTGTGCAAATCCATGGCAGCTCCAAGCAAACTGATTAAGTTCTCCAGCCTGGAAGACAGTGGGAGACAGTGCCCAGGATGAAGGAAAAGACTTTCTCTCAGGACATCAGCCTTGGGGCAACAGCACCACTGATTTCAAAGGACTTCAGGCGCTGGAAATAGAGGCTAAAGAAGACTGCTGTGAGCCTGAGTGAGACTCTCTGGGGCCTTTTCAATTACGGGGAGATTAAGGATATGGAGGGTCAGTGGTCTGAGGAGTATGCAGGTGGGAGATAAGAGCTGGAGAAATGTGGGCTGGTGAGACCTGGAGACACAGCAGCGACGCAGCTAGCAGCTACGATGGCACATCTAAGAACTCAGCAGAAGAGCCAATTATTTCACAGACAAGACTGAAAGACAGATCTGGAACTGGAGACATTTACAGAGCAAGGGATACACTACTTTAAAAATGTTGCACAAAGATCGCCAAGAATGATTCTTAATAAAGTACAGACTAGGGTGGAGAATATAGCCTATAGTGTAAGTAAGAAATAAAACTACAAATAGATACATATATGCAGCTATAAAGTACATTTTTTTTTCTGGAAAAAAAAATGACAAGAAATTTTAACTGTGTTTAACTTTGGGGAAAGGGTCTAGGGTGCAAAAAGGTGGAAGTGAGCTTTTGGTTCTCATTTTCTCACATTTCTGTAGTGTTTTGCTTGAACTTTCTAACCATGTAAGCTTTATTCATTTTTAATGCTGATAAACAGTAACTGGATGGAGAGATTATGGGTCATTTTCAGTTTATATTTGTATATAAAAATTTAAAGCATTATGCTAGTATTTAAAATCATATTTGCATGCTGTTGATAACTAAGTAGGAATGAAGTGAAGAGAAAAAAGAGTAGAATGTAAAATCATATGATGTTTGTATGTAAAAAGAAAAATATTTGGTATAGAAATATGTATATGTGTAACTCATTAAAATATTATTTGGTATAATTGATTTTACAATTCTTCTTTATACTTTCCTACATCTGTCAGCTTGCTTTTCTTGAATATAACAGAATAAAAGATATTTAAGACCAACTGCAAAGTATCAGAATGATTCCTTGAATATGTTTTGAACAATAAGTTTGTACTTTTTATTATAAAAGGACTCACTGTAGGAGGAAATTTTTGTTTTTATTGTTCAGTCACTAAGTCATGTCCAACTCTTTATTTCTTTATTATTCCAAGAAAGGAGGATGCTCAATTCTTAAAATTAGGAAACTGGGGATAAATGTAAAATTCTGTATTTTTCAAAAAATTATTTTGCAGCTTTCTAATGTTCATAAATCATTAACAATAAACATTTACCAAAAAAAGGCACAAATTTTTCTTCAAAGGATGAGGTTATATAAGTTCAAATAGCAGGCAGTTGAAAATAAGCAAACTGAAAACCAGGATTAGGACGGGGAGGTCCAGGGATGGAAAGTGAGGATTTTGCAAGAATTTGTACATGCTGCAAAATATGGAATCCACCTAAGCAACACAGTCAACTCATTGGTCACTGTGACTTGATAAAATAAGAGATGGATCTGAGCACAGGGCTGTCCTTGCCTTTGAATTAAGCTGCCTTATCATCAGAGCTGGACAACTCAGGAGACAGGCTTGCTGCAGTGGCACCTGTACCTCCCAGAGCAGACCACCGGAGAGGAGGTATGGGTTAGGGAGAGCTCAGGCCCTGGGGGTCACTGGGCAGCCCTTAACCTAATGGCTTCAAGCTGACTACTGAAGCCTCAGGTCTCCCAAGTTCAAGGAGGGTCAATGCCCAGAGGGAGTTTTTTGGTGAGTTTTCAAACAAATGTCATCCCCAGTGGGAGTTGTCACTAACTGAACAGCAGCACCTTCTTGACTCACATTTGCTCCCCTCCCATTTGGTCTCCAAATTTCAGCACGTCACCTTCAGAAAATGCCGATCTCACTGAACGACTTTTTTTCTTACAACTCTTCAACTGTTCCCTCATTGCCCCCAGATAAAGCCCAAACTGCCTGACATCATAGAAAAGGCCCCTCATGGGAAGGCTCACTGGTCTTCCACCATCCCCCAGCCTTGCCTAACCTCTCCCATGACCTCCCAGCACCAGGCTTCCTCACAGCCTCTCCATCTTTGCCTTCATTTCTTCTGCTTGGGAAATTCTTCTCAGTCTATGTTTTTTTTTTCAACCAAATTCTACTCAAACATTTAGATATCAATATATTCCTTAACTCCTCCAGGAAGCCTTCTTTTCATAACACCCACACTGACGCAGGCTACGTCTCCGACTTTTCACACACTTTTCAAATTGCCTCTTTACTTGTCTCTTTACGTGACTGAGTTCCGTTAAGAATTCTGTCATACTCACTCTGTATTTCTGGACACAGCACCCAACTGTGTTGGCAATACTATGCAGTCACTTACTGAATGAATAAAAGAAGGAAAGAAGGAATCCTAAAGAGAATGCCTTGTGTGAGAGGAAGAGACCAGACCAGGTGATAGCTGAGTCCCTTCAGCTCTTAGATCATACAAAGAAGAAATTAAAAGTATGAAGAAGCTCTATATATAGTCAGAGTACCTTAAATATGCTAAAGAATCTTTATGCTTTCAAATATTACACAAAAGTTATTTTTGGCTGTTTTCTTTATAGAGTTGTGAAATTAGTTACTAAAAAACATGTTCTTTTCTCCATAGCACATATCACTATAATTTCTGTTATCCACATCTAAAGTATCGTCAAACCTTTTAGCTGAATCAGTAAGAACATCTCAGGCTGGTTTAAGCATAAACAAACTGCCAGGAATACTGGAGCACCAAGGTTGGAGAAAATAATCCAGAAGAGAGCCCAGAGTTTTGATGCAACTGGCCTGGTGCAGACCTTGTTGCCCCAGCCACAGAATACCAAAAATTGAGACTTACAGCACAGACCCAGTTTCACAAATAATGCCATCAGGTCCATCATTTCATCTAGGTGATCAATTTGCTAGCATGCAATTGTTTATAGTAATTACTTATAAACCCTTATAATCTTTTTTGTTTCTATAGAATTGGTAGGAATATCTTCACTTTCTCATCGTAGTAATTAAATTTTTCTTTTTTTTCTTCTTAATCTACCTAGTTAAAGGTTTAGGAATCAAATTTTGATTTCATTGATTTTCTCTGTCATTCTTCTAGTCTTTCATTTATCTCTGTTCTATTCTTTGTTTTCTTCCTTATGCTAGCTTTGAATTTACTTTTCCTTTTTTAGTTTCTTAAGGTCTAAAGTTAAGTTGTTGTTTTGAGATTTTTTTTAATGCAAACATTTACAGCTATATTTTTTTACCTTTAGTATTGCTTTCACTGCATCCCATAAGTTTTGGTATGTTGTGTTTTTATTTTCATTCACTCAAATTATTTTCTAATTTCCCTTCTGATTTCCATTTTGATCCATTGGCTGCTTGAGTGTGTTGTTTAATTTTCACATATTTGTGACTTTTTTAGTTTTCCTTCTGTTACTGATATCTAATTTCTCCTGTAGTAGGAAAAAAAAACTTTGCATGATATCATCTATCTTTTTAAATCTACTGAGACTTAATTTACAGCCAACAAATGTTCTATCCTAAAAAATGTCCTTCATGCACTAAAAACAATGTATGTGCTATTGTTGAGGATTCTGGACATGACTTGGATCTCATCGGTTTGTTGTGTTAAGTCGTCTATTTCCCCACTTACGTTCTCTCTGGTTGTTCTATTATTGAGTGTGGAATACTGAAATCTCCAATTATTACTGCAAAACTGCCTTATATATAATGATGGTCTGTCATTAGGTGCATAAATATTTATAATTGTCTTATCTTCTTGTTGTTTGAAACTTTTATTAATTTATAATGTTTCTATTTGAATTTAAAGGCTATTCTGATTGATTTTAGTATTAACCACCCTGGCTCTCTCTCAGTTACTACTTGGATGAAACATCTTATTCCACCCCTATTTGTGTTTTGGGATCTAAAGTAATGCTTTTGTAGATGGCATATACTTGGATCATGCTTTTTTTCTTTTTCTCCCTTAATCTATTCTGTCAATCTCTATCGTTCCATTGAAAAGTTTAGTCTGTTTGCAATTGAAGTAATTACTGAAAGGGAAGGACATATTCTGTCATTTTGCTATTTGTTTTCTGTATACCTTATATATTAAAACATTTTTGTCCTTCATTTCCTGCATGATTGTCTTCTTTTGTGCTTAGTTGCTTCTTGCAGTGAAATGGTCACATTCTTTTATTTTCTTTTGAGTATATTTTATAAAAATTTTCTTTGTACTTACCTTGGGAATTACATTTACCATCCAAAGTTACAACACTTAATTTGAATTTATACCAGCCTAACTTGAATAACATAAAAAAGGAGAGCTCTTTTACACTTTTGTCCCAACCCTTACAGTTGTCAGTGTTACAAAAGTATATCTTTATACATTGTATGCCTAAAAACATAAACAGGTCTTGTAAATGCAATGGTCTCTTAAATTATGTGGAAAACAAAACATTTGAATATGTGAAAGTTTAATGTGGTATTTCTGATGCAATTCTTTTTACAAGGCCACAAATTTTAATTAAAATAACCTTTCATTTTATAAAAAAGTTAGTTAGGTACTGGGTGCAACAGCATTATTCCAAGAACCTATATTCTAAACCTGCCTCTACTTCTGAGCAACATCACTCTCAGCATTAGGGTCTGGATGAAGACTAAGGGAATCTGTTTATAAAGTCGTTGTTCAAACAGAGCTACAGAAGTCTGTCCTCAGTCTAAAAGCTGCACTGAAATTTCTAACCTATTTAGCACTGTGTTTCCAAAGCAAACCATTCAATATCACAGTAATCCAAGTCTATGCCTCAAACATGGATGTCAAAGAATCTGAAGTTGACAGTGCTATGAACACCTATAAGACCTTCTAGAATTAACAACAAAAAAGATATCCACTGCATCATAGGGAACTGGAATGCAAAAGCAGGAAGTCAAGAGATACCAGGAATAATAGGTAAGTTTGGTCTTGGAGCACAAAATGAATCAGGGCAAAGGCTAACTGGGTTTTGTTAAGAGAACGTTCTGGTCATAGCAAACACACTTTTCTAAAAACCCAAGAAACAACTCTACACATGGGCATCACCACATGATCAATATTAAAATCAGACTGATTATGTCCGATTATATGAAAGAGAAGAGTAAAAAAGTTGGCTTAAAATTCAACATTGAGAAAACTATGATTATGGCATCCAGTTCCATCACTTCATGGCAAATAGATGGGGAAACAATGTTATTTTGGGGGGCTCCAAAATCACTGCAGATGGTGACTGCAGCCATGAAATTAAAACACACTTGCTTCTTGGAAGAAAAGTTATTACCAACCTAGATAACATATTAAAAAGCAGACACATTACGTTGCCAACAAAGGTCCATCTAGTCAAAGCTATGGTTTTTCCAGTAGTCATGTATGGATGTGAGAGTTGGACCATAAAGAAAGTTGAGGATGGAAGAATTGATGCTTTTGAACTATGGTGTTGGAGAAGACTCTTGAGAGTCCCCTGGACTGCAAGGAGATCCAACCAGTCCATCCTAAAGGAAATCAGTTCTGAATATTCATGAAAGGACTGATGTTGAAGCTGAAACTCCAATACTTTGGCCACCTGATACAAAGAACTGAATCATTGGAAAAGACCCTGATGCTGGGAAAGATTGAAGGTGGTAGGAGAACGGGATAAAAGAGGATGAGATGGTTGGATGGCATCCCTAACTCGAAGGACATGAGTTTGAGCAAGCTCCAGGAGTTGGTGATGGGTAGGGTAGCCTGGCATGCTGCAGTCCATGGGCTCACAAACAGTCAGAAAGGACTGAGCGACGGAACTAAACTGAACTGATTATGTCCTTTGCAGCTGAAGATGGAGAAGCTCTATATAGTCAGTAAAACCAAGACCAGGAGCTGACCTGGCTCAAGTCATGAGCTCCACATTACAAAATTCAGGCTTGAATTGAAAAATGTAGGTAAAACCACTAGGCCTTTCAGGTATAACCTAAATTAAATATCTTATAATTATACAGTGTAGTGATGAATAGACTCAAGGGATTAGATCTGGTAGAATGCCTGAAGAGTTATGGATGGAAGTTTCTAACATTTTACAGGAGGCAGTGACCAAAATTATCCCAAAGAAAAAGAAATGCAAGAAGGCAAAGTGGTTGTGTAACAAGGCTTTACAAATTTCTAAGGAAAGAAGAGTAGTGAAAGGCAAAAGAAAAAAGGAAAGATATATGAATGCAGAGTTCCAAAGAATAGCAAGGAGATAAGAAAGCCTTCTTAAGTGAACAACACAAAGATACAGAGGAAAACAACAGAATGGGAAAGATTAGAGATTCCTTAAAAAAAAATTAGAGATACCAAGGGAACATTTCATGCAAAGATGGGCACAATAAAGGACAGAAATGGTATGGACCTAACAGAAGCAGAAGATATTAAGAAGAGGTGGCAAGAATACACAGAAGAATTGTATGAAAAAGTTCTTGATGATCCAGATAACTGCGATGGTGTGATCACTCACCTAGAGCCAGACATCCTGGAGTGCGAAGTCAAGTGGGCCTTAGGAAGCATCACTAGGAACAAAGTTAGTAGAGGTGATGGAATAGCTGAACTATTTAAAATCCTCAAAGATGATACTGTTAAAGTGCTGCACTCAATATGACAGGAAATTTGGAAAACTCAGTCGTGACCACAGGACTAGAAAAGGTCAGTTTTCATTCCAAAGCAAAGCCAAAGAATCTTCAAACTAGAGTACAACTGCACTCATTTCACATGCTAGTAAGGTTATGCTTAAAATCCTTCAAGCGAGGATTCAATGGTACTTGAATCGAGAAATTCCAGATATACAAGCTGGGTTTAGAAAAGGCAGAAGAACCAGAGATCAAATTGCCAGCATTTGTTGGATTATGGAGAAAGCAAGGTAATTTCAGAAAAAAAATATTTATGTCTGCTCCACTGAATATGCTAAAGCCTTTGACTGTGTGTATCACAACAAATGGTGGAAAATTCTTAAAGAGATGGGAATACTGGACCACCTTACCTATCTCCTGGGAAACCTGTATACAGGTCAAGAAGCAACAGTTAGAATCAGAAAGTGGAACAATGGACTGTTCAAAATTAGGAAAGGAATAAGACAATGGCTCTATACTGTTGGCCTGCTTATTTTAACTTACATGCAGAGTACATCATAAGAAATGCCAGGCTAGATTAATCACAAGCTAGAATCAAGATTGACGGGAGAAATATTAACAACTTCAGATATGACAATGACACCACTCTAAAGGCAGAAAGTGAAGAGAAACTAAGAATATCTTAAGAGTGAAAGAGGAGAGTGATAAAGCTTGCTTGAAAGTCAACATTTAAAAAACTAAGATCATGGCATCCAATGCCATCACTTCATGGCAAACAGAGGGGAAAAAGCAGAAGCAGTGACACATTTTATCCTGTTGGGCTTCAAAATCACTGAATCCACGAAATTAAAAGATGCTTGCTCCTTGGAAGAAAAGCTATGACCAACCTAGACAGCATATTAAAAAAGCAGAGACATTACTTTGGCAACAAAGGTCCATATAGTCAAAGCTATGGGTTCTCTAGTAATCATGTACTGATGAGAGAGTTGGACCATAAAGAACACTGAATGCCAAAGAATTGATGCTTTCAGACTGGTGCTGGAGAAGACTCTTTGGAGTCCTGTGGATAGTGAGGGGATCAAACCAGTCCATCCTAAAGGAAAGTAAGCCTAAATGTTCACTGGAAGGACTGATGCTGAAGCTTCAATGCTTTGGTCACCTGATGCAAAGAGCTGACTCATTGGAAAAGACCCTGATGCTGAGAAAGACTGAGGGCAGGAGGGGAAGGGGGCAGCAAAGGATGGGATGTTAGATAGCATCATCAACTCAATGGACATGAATGTGAGCAAACTCCAAGAGACAGTGAAGGACAAGGGGGCCTGACATGCTGCAGTCCACCGAGTCTCAAGGAGTCAGACATGGCTTAGCAACTGAACAACAACAAGCAATGTCACGATGGTGGTAATAATAAATATACATAAATTGATGATGATACTGGCCAGGCACTATTCTAAATGCCTAAATTTTTTTTTGACATTTAATAATAAGATGGTTGAGGTTTCCATGAAGTTATAAAAAATAATATGAAGAGGTCTCTTACATTCTTTGTCCAGCTTTCTCTAAGGGTAACATCTACCATAGTAACTACAGTACAATAGTACAACCAGGAAATTGACATTGATATAATCCCCTGAACTTACTCAGATGTCGCCAGTTTTATGTGTGCTCACTCGTGTGCATGGGTTTAGTTCTATGCAATTGTATCATGACCACCACCAAAGTCAAGTTACAGAGAAATTCTAATGCCACAAAGGTGGCATGTTTATAACTGCAATCACTTATCTCTTGCATTTGTCCTTATCCCTAACACCTGGCAATCACAAATCTATTCTCCATTTCCATAATTTTGTCATTTCACAAATGTTACCTAAGCATAGTCATCAAGTACATAACTTTTGACATTGGCTTTTTCCACTCAGTATCATTCTCTGAGGATCTAGCCTAGTTGTTATGTTTACCAATAATTTATTCCTTTTATTGAGAAGTAGTATTCCTTGGTAAGGATACACCAGTTTGTTTAACCATTCACCTATCAAAGGACACTGGGTTGTTTCCAGTTTTAGCTATTACAAATAGGCAACTATGAACACTCATGTACTAGTTTTTTCTATGAACATAAGGTTTCATTTCACTGGGATAAATGCTGCCTGGGTACAATTGCTGGGTCACATGAGAACTGTAATTTAGCTGTATAAGAAACAGACAAACTGTTTTCCAGAGTAGCTGCACCATTTCACAGTCCCACCAGCAACTGTATGAATGATCTGGTTTCTCTACATTTCCTCCAACTTCTGCTGTTAGTATTATTTTTTATTTTAGTAATTCTGATACAGATAGAGCAACAACTGCTGCAGTTTTATTTTGCGTTGCCTAATAGTTAATTATTTTAAACACCTTTTCATCTGCTGATTTGCTACCTGTAGTCTTCAGTAAAAGTCTGTTTGGGTCTTTCACCCATTTTCTAATTGGACTGGTTTTGGTTCTACTGCTGACTTTTAAGAGTTCTTTATATATTCTAGATGAAAATCCCTTATCAGATATATAGCCTACAATTATTTTCTCCCACTCAATAGCTTGTCTTGTCATGCTTTTAGGAAGACCTTTCACATAACAGAAAGTCTACTTTATCATCTTTTCTCTTTATATAGTTCATGCCTTTAATGTCAATTCTATGAACTTATTACCCTGCTCTAGATTCTTACAATTTTATGCTATAGCTTTTCTCAGAGATTTATAGTTTTATGTTTTACATTTAAGTCCGTGGTCTACTTTGAGTAAATTTTGCATAAGCTGTGAGATTTAGGTTGATGTTTATTCTTATTTTCTATGGATGTGCAATTGATCCCACAAAGTTTTTTTTAAAAAAAGGCTGTCCTTCCTCCATTGCAATGTTTTCGCACCTCTACACAGTATCAGTTAGGCATATCTATGAGGGTGTATTTCTGGGTTCTGCATTCTGTTCCATCAATTTATTGTCTCTGTGTCTCCAATAATACAACACTGTTGTGATTACTATACCTACTCTGTAAGAGTTAACACCAGTAGAGTGGTATTTCCTGCCTTATTCCTTTTTGAAAAGAGTCTTTTACTTAATCTAGCACTTGTGCTTCTCCAGAAAATTGTTATAATAAGCATGGCTATGTCAATAAAAACCCTTGATGGTAACCTCATAGGAATTTCATTAAACCTAAAGCTCAATTTAGGGAGAACTGACACCTTCATTATTTTGAGTCTTCCAAACCATGAGTCAGTGTCTATCTCATTTGTTTAAATCTTCTTTGATTTTTTTCATTAACATTTTGTTTATTTCAGCATGCAGAACCTGTACATGTTTTGGTAAGTTCATATTTAAGTATTTCATTTTCTTTGGAAATATTAAAAAGGTACTGTGTTTTAATTTTGGCTTCCACATTATTCATAGTTAGCATACAGAAATGCAATAAATTTTTGTTTGTTCAGTAAAGTCTCAGGATATAAGACAACAAACCTGTGAGATAGTGGCCTTCAGTTTTGTTTTGGAGGGTTTTATTTGCTTTTTTTCTTTTCTTTTTGTAACTACTTTTTCAGTTTGGGGTATCAAAGTAATACTGGCCTCATAAATTAGCTGGAAAATAGTCCCTTTTCAGCAAGAGATTAAGTAAAATAAGTGTTAATTCTTTAACTATTCAGTAAAAATCTCCAGTGAAATAGTATTTCCATACTATCGTGAGTATGGAAATTTCTTTTTCAAGGGCTTTTAAATTACAAAGTCAATTGATTTAAGATTATTCATGTTATTGTTTTCATCTTGGTTGAGTTTGGTACTTTGCTTCATTTTGGTTGAGTTTGGTAGTTTGCAGTTTTTGAGGAATTGGGCCATTTTCTTTAAGCTATCCCATTTTAGTTATATTATTCCTCTCAACTTTTTAATGACTTCAGAATCCATAGTGATATCTGTTTCATTTCTGATTTTATTTATTTGTACCTTTCTCTTTTACCTTTATCAATTTTATTCATTTTTTCCAAAGAAACAGTTTTTAATTTTATTGATTTTCTCCTCAGCCTCTATTTTCGATTTTATTTATTTCTGCTCTATAATTATTATTTCCTTACTTATAGTTGTTTGGGTTTATTTTGTTCTTCTTTTTCTGGCTTACAGGGGTAGGAACTTTGAATATTCATTTGCTACCTTTCCTGTTTTCTAGTTTAAATATTAGTGGTATAAATTTCCCTCTCAGCACTGCTTTAGCTGTATTCAACAAATTCTGATAAGCTCTATTTTTATTTTCATTCAGTTTTATGTTTATTTTTTCTCTGAGACTTCACTTTTGGAGCATTGATTGCTCCCTATTTAGCATCTGTGAACTACAAATTATTTGCAGATTCTCTTCTCTATTACTGAATTCTAGTTTTATTCCAATATTGTCAGAGAGCATACTTTACGAATTTAATTCTTTTAAATATGTTGAGGTTTGTTTTACAACTCTGAGTATGGTCTATCTTGGTGAAGGTTACATGCATACTCGAAAAGAATGAATAGTCTGCAGTTGTAGAGTGTACTATATATGTCAAATAGCTCTTGTTAGTTGATAGAACTGTTCAGTTCTTCTACATCTTTTCTAAATTTCTGTATTTAGTTCCATCAATTGTTGACAGTGAGGTGATGAAGACCTCAACTATTATTGTGAATTTGTCTATTTTTCCTTTCAGTTCTATCTGATTTTATTTCATTGGGTTTGAAACTCTTTTATTTGGTGTATACACATTTAGATTTGTTGTCAATTTGGTGGATTACTTCTTTTATTATTACATGTCAGCTATTGTCTCTACTGATTTTCTCAGCTCTTAAATCTACTTTTTCTGATATTAAAATAGCCATTCTTACTTTTAAAAACATTAACCTTAACATATTTTTTCCAGTCTTTTACTTTCAATATACCCAGTCCATTGTATTTGAAGTGAATTTCTTATGGACAGTATACAGTTGTGTCATATTTTTTGTTGTTGTTGCTTTGGCAATCTCTGTATTTTAATTGGTATATTTTGGCTATTTACGTAATTATTGACACCTTAGGACCTACTTCTGCTATCTTAACATTTGTTTTCTGTTCATTGCCTCAGTTTCTCATTCCTCTGTTTCCCTTTCCTAGCTTTCCTGAAGAGTTATTTGACATATTGTAGGATTTCATCTTCAGTTATTTCTATTATATTTGAGCATACAGTTTTGAATATTTTCTTAGAAAATACCATATGTGGTACAAGTTACATATTCAGTATGTATAAATGTTTTACCATTTCAGTGGAATACTGAAATTGCTTTCCCCATTTTTAATATACAGTTGTCTCATTATTTCCTCTATATACACTGAGTACCACAACAGATACTGTTACGATTTTTGCTTCAACCAAATAAGATTCTAAAAACTTAAAGGAGATGATAGTCAATTATATTCAGTCCTATTATTTTCCATTCCATTGTTCTTCCTTTTTGCTGAATTTCTAGGCCTTTTTCTATTATCATATCCTTTCTTATTAGAGAGTTTCCTTTACTGTTTCTTTAAGGAGATATGTGCTAGTCTGTTGGTGAGAAAGTAAGCTAGAAAACAGTATGGAGGTTCCTCAGAAAACTAAAATTAAAATTACTATATGATTCACAATCCCTCTTCTGGTGGACAAAACTATAACTCAAAAAAATACATGCACCCCTATGTTCATAATAACAATATTCTCAATATCCAAGAAATGGAAACAACCTAAATGTCCACCAACGGACAAATCGATAAAGAAAATGTGGCATGTATACACAGAAATCACTTGAATCTCTATATACTAACAATGAAAAATCAGAAAGAGGCATTAAGGAATCAATCCCATTCACCATGGCAACAAAAAGAATTAAATATCTAGGAATAAACTTACCTAAGGAGACAAAAGAACTGTACACAGAAAATTTTAAGACACTAAAGAAAGAAACCAAAGACAACATAAACAGAGAGATATTCCATGTTCCTGGGTAAGAAGAATCAATATTGTGAAAATGACTATACTACCAAATGCAATCTACAAATTCAGTCTGATCCCTATCAAATTGCCAAAGGCATTTTCCACAGAAATAGAACAAATAATTTCACAATTCATATGGAAACACAAAATAACCCAAATAGCCAAAGCAGTCTTGAGAAAGAAGAATGGAGCTAAAGGAATGAAGTTTCTTGACTTTAGGTTATACTACAACGCTACAGTCATCAGGACAGCATGGTACTGGCACAAAAACAGAAATATAGACCAATGGAACACGATAGAAAGCCCGGAAATAAACCCATGCACCTATGGGTACGTTGTTTTTGACAAAGGAGGCAAGAATATACAATGGGGCAAAGACAGCCTCTCCAATAAATGGTTCTGGGAAAACTGCTGCTGCTGCTGCTGCTGCTAAGTTGCTTCAGTCATGTCCGACTCTGTGTGACCTCAGAATCAGCAGCCCACCAGGCTCCCCCATCCCAGGGATTCTCCAGGCAAGAACACTGCAGTGGGTTGCCATTTCCTTCTCTAATATATGAAAGTGAAAAGTGAAAGTGAAGTCTCTCAGTCGTGTCCAACTCTTCAAGACCCCATGGACTGCAGCCCACCAGGCTCCTCCATCCATGGGATTTTCCAGGCAAGAGTACTGGAGTGGGGTGCTGTTGACTTCTCTGAGGAAAACTGGATAGCTACATATAAGAGAATGAAATTAGAACACTTCCAAACACCATACACAAAGATAAACTCAAAATGGGTTAAAGACCTAAATGTAAGGCCAGAAACTATAAAACTCTTAGAGGAAAACATAGACAGAACACTGAACATATCAAAGCATGATCCTCTATGACCCATCTCCTAGAGTAATGAAAATAAAAACAAAAGTCAACAAATGGGACCTGATTAAATTTAACAGCTTTTGCACATCAAATGAAACTACAAGCAAGGTGAAAAGACAATCCTCAGAATGGGAGAAAATAATAGCAAATGAAACAACTGACAAAGTAATAATTTCCAAAATATACAAGCAGCTCATACAACTCAATACCAGGAAAACAAACAACCCAATCAAAAAGTGGGAAAAAGACCTAAACAGACATTTCTCCAAAGGAGACATACAAATGGCTAACAAACACATGAAAAGATGCTCAACATCGCTCACTATTAGAGAAATGCAAATTAAAACTATAATGAGATATCACCTCACACCAGTCAGAATGGCCCTCATCAAAAAGTCTACAAACAATAAATGCTGGCAAGGATATGGAGAAAAGGGAACACTCTTGCACTGTTGGTGGGAATGTAAATTGATACAGCTACTATGGAAGATGGTATGAAGATTCCTTAAAAACTAGAAATAAAACCACCATATGACCCAGCAATCCCACTCCCAGGCATATATCCTGAGTAAGCCAAAACTGAAAAAGACA
Source organism: Antilocapra americana (assembly GCA_007570785.1). Taxonomy (NCBI): domain Eukaryota; kingdom Metazoa; phylum Chordata; class Mammalia; order Artiodactyla; family Antilocapridae; genus Antilocapra; species Antilocapra americana. The sequence goes on along the minus strand of ML660201.1, from coordinate 41,205,043 downwards.
AATGTACCCCATTGCTCATTGCAGCACTATTTAAATAACTAGCACATGGAAGCAACCTAGGTGTCCATCGACAGATGAATGGATAAAGAAGTTCTGGTACATATACACAATGGAATACTACTCAGCCATAAAAGGGAACACATTTGAGTCAGTTTTAATGAGGTGGATGAACCCAGAACCTATTATACACAGTGAAGTGAGTCAGAAAGAGAAAAATAAATACCATATTCTAACATATATATGGGAATCCAGAAAAATGGTACTGAAGAATTTATTTACAGGGCAACAATGGGGAAACAGATACAGAGAAGAGACTGATAGACATGGGCAGAAGGGAGGAGAGGGTGAGTAGAATGGAAAGAGTAACATGAAAACTTATATTACCATATGTAAAATTGATAGCCAATGGAAATTTGCTGTATATCTCGGAAAACTCAAATAGGAGCTCTGTATCAATCTAGAGGAGTGGGATGGGGAGGGAGGTGGGAGGGAGGTTCAAAAGGGAGGGGATATATGTACACTTTTGGATGATTCATGTTGAGGTTTAATAGAAAACAACAAAATTCTATAAAGCAATTATCCTTCAATAAAAAATAAATTAATTAAATATATATATATACATATATATATAAACCCACATAAGAAATCAAATGCCAGAATTCCCCCCAGAAATATCAGCAAGTTATTTTCAATGAAACAAGTAATTTTTAATATGATCAGATAGATTTTATCCTAGAAATGCTAGAATATTTTAATAATAGAAAATGTTTGAAATAACAAATCATACATTTAGGTCATGTAAGACAAAACCTTATCTCAATGGATGATAAAAATCTAACACCTACACCTGATTAAAACAACAACTAGATTTTAAGAAAATCTCTTAGTAAATATTAAACCAATAGCCAACATCATATCTTTAATAAGGTTTCATAAAAACAATGGGGCTCCTCAGGTGACACAGTGGTAAAGAACCTGCCTGCCAATGCAGGAGACACAGGTTCAGTCCCTGGATTGGGAAGATCCCTTGGAGAAGGAACCAGCAACCAACTCCAGTGTTCTTGCCTGGAATATTTCATGGACAGAGGAACCTGGCAGGCTAGTCCATGGAGTAGCAAAAGAGTCAGATGCAACTTAGTGACTAAAAAACATAAAAAGAATAATGCTAATGGTAGGACAGTCACAGTTAAACTGTAAGGAAGATAAGAAACTGTATAGTAATTTCTCAACCTCCCATCATCACTCTTTGTTCTCCTTCTTAGATATAACCTCCATTAACTGTTTCTTAAATATCCTTCCAGAAATTTCCCATGCACATAAAAGCATATGACCAAGACTTCCCTGCTGATCCAACAGTTAAGACTCTGAGCTTTCAATGCAGGGGAAGAGAGTTTGATCCCTGGTTGTATAACTGAGATCCCACATGCTGCACATGATAGCAAAAAAAAAAGTTTTTTAAGTATATGACTATTGCTTTTTGAAAACAAAACAAGTATTAATAGAATCATACTATTAAAAATGTGTATATACATATACAATGGAATACTACTCAGCCATAAAAAAGCAATGAAATACTGTCACTAGCAGTAACACAGATGGAACTAGAAATTGCATACTAGGTGAAATAAGTCAGAAAGAGAATGACAAATACCATATGGTATCACCTAAATGTGGAATGTAAAATACAACACAAATGAACATATCTATGAAACAGAAATAGACTCAGAGACACAGAGAACAGGCTGGTGGTTGTCAAGTGGGGGGTTAGGAGGGGGGTTCAGGAGAGGAATGGAATGAGGAATGGAGGCTGGGGTTAGCAGACGCAAACTATTATTACATCAACTAGATGAACAACAAGGTCCTACTGTATAAAACAGAACTATATTCAATATTCTATGATAAACCACAAAGGAAAAATACTTCTAAAAAAGACTGTATATGTATAACCGAATCACTTTGCTATATAGCAGTAATTAACACAACACTGTAAATCAACTATGCTTCAATTAAAAAAAAGAATATGTGCTAGTGACAAATAATCTTGGTTTCCTTTACGTGAAAATGTCTTTATTTCCATATTCATTCTGAGGGATAGCTTCATCAGATAGAGAATTTGTGGCTGAATTATTTCCTTTCTGCACTTGAAAAATGTGCCAAGTCTTCCTGGATTCCAAGGTTTGAGATGAGAAATCTACCGTCATTTTAACTGGTATTTGTTTTCCTATAAATGTTCAATGATTTCTCTCTGGTTGCTCTAAGAATTTTTTTTCCTTTGTGTTTAGTATTTAGAGGTTTGATTATGATGTGTCTTGGTACATATTTCTTTGGGTTTATACTATTTTGGATTCACTCATCTTTCTGAATCTGTAGGTTTATATCTTCTACCAAATTTGGGAAATTTCAGCTACCACTTCTTCAAATACCTTTTAAGGTCTCTATTCTTTCTTCTCTCTTACTGGTACTCCAGCAATATGTTAACATATTTGCTTTGCACCAGAGTTCCCTTAGCTGTGTTCATTTATTTTCCAGTCTACAGTCTCTATATTATTCAGACTAAGTTCAACTGATCTGCCCTCAATTTCACTACTATCTTCTGGTGTTTCTATTCTACTAATGAATTCTTTCAGTGAGGCTTTCAAAAGGTAGACAACCTCACTGAAAGGATTCAGTACTTGTTCATTCAGTTTTAATGGTAACTGTTTTAAAATTTCTATCACATAATTTCAATATTTGATTCATCTTGATGTTGGCATTATTTCTCTTCTCTCATGATGCAATTCTTTTTTCCTGGTTCTTGGTATAATGAGAAATTTTTTATTGTATCCTGGATATTTTGAATATATCTTAAAATATTTGTTTTATTTAGTTTTCCTATTTGTATCTTCAATTTTAGCAGGCAGTCACCCTAAGCCAGTTTAGCATGTAGGATCTGGCTTGTCTTCCTGACTTGCCAACTTCACTGCTAGGGGCAGAGCAGCTTGATGCTAGAGATTTGGAGCTGAGCATGGGTTAGCCTGCCCGAGTTCTGCTGATAGAGCTGCTATGGCCCACGTGGGCCTGCCACTGCTGGCAGGAGTGAGATAGAGGATGGACTGGCTCATCAGAGCTCTGAAAGCAATGTTTTGTGGGCAGACTGGACCACTGCTAAGTCCCAGCTGAGCATCCCCTTTCCCAAAGAGAAAGCAGACACTCCCTTCTTCTCTTCCTCCCACTCTCATTCCTCTTCACCTGTGTCTCTGTCTCTCTTTTCCTTCTCCCCTTTCTTCTCTCATCTATTTCTGTTGGCAGTTCAGAATTGCAAGGCTCTCCAGCCCCATTCAGGGATATATAAGGAATAACAAGAAAACCCAGGGAACTCACTGAGGTATATTTCAATTCCTGAGGCCCATAGCCAGTCTTTCTCCTCCTTTTCTACCTTTCAGAGTCCTTCTATGATTGTCTGTTGAATCACTTCCAGACAATCTAAATTAAGTTGTATTTAGAGAGAATAAGCAGGGGTAAGTGAGCTTATGCCATCTTATCCCAGAACTGGAAGCCACTAAATACTTTTTTAAAAATGGATTGTTTCACTTGCTCTTCAAAGTCCCATCGCTGACATTAAATGAAAAGAATTAAAGTAACTTTGTTTAAAGTGATCCAAACAGCTAGTGGTGAAAGGAAGATTCACACTCAGGTTTTCTGACTCCAGAGGCCCCTGCCCTGATGCAGAGTCCACAGAGCTATGGAAGAGCATTTTAGAACAGGAACTCTCACTCCCCTTTCTATACCAGCACAACTAGGGACCTACTCCCACCAGATGGTAGAGGGGAAGGAATCAGAGTCTAACTGGAGCGTTGAGTACTTTCCAAATCTGACTTCATTTGAGATTTACTCTCAAATGGCATGGAATTACATGGCAAAAAAGGTCAAAGAAACTCCCTGTGTTGGTAAATATTCCCTCAGCAAAAATGCCTAACGCAAAGTGAAAAAAAGGACTAGCATGATACCACTAATACCTACATTTCCTATAATGGGGCTGGCACACAGTATATATTTAATAAATATTCCTTGACTATAACCAAAATGAACCAGTCCTTTTCTTTTTTTTTTATTGGTTTTGCCATACAATGACATGATATCCCCATGGGTGTACATATGTTCCCCCTCTAGAACCTCCCTCCCTCCTCCCTCCCGACTCCCTCCCCCCAGGAAATCTCGGTGCACCAGCCCCGAGCAACAATCCTGGGCTGGCGATTGATTTCACATATGGTAATTAACATGTTTCAATGCCCTTCTCCCAAATCATCCCACCCCTGCCCTCATCCACAGAGTCCACGAGTCTGTTCTATACCTCTGCGTTCCTTTTGCTGTCTCGCATGCTGGGTTCTCGTTACCATCTTTCTAAATTCCATATATATGCATTAGTATACTGTATTGTTGTTTTTCCTTCTGGCTTACTTCACTCTGGATAATAGGCTCCAGTTTCGTCCACCTGAGTAGAACTGATTCAAACGAATTTTTTTTTAATGCTGAGTAATATTCCATTGTGTATATGTACCACAGCTTTCTTATCCATTTGTCAGTTGATGGGCATCTAGGTTGCTTCCATGTCCTGGCTATTGTAAACAATGCAGCGATGAACATTGGGATACACGTGTCTCTTTCAATTCTGGTTTCCTCAGTGTATATGCCCAGCAGTGGGATTGCTGGGTCAAATGGCAGGTCTATTTGCAGTTTTTTAAGGAATCTCCACACTGTTTTCCATAAGAGAAAAGACAACCTCTTTAACAAGTGGTGCTGGGAAAACTGGACAGCCACTTGTAAAAGAATGAAACTAGAACACTTTCTAACACCATACACAAAGATAAACTCAAAATGGATCAAAGATCTAATCATAAGACCAGAAACTATAAAACTCCTAGAGGATAACATAGGCAAAACACTCTCCGACACAAACCAAAGCGGGATCCTCTATGACCCACCTCCCAGATTATCAGAAATAAAAGCACGAATAAACAAATGGGACCTAATTAAAATTAAAAGCTTCTGCACAACAAAGGAAACTATAAGCAAGGTGAAAAGACAACCTTCAGAATGGGAGAAAATAATAGCCAATGAAGCAACGGACAAACAATTAATCTCAAAAATATACAAACAACTCCTGCAGCTCCATTCGAGAAAAATAAACGACCCAATCAAAAAGTGGGCCAAAGAACTCAACAGACATTTCTCCAAAGAAGACATAAAAATGGCTAACAAACACATGAAAAGATGCTCAACATCACTCATTATCAGAGAAATGCAAATCAAAACCACAATGAGGTACCACTTTACACCAGTCAGAATGGCTGCCATCCAAAAATCTACAAGCAATAAATGCTGGAGAGGATGTGGAGAAAAGGGAACCCTCTTACACTGTTGGTGGGAATGCAAACTGAACCAGTCCTTTTAAAAGCAAGATAAGCCTTGGCTCAAATTACCTCCCACATCAGTGTTTCTGAGAACAAATAACCACATCATGACACCCTGTGGAATATATGAGACACTGCAGTCAGCAAGTTCTCCCAGAATCGAAATTCAAATGGACAGGGGGAAAGCAGAAGAGAAAATAGTTCTGTAAAGCACATAATCAAAATTGAAAAGTCTAGAATGTTCCTTTATCATCAACAGTCTGACCCAATGGATAAGCTCTCTAAAATACAAGTGTCTGCTTCCCATGCTTAGTGCTTATCTGAATTCCAGAGCATTTATATGATTTCCTTTCTCTTAAAACTAATTTTAAAATGTGATCCAAACTAACCAAGACAGCATGTTCCCAAATCGTATGGAATTCTGTACAATTTTCCTTTAGACATAAAATAAATAGGCAGCAAATTTAAAACATCCCCAAATTGTTCTAAGATGAAGCATCCTGAAAATGTCCAATGCGAAAATGACAGGCAGGATCTAAAAGAGCTCCTAGAAATACTCACGATGCAAAACTATTAATAAACGATTGTTGTACGCTACATTTTCATGGTTTGCTAACTATGGCTAAACTTATTTGAGAGGATGACAGGGTTGTTAAGTGCTCTGGAGCCTCCTAAATAGGAAAGTTTCCTAATACCATGCAAATTCATTTCTGCTGAATGTCTTAATGGAAGATTTTACTTTTGTTTTCCACATAAAAAACTGAAAATCCATCTAATTTAGAAAGTAAAATAATGCATTTTTTTGTATTTGATACTCCCCAAAAGAAAAAGCAAAAAATATATAAGGGAATCAATATATGCAATAAAAGTACTTTTGCACAGACATTGAACAGGAAATAATTTTAAAATTTATACGACACTGTTTTTATCTGTAAGTCATAGCTAAACACACTATATAAATTTTGTATCAAGTTCCAGTAATGCATATACCTTTAATTTTCATGGAATTCTTTATTTATTCTAATAGTATTAGATATCAGAAAAAAATAATTTGCTAATTGGAATACGAAACACACAAGGAAAAGAGAAATTAAAAATGAAATGAGCAAATAGAAAAAAAACAACTTGTAAAATCTTTAAAATCTCAGAATCACATAGATGATTCTGATTCTGAGAAAGATACAACTGACCTGCAGATTTTTATTTATGTATTTTCTTTTAATATCGGCACATTCATTTTTCACTCTATTCTAAACCTGAAATTTAGTTAGCAAGATACCACCTGCCTTTTATGTCTATTTTATTGCTACTTAATTCCAGGCTGCAATTCAACTGCAACTAACTTTAAATTTTAAGTGTATCATCTAATCTTTGATGATATGAATAACGTATATTTGAGTAATTAAAAATTGCCATTAAGTTCACTGAAAAAAATCATTAAACTCTTTAGGATAAAAGTCTTTTCTTGTCTACACACTGTCAATAAACAAAGTGCTAATCTTGTCACTTTTTTGGCCACTGTCTCAGGAATGCTTCTTAAGTACTCAAAGGATTAAAGTAAATCTCACCTGCAGACAGGCTTTACAATTTGGCCTAAAACCTGTTTCTCAAAGGAAAATTACTTTCATTATCTTGAGTTAAAACCAAAGATTCTGTCCTCTGGAATTTGCAGGAAAATAGCATCAAAGAAAACAATTCCCTTCAAGAGAGTTTGTTCTTCAAGACACTGTCTAAAAGAATTATTTAAGAGAGAATTTGTTTGGGGAAATATTTTCTCAAGGTCATTCTAAGACAGCCATAAAACTGTGTCATTTAAATTACTTCAAGTTGATGTCTAATTTTTTTTTCTTTCAATTTTAACTGTCTTCCTGGGAGTTTAAGAGGCTTTTTATTTTTAAAAAAATTATTTTATTTATAGTGCTTGTTTTCAACTCTAAATTTGGGTCTTTTGCTTTTTTAAGAGATTATTTAATTTTATGAGCTAAACATCTGAAACCCACGGAGGAAATAAAATTTATTTCTTTTGAGTTAAAAAATGAAGTAATAGAAGAAACTGAATTTGAGATTAAAAGATGTATGCATTTAGGAGGGAAACAATACTCTAGTACTCAAGAAACTATTTTCCCACTTAAAATATTCTATCTATGCTCTTTAATTTAATTTAAGAAGGACTTAATAGGATAAAATACCCACATTGCAGAACATTTCCTCCTATGAAGAGATAGCATTTCAAAAAGTTCCCCCACCATGTTGTTGTAAGAGCTACAGGGGGAGGGAGGGCAGGGAGGGAAGAGGGATTAGGACATGGCTCATTTTTGGACTTCTGCATCTACCTCCTAAATAAACAAATTCTTTTTCCCCAAAACAAATACAATCCAAAGGAAGGACAAGGAGATGAACTGCTAGACTGAAAAATAGAAACATTATGTCAAAGCACCCTACATCATTATTTGCAGACAATTTATTTTGTTATTGGTTAGTATCCTTCATGCTAAATGTTCTGTCCCCTACAGCAAATGTTCCATTTCAAAATCACAGTAACATGTGCTGGAAATAGAAACCACCAGAGAAATACCTCTTGTGGCTATAGAATGTATTTGTGCTAGATTAGAAAAACTCACATTACGAAGTTCAGTACGTATGAATTTCACTATCAATATAATTTGCAAAATAACCCAACAGTATATCAAATTCTTTGTCAGTTAAGATAAAAACTTAGTGAAATACAGATTAAAGTGTATCTCCCCATCATCAGGTTATCTTTAAAAAAAAAAAAAGTACCATTATATACAAGTATTAAAGGCAAGATTTGAAGAGTTACTTTTTATTTTCATCTTAGAAACAATAAGTATAAAAAGTAATAGTTCATCAAATAAATACATGAGCAGAATGACTTATTAAAAGATCATTCTGTAAATCAGTGGACTTTTTTCCCATTAATTTTTACATTTGACTCTTGAAACAATGTACTTTATCTATTCTTGGCAAGACTTGCCCCAGCCTAAACCTTCCAGAGCCCAGTCCTAAGTGACTCTGGCAGGACCTCAAAGATGGAACCTACCTGTGTCCCAGCTTCCCTTCACTTCAGATGGATTTCTTTAGGGACACATAAGCTTACATGTCATTCTGACTAAAGTTACAGTGCTGTGTCTGAGCTTCACAAATGTTATATAGTAATTCTGAGCATGTTTGAAATTTATCTCAAATATTTTGGAAAGTAAGCATGAAAGAATCTCTGTAAATGAAGAGTTTTCATGAGGTTAAGGCCAAATCCCTCCTCGCAAATTTTTTGTGACACAGTGAGTTATATTCTTCATTTGAACAAAGGGGTGGGTGGGCCCACAAGAACGTAATTCAGCAACCCCTGAGACACTAGTATCCAAATGATTTCAACAACTAAACACTGTCAGGGGTCCCAAAGGGATAATCTATACCTATCACTCACTGTGATGTGATTAATCACACATCTGCAAAAAAGTATAATCAATTATTAAAATATAAAAACTATCTGAAAAAAGTGTGACTTCCAGCTTGACCACATACAACAGTCATCTAGGTACCGGATAAAGCAGATTCTGGGGACCAAGGACCAGAGGTGCTAACTCATTGGGTCCAGGGAGAGGTTTGATAATTTTTGTATTTAACAAGTGCTACAGGTGTGTTTGATCTAACAGTCTACAGACCAACGTTTCAGAACCACTGAAAAGGAAACCTATTTTTATCAAAGTGAATCCAGAAAGAATAGTGACTCCCCATTTCTCCCTCAATCATCATCATCTTCAAGAAAAATGGACACTGTCCTCCCTTGTCTTTCATAATAGCCATTATTTTTCAGAGGTCTGAGAATTCAAAAAGCATCTCTAAAATAGGGATCCAGGCAGAGACTGGTGGAAAGGGTTCCTTTTCCCTTGCACTTTCCTTCTCATGAGCAGAATATACATCAGTGGTTTCTGCATTTGATAGGAGCATCTGCTGTGAGAGAGCAAGGTCCTGTGATGATGCAATCTCCCTGAAAGACTCTATACATGTGAAGTCACCAAACCTTACCCACAAGCTGTCTTTACTTAGTACCCATCAAATGGTGAAGATATAACTAAGAAGATGAAGATATAACAAGCACCCACAAAAATAACAGGACCTGGTAAACTCTAGCAGAAAGAACTTCAGTATAAGTGAAACAGATTCTGTATATTCTTGGCCCCTCAAGTTCCTGGTAAAAGAACATGGGATGATCTTACATGTATTTGGAGAAAAGAAACACCAAAAGATATGAATAGCAAACCTGCAGGCCTGTGAGTTAAGCCCTGGGGTTGGATACATGAGCTGAAATGGTTAAGCAGGCCATTCATTTTCTTCCCTTCAAAGTTTAACATCATCTTTTTCAGCAGTAACTGTCTGCATGGGAGAGGTCTGATTACATCACATGTAGAATTTACAAAATAAAATAATGATTCAGGACCCAGATTTATCTGACTAATGGAAAGGGGTCTGTCTTCTGCAAACTGTCAAAAATTCAATCTCATCTGCTAGTCTGACACTTAAGAAAATGTCAACCACTTCTTTTCCCAATTAGATTCAGAGTTCCTTAAACTTGCCTAGGAGGCTAGTCTTGTTCTGAAATTGGATACTGAAAGAAGCAGTCTGCTTTTGTTTATACACTTTTGTTTCCTATTAAAATCTAGAATGTGTTTTCTTCTTTTATTGTCAAAGGCAGCTTCCCCACATAATTTCTGAATCTCGTGGACTGATGTTTCTAGACGGCCATCAACAACTGCTATTCTTTATTAACAAACTCCTCTGGTCCCCTAATACCACTGAATGCTGTCCTGAGTCAGAGGAAACAATAGGGATTAGTGATTCAAATCTTGGTTTATTCAAAGGTGCCAACACTACAGATCACTGCAAAATTCTCCACAAAAGTATAGTAAATGCATGAGGCTGTTGCCATTTTCCAAAGGAAAATGGATCAGAGCTTAAAGCCAGATAGTTTACTAATAATTAGCTAATGTGTAGTATGAACCAACTGTGAAACCAAATATAGCAATTAAAGCACATGGCACATTCAAATAAATCCTTAGAATAAAATTAAGGAGAAGGAAAATGGGAAGTATTTGAAGAATCCTACTCTGGGATAGGTACATGGAGTCATGGGTAGGTCTGTTCTAAGATGATTTTTACATACTTACAATTGCTTTTTTAAAAGAAAAAGATAGTTGCAACTCCAAAAAAAAAAAAAAATTGCCCTCATACTTAAATTTCCACAGGCTCTCTCCCCTAAAGCTTCCTCTTTTCCATGATTCAGTAATTGCTGGCAAGAGGAGCCACTTGCACCTCAAAATAAGGGGCAAGTGGCTAATTATTTCTGTACAGGCCCATCTGCAAACTCAATCAGTTGCAGATGTAGAATTGTGCCCACAAAAAGGCAGCAGCTTTTACACTGCAGAGGGCTAGATGCAGTGGAGAAGCAATGCAATAACCCAGCAGTAGAAATGGGGCATATCTCTATTCAGTCTCCCAGAGGTGCCACCCTGGTGATTTTCTTTAAAACAAATAAGAACCACCAAAAAAAAAAAAAAAACCAGATATATATTCAAATAAGCAAATCAAATCTCATGATCTGCTTATCTTGGTCTAAATATTAAGTCTCAAGTTCCTTCAGTGTTTGGCCTAACTCTGAAAAAGTGGAAGCATTAGTTACTCAGTCCTGTCCAACTTTTTGCAACCCCATGGACTGTAGCCCACCAGGCTCTTCTGTCCATAGGATTCTTCAGGCAAGAATACTCAAATGTGTTGTCTCTTCCTTCTCCAGGAGACCTTTTCGACCCAAGGACTGAATCTGTGGCTTCTTCATTAGCAGGAAGATTCTTTACCTTCTGAGCCACCAGGGAAGCCCTTGGCCTAACTCTACCTCAGTCTTTTTTTTTTTTTTTTAATTTAAGAAGGAAGAGAGCAAGAAGGAAACCATATGTCCACAGGGAGGTCTCCCATGCCAGGTGCTATGCTTGTCAACTGAATCCTCATGATGACCCGATGGTTTGGCGACAACAATCCCTATTTTACAGATGAGGAAACCATTACATATCTACTAGATGGAAAAAAAATACCTAAACTCAAGTTTTTCAGATTCTAAACACTGTACTGTTTTGTTTTGAACCATAATCACCTAGCCACCACTTTAATTTTTAATATATAGTGACACGGCATGTTCAAGAACAACTCTTCTATAAGCATTTATTGCACACTGGTCTGACTACACACTATTTACACTCTTCTTTGCACCACCACCAAGAGATAAAGTCTCAGTAAAGATCAGCCAGTCATAAGATAATGCAAAGTATCTTATTTACTGATATGTCTGAGTTTATATATATATATATATATATATATATACACACACACACGTATGTATATATTTAATTTATTCTGTATTGAGCTAATATTTGTTTGCCAGGTACCTCCACAGACCTGGTAAAGAAGCCAGATAAGCTTCCTGCCCCCATACAGCTTATGCACATTAGGAGACAAAATTAATAAACAAATCAACAAACACTCCTAAAGCCCAGTAACTTCAGATAGTGATAAGTACAAAGTCCTATTTGGGGAAAAAATAAATCACAACAGGGAACAGAGAACAATGGGAGTTAGAACAAAGTTATGTCAGACAGATGCTCAGGAAGACTTCTTGGAGAAGGTGGCATCTGAGCAGAGATGTGAATGCTGTGAAGTAGCAGCTGGAGAGAACGACAATGCAGGCTGAGAGGTGAAAAAGAAAGAGAGGACTTCAGGAACAGCAAGAAGGCTTCACAAACACAGGGCAAGAGAAAGCATCATATCACCTGGTAACAAAGCTTTACTCTCCAAAGAGATAAAATCTCTGTACAAGCTGAGGCAGTCATCCACTCTTTTGTTATTTATTCAAAATAATAAAAACATTGAAAGATTCAATCTTTCATCTAACAGATTACTGTTGAGTGTCTACTACATGATGGCTGTCTACAGAGATGATTTACGGAGATATAGATATCAGAGAGAAAGAGAAGAGAAGCAAAAAACCTCATGCTTGGACACACAAACAGGACCTTCTCCAAAATCCAGACAGTGCCAAGGTGGACTCGGTATGACACGGAGCATCCTTCTGACGTCAAGCTGGGTAAGCAGAATTCAGTCTGCAACACTCTGGGTGAGATGCAGGAACATGTTTGTGAGAGAAACTGGGATTCTATTTCTAAGGGCACTACAAGGTTTCCATTAAGGTTCAAAGGGGAAAAAAGAACATCCAGCAGTAAGACATTCTGTGATACAGAAAACTAGAGAGATAGCCTACATACAGGAGTTGTATCACACATGACATTATACGCAGGCCTGTGAGAAGCTGGAATTCTCCCAATTCACTGAGCAATATAAAGCAATTTATTTGGACCTTCTAAGCTCAGGGTTCTGACTTCCCGAACTGGAATGATAATGTTTTCCCGAACACTGGACACCCACTGAGGCATTGGAACATAGCAGTGAACAGCTATCTTCAAAGAACTTCATGTCTACGATGAGAAGACCCAGAAATAAACACAGAAGTATAAGACACTGTGATGTTATGACTAAGTATAGAGCTGTTGAGGCACCTAGCAAAGAGTACCTGCCGCATTCTGTGGAGTCAATGAAGATATCTTCTTGTTGTCATTTAGTCGCTAAGCTGTGTCTGACTCTTTTGAGAGTCCATGGACTGTAGCCCACCAGGCTCCTCTGTCCATGGGGTTCTCCAGGCAAGGAGGAGAGTGAAATGTGTTCATGCCTAGGACACCCCACCAGCACCACACACACTCTCAAACTGGCCCTGCCTTACTCTTGGCCTCTTCCTTCTTCAGGGGAGCTTCCAGACCCAAAGATCAAACCCATGTCTCTTGCATTGGCAGGCAGATTCTTTACCACTGAGACCCCATGTGACAATTAAGCTGATACTCAAGGGACAAGTAAAAATTAGCAAGCAAGGAAATGAGGTGACATCAAAGGAGAATGTTCCAGTCTGAGGGAGGAAAGCTTGCAAGGAGCAGAAACAAGAAAGAGCATGTCTGTTCTGGGACCTGGAACTAGTTCCAAATGGCTAAAGAAAAGTGAAAAGAAGAGTGGTGGGATGGATGAGGCCCAAATTTTAAAGGCTGTTATAAGAATTTTAAGGACCTTTATCCCAAGGGCAGTGGCATATTTAAAGTTTGGAGCTTGGGGATGGCAAGATTCAACTTGTGTTCGATAAAGATAATGCTGGCTGCTGTGGATCAGTGTGTATCACAGCTGACTGCTGTAAATGCAAGCAGGAGGGTCAAGTAGCCCCCACAGACATTCAGGCAAGATCCCTGTGAGGGGGTATCCGCTGTGATAGTGACTGGACAACTTCAACAGGTGAATGGGCAGGTGACTGCAGTTCATCCATGCAGTGGGACACTACTGATTTTCAACAGACAAATACCCACCAACGCATGGATGAACCTCAAAGGAATTATAGTACATCATAATAACTGCAAATCCATACTTTATATTATGGGTCACTCTTGGTGTCACATATTCTACAGGTTTGGACAAATGACAAGTCTCTACCATTATAATATTAGATAAAGTATTCTCACTGTCCTAAAAAACCTCTGTGGTCCACATATTCATCCCTCTCCCCACCTGCAATCCTTGACAACCACTGTCTTTTTACTCTCTGAAGTTTTGCTTTATGCATTTTTTAAAATGCATAGTTATACACCAAAGAAGGTATATTTTACTAAAATCATATACTATATTTTCTAATTCAATACAACTCTAGACAGTGCTTATAGGCCTAAAGGGAAAGGGACAGCCCACAGTGTCCAGGAGCTGTCTCCTCAGTCTAAAACAACCCAGAGTGTAGGATCTGCAGAGGACTAGGGGAGAAGTTGACCGGTAGATTGTTGAGACTCCCTCATCTCACCTTCACGTCCAAAAAGAGGTGGGGAGGTGCTGGGGTCAAGGGTGAAATGCATTCAGGCCTAGGACACCCCACCAGCACCACACACACTCTCAAACTAGCCCTGCCTAACTCCTGGGCTCCTCTCAACCCTTCCTCTGTAGTATAGTCACACTGAATCCTCCAACTGTTAAGTTCCCATAATCCTACCATCCCTGGCTTGGCAATTACCTTATCTTCTTTCCCCCTTCCCCTTGTCTCCCTGAGACCTTGCTGCCCCAGAAAATGGAGCGTCCTCCTTCCTGACTACCCCGCACCCCCCAACTCCTGCTCTCTCACACTCTCAGCACCTGTACTTCTTTATGATACTCTCTGCAATGATATCAGGTGATTAACTCCATATTCATAACTGTAACTTAACTGGCATTTACTGACTACCATTTTCCACTGAAAGTCTATGGGGCAGAGACTCCATCTCTCTGATTTTGTCTCATCTCGGGGCTGTATTCCCAGCCCAACACAGGAGGCTCTCATTACATATGTGCTGAGTGAATTTCAGTAAGTTGCTCATTAGATATATAACGCCTGTTGAAGATCCTCTGGAAAATCTTCTGGACTCCTCTAAGTTAGTGAAAGTGAAGTCTCTCAGTCTTGTCCAACTCTTTGCGACCCCATGGACTGTAGCCCACCAGGCTGCTCCGACCAAGGGATTCTCCAGGCAAGAGTACTGGAGTAGGTTGCCATTTCCTTCTCCAGGGGATCTTCCCGACCCAGGGATCGAACCCTGGTCTCCTGCATTGCAGGCAGATGCTTTAACCTCTGAGCCACCAGGGAAGGGAAAACAAATGAGAAAAGATTAGTAGGGAAAACCACCAGACCATTTCGTTCAGTTCAGTCACTCAGTAATGTCTGACTCTTTGTGACCCCATGAATCGTAGCACGCTATATACCTCTGTGTCCATGACAAACTCCCAGAGTACACCCAAACCCATGTCCATGGAGTCAGTGATGCCACCCAACCATCTCATTCTCTGTCATCCCTTTCTCTGCCTGCAATCAATCCTTCCCAGCATCAGGGTCTTTTCAAATGAGTCAGCTCTTTGCATCAGGTGGCCAAAGTATTGGAGTTTCAGCTTCAACATCAGTCCTTCCAGTGAACACCCAGGACTGACTTCCTTTAGAATGGACTGGTTGGACCTCTTTTCAGTCCAAAGGACTCTCAAGAGTCTTCTCCAACACCACAATTCAAAAGCATCAATTTTTCAGCACTCATCTTTCTTTATAGTACAACTCTCACATTCATACATGACCACTTGAAACACAAGAGCCTTGACTAGACAGACCTTTGTTGGCAAAGTAATGTCTCTGCTTTTAAATACCCTGTCTAGGTTAGTTATAACTTCCCTTCCAAGAAGTGAGTGTCTCTTTATTTCCTGGCTGTAATCACCATCTTCAATGATTTTAGAGCCCAGAAAAATAAAGTCTGACACTGTTTCCCCATCTATTTGCCATGAAGTGATGGGATCAGATGCCATGATATTAGTTTTCTGAATGTAGTGCTTGAAGCCAACTTTTTCACTCTCCTCTTTCACTTTCATCAAGAGGCTCTTTAGTTCTTCTTCGCTTTCTGCCATAAGGGTGGTGTCATTTGCATATCTGAGGTTATTGATATTTCTCCCAGCAATCTTGATTCTGGCTTGTGCTTCCTCCAGCCAAGCGTTTCTCATGATGTACTATGCATATAAGTTAAATAAGTAGGGTGACAACATACAGCCTTGATATACTCCTTTTCCTATTTGGAACCATTCTGTTGCTCCATGTCCAGTTCTAACTGTTGCTTCCTCATAGAGTTTTCTCAAGAGACAGGTCAGGTGGTCTGGTATGCCTATATCTTTCAGAATTTTCCACAGTTTATTGTGATCCACACAATAAACTGTGAAAGGCTTTGGCATAGTCACTAAAGCAGAGATACACGTTTTTGTGGAACTCTCCTGCTTTTTTGATGATCCAGCAGATGTTGGCAATTTGATCTCTGGTTCTTCTGCCATTTCTAAAACCAGATTGAACATCTGGAAATTCATAGTTCATGTATTGCTGAAGCCTGGCTAGGGGGATATTAAGCATTACTTTATTAGCGTGTGAGATGAGTGCAATTGTGCGGTAGTTTGAGCATTCTTTGGCATTGCCTTTCTTTGGAATTGGAATGAAAACTGACCTTTTGCAGCCCTGTAGCCACTGCTGAGTTTTCCAAATTTGCTGGCATATTGAGTGCAGCACTCTCACAGCATCATCTTTCAGGATTTAAAATAGCTCAACTGGAATTCCATCACCTCCACTAGCTTTGTTCATAGCGATGCTTCCTAAGGCCCACTTGACTTCACATCCCAGGATGTCTGGCTCTAGGTGAGTGATCACACCATCATGATTATCTGGGTCATGAAGATCTTTTTTGTACAGTTCTTCTGTGTACCTCTTGACACCTCTTCTTAATATCTTCTGCTTCTGTTAGGTCCCTACAATTTCTGTCCTTTACTGAGCCCATCTTTGCATGAAATGTTCCCTTGGTATGACCTAAATCAAATCCCTTACAATTGATTATACAATGGAAGTGACAAATATATTTAAGATTTTAGAGGAATCAACCTACCTGACTTCAGGCTATACTACAAAGCCACAGTCATTAAGACAGTATGGTACTGGCACAAAGACAGAAATATAGATCAATGGAACAAAATAGAAAGCCCAGAGATAAATCCACACATCTATGGACACCTTATCTTTGACAAAGGAGGCAAGAATATACAATGGAGAAAAGACAACCTCTTTAACAAGTGGTGCTGGGAAAACTGGACAGCCACTTGAAAAAGAATGAAACTAGAACACTTTCTAACACCATACACAAAGATAAACTCAAAATGGATCAAAGATCTAAGCATAAGACCAGAAACTATAAAACTCCTAGAGGATAACAGAGGCAAAACACACTCTGCCATAACCCAAAGCGGGATACTCCATGACCCACCTCCCAGAATATTGGAAATAAAAGCACAAATAAACAAATGGGACCTAATTAAAATTAAAAGCTTCTGCACAACAAAGGAAACTATAAGCAAGGTGAAAAGACAGCCTTCAGAATGGGAGAAAATAATAGCCAATGAAGCAATGGACAAACAATTAATCTCAAAAATATACAAGCAACTCCTGCAGCTCCATTCGAGAAAAATAAACGACCCAATCAAAAAGTGGGCCAAAGAACTTAACAGACATTTCTCCAAAGAAGACATAAAAATGGCTAACAAACACATGAAAAGATGCTCAACATCACTCATTATCAGAGAAATGCAAATCAAAACCACAATGAGATATCACTTTATACCAGTCAGAATGGCTGCAATCCAAAAATCTACAAGCAATAAATGCTGGAGAGGATGTGGAGAAAAGGGAACTCTCTCACACTGTTGGTGGGATTGCAAACTAGTACAGCCACTATGGAAAACAGTGTGGAGGTTCCTTAAAAAACTTCAAATAGACCTGCCATATGACCCAGCAATCCCACTGCTGGGCATATACACCGAGGAAACCAGAATTGAAAGAGCCACGTGCACCCCAATGTTCATCGCTGCATTGTTTACAATAGCCAGGACATGGAAGCAACCTAGATGCCCATCAACTGACGAATGGATAAGAAAGCTGTGGTACATATACACAATGGAATATTACTCAGCATTAAAAAAAATTCATTTGAATCAGTTCTACTCAGATGGACGTAACTGGAGCCCATTATTCAGAGTGAAGTAAGCCAGAAGCAAAAACAACAATATAGTATATTAATGCATACATATGGAATTTAGAAAGACGGTAACGAGAACCCAGCATGCGAGACAGCAAAAGGAACGCAGATGTATAGAATAGACTTGTGGACTCTGTGGATGAGGGAAAGGGTGGGATGATATGGGAGAATGGCATTGAAACATGTTAATTACCATATGTGAAATCAATCGCTAGCCCAGGATTGATGCTCGGGGCTGGTGCAACGAGATTTCCCGGGGGGAGGGAGGAGGGAAGGGGGTCCTGGAGGGGGAGCATATGTAAACCCATGGTGATATCATGTTATTGTATGGCAAAACTAATAAAAAAAAAATGAAGATCAACATCACTACTCAGGATGTGAAAACACAAATTGCTAATAATCAATTTATTATTTAAAAAAAAAAGATTTTAGATCTGATAGACAGAGTGCCTGAAGAACTACAGACAGACATTTGTGACACTGTAAAAGGGTGGGGGTGGTCTAGACCATCCCTCAAAAAAGAAATGCAAAGAGGCAAAATGGTTGTCTGAGGAGGCTTACAAATAGCTGGGAAAAGAAGAGAAGTGAAAAGGCAAAGAGAAAAGGAAAGATATACCTATTTGCATGCAGAGTTCCAAACAGCAAGGAGAGATAAAAAGCTTTCCTCAGTGATCAATGCAAAGAAATAGAGGAAAACAATAAAATGGGACAGACTAGAGATCTCTTCAAGAAAATTAGAGATACCAAGGGAACATTTCATGCAAAGATGGGTACAAATTAAAGGACAGAAATGATATGGACTTAACAGAAACAAGAGATATTAAGAAGAGGTGGCGAGAATACACAGAAGAACTATACAAAAAAGATCTTCATGACCCAGATAACCATAATGGTGTGATCACGCATCTAGAAGCAGAGGAATGTGAAGTTAAGTGGGCCTTACGAAGCATCACCAAGAACAAAGCTAGTGGAGGTGATGAAATTCCAGGTGAGCTATTTCAAATCCTAAAAGGTGATGCTGTGAGAGTGCTGCACTCAGTATGCCAGCAAATTTGGAAAATCCAGCAGTGGCCACAGGAAGAGAAAAGGTTAGCTTTCATTCCAATCCAAAATAAAGGCAATGCCAAAGAATGCTCAAACTACCGCACAATTGCACTCATCTCACTAGCAAAGTAATACTCAAAATTCTCCAAGCCAGGCTTCTACAGTACATGAACCATGAACTTTCACATGTTCAAGTTGGATTTAGAAAAGGCAGAGGAACCAGAGATCAAATGGCCAACATCTACTGGATGATCGAAAAAGCAAGAGACTTCCAGAGAAATATCTACTTCTGTTTTATTGACAATGTCAAAGCCTTTGACTGTATGGATCACATACAAACTGGAAAATTCTTCAAGAGATTGGAACACCAGGCCACCTGACCTGCTTACTGAGAAATCTGCATGCAGGTCAAGAAGCAATAGTTAGAACTGGACATGGACCAACAGACTGGTTCCAAACAGGAAAAGGGGTACATCAAGGCTGTATATTGTCACCCTGCTTATTATTTATATGCAGACTACATCATGAGAAATGCTGGACTGGATGAAGCATAAGCTGGAATCAAGATTGCCGGAAGAAACATCCATAACCTCAGACATGCAAATGAAATCACCCTTATGGCAGAAGGCTAAGAACTAAAGAGCCTCTTGATGAAAGTGAAAGAGGAGAGTGAAAAAGTTGGCTAAAAACTCAACATTCAGAAAACTAAGATCATGGCATCTGGTCCCATCACTTCATGGCTAATAGATAAGGAAACAATGCAAACAGTGAGAGACTTTATTTATTTTTTTTTTTTTTGCTCCAAGTTTGCAGATGGTAACTGCAGCCATGAAATTAAAAAACGCTTACTCCTTGGAAGAAAAGTTATGACCAACTTGTACAGCATGTTAAAAAGCAGAGACATCACTTTGACAACAAAGGTCCATCTAGTCCAAGTTATAGTTTTTCCAGTAGTCATATATGGATGAGAATGTTGGAACACAATAAAAGCTGAGCACCGAAGAATTGATGCTTTTGAACTGCGGTGTTGGAGAAGACTCTTGAGAATCCCTTGGACTGCAAGGAGATCCAACCAGTCATCCTGAAGGATATCAATCCTGAATAATTGGAAGGACTGATGCTGAAGCTGAAATTCCAACACTTTGGCCACCTGATGCAAAGAACTGACTCATTTGAAAAGACCCTGATCCTGGGAAAGACTGAAGCCAGGAGAAGGGGATGACAGAGGATGAGATGATTGGATGGCATCACCGACTTGATGGACATGAATTTGAGTAAGCTCCAGGAATTGGTGATGGACAGCGAAGTCTGGCGTGCTGTAGTCCATGGGGTTGCAAAGAGTCAGACAGGACTGAGTGACTGAACTGAACTAAATGAGAAACAAGGCCTTTACAGAAAGAAGGAACCTCCTTCCCCACTCATTTTCCTGAAGCATACAGCTGAAATATTCAAGATAAGACACATACAGGCAGGACCTCTTTACAGTTCAGAATGAAGCACTACCCTAGGGCTGCAGTTTAAATGGGAACCCTGCTCTGTTTGTTTCTGAATGAATGTAACTCCTGATTCAGAGATTCAATAAAAGATCAAAAATAATTTTCCAGGGCCCTCTATGAACTCAGATAAGTGCTGGAATGAAAACATTTACCAACAGATTAAAGTGGTTTCAACATTTCCATTATAAACCCCTGTTTTCAGGGACTTAAATGATAAGCAAGCTGTAAAACTTAATTCTAAACTGAAACTTGTCAAATAACAATAAACTGTCTTCAAAGATATTTTTAAAGAAAAGGAAAAAGAAGAGAAAAAGTCCAACCTTTGACCACTAGGAAGTTATTAGTAAACTGCCAAAAAGGAAACACTAAAAAGCAGTTTTCAATGTTTCTTTAAATCATCTTTGTAAGAAAGAAAATACCTTTGTTTTCAACATGAATCTTCAAAACTGGTGATCAGAGATGAGGCCATTACATGAATACAGGAAATGTTTTCATAGGAAAGTTGACTCAGGAAAAAAAGGGTGTTGATTCCATCCCTATAGTATAATGGGCAGCCATTTTTTTTTAAAGCCCCAAAATTTAATCCAATCACATTTTTTGTCAGTAGGAATATGCAGAAAAACAGCAACTCCGTGTATTCTATAGATAAAATAAACTGAGCATAAACTATGCTCTCTTAGTCCTGTATGGCCTTGGAGAGGAAAACAGACCTTGAGAAATGTGAGCAGTTCAGACACTGCCCATTTTGCTTAAAATATAATATAAATAATGTCATACAATCCTAACAATGTGCCCTTTACCCAGACTTTAAAATCCCAGCACATCTCCACCCAAGTTCTGAGGGAGCACCATTATGGATGTCCTATGGATAGTTTAACAATCATTACAGACTCATTTGCTCTGTACATAGCTTCCAGGATGAAAATGAAAAGGCACTCGAAATGATGTGACCCACATGGATTCTGCTCTGGATTCTGTTCTCAATTCACTTTAGGCTTTAAATTAGAGACATTCAATAGAGAGCCAGTATTATGGGAAAAGGCAGTCAAGTGCAGGGTTTGCAACTCTGGCCCACAGGCCAGTTTCCAGCCCACTACCTGTTTTTGTAAGCAGGACTTACTGAAACACAGCCATGTCCATTTGCGTACATAATGTCTATACGTGGTTGAGTGCTTTGTTTCAAATGGCAGAGATGCACAGTTGCAGTAGAGACTTCTAAAGAAAATCAGTCCTGATTATTCATTGGAAGGACTGATGTTGAAGCTGAAACTCCAAAACTTTAGCCACCTAATGCAAAGAATTGACTCATGACCCTGATGCTGAGAAAGATTGAAGGCAGGAGAAGGGGACGACAGAGGATGAGATGGTTGGATGGCATTACCAACTTGATGGACATGAGTTTGAATAAACTCTGAGAGTTGGTGATGGACAGGGAGGCCTGGTGTGCTGCAGTCCATGGGGTTGCAAAGAGTCAGACAGCAATGAGTGACTGAACTGAACTGAACTGAACTGAAGTCCTTTAAGAAAATATTTGATAAGCCCCAGGGCACAGGCTGTGAGGAGATTAGATCTCTCTGTGACCTTAGGCAGATTAATTAATCTCTTTGAGTCTTGGGTGCATCCACTGAAAAATGAGATAATAGATAATAAGAATACCACCTATCCCATAGGGTACAATGACTTCCCTGGTAGCTCAGACAGTAAAGTGTCTGCCTACAATGTGGGAGACCCAGGTTCAATCCCTGGGTCAGAAAGACCTCCTAGAGAAGGAAATGGCAACTCAATCCAGTATTCTTGCCTGGAAAATCCCATGAACAGAGGAACCTGTAGGCTACAATCTCCATGGGGTTGCAAAGAGTTGGACACGACTGAGCGACTTCACTTTCACTCTCATAGGATACCTATGGCAGCTATGGGAGTTAAGACAACTGTAGAAAGGGAGGGAATGGGATTTTTAAGAACTGACACTTGATATCATTTGAAGATTTAAGAACTGCTTTTATTTTCTCAATCTTCTTTGAGAAATATGAAATATTAAATAGTTCTTTTTATGTAGAAACGATGAGGAGCTAAAGGTATGGTCTATGGGGAGACTGAGGAGCACAGAGACCTGAACTCTGCTATAGTCAGGTGGACTAGGACTAAGCTATGAAGAAAGGTAGTTACGTGGGCCAGGGAAAGAAGTAGACAAGAGACAGGTCTGAGCAACCTGGCAAGATACTGAAATAAGCAGGCAAAGGTGACCAATGAGAAACTCCATGTGATGAGGAAGCACAAGATTTTAGAATCAGGGAAGCCTGAAGCTCTCTCTACTCAAGTCTACCCTGTGGTGACCAACTCTCCCACCTCAAGGCTCTCTGATAACTCAGTTGGTAAAGAATCCGCCTGCAATGCAGGAGACCCCGATTCAACTACTGGGTAAGGAAGATCCACTGGAGAAGGGATAGGCTACCCACTCCAGTATTCTTGGGCTTCCCTTGTGGTTTAGCTGGTAAAGAATCCACCTGCAGTGCAGGAGACCTGGGTTTGACCCCTGGGTTGGGAAGATCCCCTGGAGAAGGGAAAGGCTACCCACTCAGTACTCTTGCTTGGAGTATTCCATGGGCTGTATAGGGTCACAACTTTCACTTTCCTTTCCTTTCCTCCACCTCAATGTTTCAGCAAAGCCTGTTAGCCCCCACATGCCTTGTGTGAGTGTGAGTGATAAGAATGTAATTAAGGGATGGGGGCGGGAGGCTATGTTCCATGACTGAGTAAACAAAACAACCAGACCCCAGGGAGGGAGATATATGCAAGCTCAACAATACAAAAGGGGCAGAAATTCCCAATTGAAGGGCTCCTTGAGAACCAGGAGACTCTGGGGTACGGCGGTGAGGACTCCTAGGAAGGGATGGGCTTCTTACTGGATGTGGGATATGACAAGGAAGCTGTATCTACTTATCTCAAAGGACAGGGTGACCTCAGCAGGTAGCCAAGTTATACACATTAGGAGCCTTCCATAAGGGCTGACACAAGAGATCATTTGCCTGATCTTTCATATATCCTTGCCATAATAATTATTGGTGCTGTTTACTGGGAGTCAGCAAACCTGACTCCCACTGCTTTTCTGTCTCACAATCTCAATCAAACCATTTAATTACTTCTGGACCTTAGCTTCCTCATCTATAAAAATAACTGTCCTGGTGACCCCACAGGATGGTGGAGGGGACTGAATGGAACATGTACCCTATGAAAATTGTGAAGCTCTACCCCAATGTAACATAGCAACATTAACAAGTAGTTATTTTTTTGGTAAAATGTTAACCAGTATAACCTCTTAAAATGGAAACTTCGAAGATCTAGAAGTTTACATTTTCTTTCCATTTAATTCTAGGTAATAAAACTGGTAACATCCTCAAAGTTGTAGTAGGCAATAGGAAGAGACAGATAATCCACTTGCAGCTCATGGTACCCTCTTCCCATAGTTTGGGATCATTTTCAAAAGTATGACTTTAAACCATCTGCGAACTCTTCCTTCAAGTCTTGCTATATTAAACTTTGCAACAGCTATCAGTTGTACTAAGTCATATTATTAATTCATATTATTTTAGGAAAACAGTTGAGAATAATATAAATTCATCCTTTAAATAAAATATATGCACTTATCTATCAAAAAACAATCATGATCTGGCATGGCCCAACGTTGGTTTTCAGAGGTTCACAGACCCTTATGGCAGTGGGATGTAATCTCATACCCCAACACAGAGGCTACCAAAGACAGTGCTAGTGTTGGGTTGCAGTACTCGTTAACTCAGGTGAGACACGGGCCCTCTGTGTATAAACTATCAAAGCCCCACTACACATAAACTGAAACACTGAACATGGAAACCTGGGTCCCTTTAATCAACATCTGCTCAACAGTTTGCCTCTTTGCACCAGCCAGCAGAGGGAATTTGATACGGCTTCCCTGTTACAAAGCCGAAAATAGGCCAAGTGAACAACCTGAGCTTGCGTGTTCTAGATGAGACGGCAGGGTTCCCTGGTAGGGAGGGCAGACTTAAGCAGAAAAGACAGGCATCATTTGCTGTCAAGTTTCAGAAATTTTCTCTCCCAGCAGAACAGCAAATGAACCAAGTTATTCTCCTCCATTCCAGGGAGTGATATCACTTTTTTCAGACAATAAAATTCATGGAAAGTTAAATAGTTTGATTATCTTTAACACCAGTAAATATTATTGCAATCCATGGTCAAATACATTTATGTCTGGTTTTGATATGCAACCTTACCTTCTATTATTCAGAGGAAATTTGACTGAAAAGACATTAGTCATCAAGCCTGCCCCAAAGAGCTCCAGCAGTACTTTTCCTACTAGAATATCCTGTGTAACAGGTGAGATGAACAGACTACAGAGGTAATGTATGCTGGCTTCCAAATCTGCCACTCTCTGGAGGCCTGCTAGCTCCATCACTAGCACAACCCAGATGCAGAGACTCTGCCTGTTTTGGTTGAATTCATTCTTTCTCTATCTCTTGGCCCACCCTGCTCTTTCTACCTGCATTTGTCCCTCCATGTTGAGGGTTGCTCTCTTCTGGTTGGTAGTATCTGCCCACATTTCAACAACAACAACAAGTGTTGATTAAGATCTTGAGGGGCCTGAAAAGAGTGGGCATAGGGAAAACTCATTAAAGGAACATAGGAATATCGTAATTTGGCAAACTAAAAAAAAAAAAAAAATGAGAATATACTCACAGGGCTTTGGAACACACTGACAGAAGGGAGGGGACATAAACTTGAGCATAATTACATTCTCAGTAAATTCATTGCTGGGTTTCCCAGGCGGCACAGTGATAAAGAATCTGCCTGCTAATACAGAAGACACAGGTTTGATCCCTGGTCAGGAAAAACTCCTGGAGGAGGAAATGGCTACCCACTGGAGGAGGCCAGCATTCTGGCCTGGGAAATCACATGGACAGAGGAGCCTGTCAGGCTACAGTCCAGAGGGTCACAAAAGAGTCACATACAACTGAGCACACATGAATGCACGCAAGTTCATCTCTGTTAAGTAACAACTAATTCTTATTGATCAATGTCCAGAGAACCCTCAGGTCATCCTGCCTTGCGAGACAATATCTTACTACTTGTCATATGATAATCATTCCTTCACCTGGTGACAAACACTTTGGAGGCGCTAAGAGCTCCGTAGAGGACACAATGTTTGCCTGTTCCATTCCTAAGAGATAGTTTATGCTGGTTTCCACAAGCGGAGAGAAGGAAGACATGAAACATCTCTGGCACTGTATAGCTTTCTTGGAGTCATAAGGATTTTGGCATGTTTGCTAAAATATTCTGTATTTCTCTTGAAAAACCTATTTTTCAATGGCACCAAATAAGAAAGGAAGAGTTGCAACTCAGTGGATCCATTGTCAACTGCCTCAGATATAAGAGAAAAATACAAACGAACAACACTGACCAGGTCTCCTGGCATTGTTGAGACACAGAAGAAACTCACAAAAGGGAATCAACCTTCAAGAGTTGAGTAATCAAAAAACAAAAACAAAACAAAAAAAAAAGTGAGTTATCATTGTTGTAAAACTGATCATCATTTAATATCATATAAGTGAAAAACAGAAAGGACCACGTAAAAAATACTCTCTGGTGCTGGTCCCATGGAGCTCTCAGTCCTGCATTCACAACCTCAGAATTAATCAGTAAAGAGTTAGGCAAGAATAAAGGTATCTATCCTAATAGTTTGATTGGAAACATTCATTAAATAAGGATTCATTAGGAGCCAGGCACTCTGCTGAACACTTTTCACTCAATCTCTCTTGAATCCTTACAACTTCTCTATGAAGTGGGTACTACAATCATGTTTATCACAAAGATTAGGGAAACTGAGGTTGAGTGCAGCTAAAGAACTAGTGTAAGCAACAGAGTCAAAACAGCAGAAGTCAAAATTTAATCCCAGGTGTTTTTTGCTTCCCTTTTTTCCCAAAGAAATCTTTTTCTCACCTGTTCCTCCTTCCTCCAGCACAAACACATATCATAAACAATGGCTATTAAATCTTACAATTTGAAACTGTTCAAATGTTTATATTTTAATTTTAATTGTGGTGAAACATACACAACATAAAATTTACCATCTTAACCACTGCACTCATCTCACCTGCTAGCAAAATAATGCTCAAAATTCTCCAAGCTAGACTTCAACAGTACATGAAGCAAGAACTCCCAGATGTTCAAGCTCGACTTAGAAAAGGTAGAGGAACCAGAGATCAAATTTCTAACATCCGTTGGATAACCAAAATAGAAAGAGAATTCCAGAAAAATAATCTACTTCTGCTTCACTGAATAAGCTAAAGCCTTTGACTGTGTAGATCATAACAAAGGGGAAAATTCTTAAAGACATGGGAATACCAGACCACCTTACTCGCCTCCTGCAAAACCTGTATGCAGGTCAAGAAGCAACAGTTAGAACTGGACATGAAACAAGGAACTGGCTCCAAATTGCGAAAGGAGTACGTCAAGGCTGTATATGGTCACCCTGCTTATTTAACTTAAATACAGAGTATACCATGTGAAATGCCAGGCTGGATGAAGTACAAGATGGAATTCAGATTGCCAAGAGAAATATCATTAACTTCAGATATGCAGATAACATCACCTTTATGGCAGAAAGTGAAGAGGAACTAAGGAGTCTCTTGATGAAGATGAAAGAGAAGAGTGAAAAAGCTGGCTTAAAACTCAACATTCAAAAAACTAAGATCATGGTATCTGGTCCCATCACTTCATGGCAAAACAATGGAAACAGTAACAGACTATCTTCTTGGGCTCCAAAATCACTGCAGATGGTGACTGCAGCCATGAAATTAAAAGACACCTGCTCCTTGGAAGAAAAGCTATGACCAACCTAGATAGCATATTAAAAAGCTGAGATATTACTTTGCCAACAAAGGTCCATCTAGTTAAAGCTATGGTTTTTCCAGTAGTTGTGTATGGATGTAAGAGTTGGACTATAAAGAAGGTTGAACACCAAGGAAGTGATCTTTTGAGCTGTGTTGCTGGAGAAGACTCTTGAGAGTCCCCTGGACTGCAAAGAGATCAAATCAGTCAATCCTAAAAGAAATCAGTCCTGAATATTCATTGAAAGGACTGATGCTGAAGCTGAAGCTCCAAATACTTTGGCCACCTGATGCGAAGAGCCAACTCATTAGAAAAAAACCTGATGCTGGGAAAGACTGAAGGCAGGAGAGGAAGGGGATGACAGAGGACAAGATGGTTATGGCATCACGGACTCAAAGGACAAGAGTTTGAGCAAACTCCAGGAGATGGTAAAGGACAGGGAAGTCTGGCGTGCTATAGTACATGGAGTCACAAAGAGTAGGTCATGATTGAAATACTGAACAACAACAAACCATTGTTAAGTATACATTCCAATAGCATTAAGTATATTTGCTTTGCTGTGTGATCATCACCACTATCCATCCACAGAACTCTTTTCATCTTGCAAAACTAAAACTCTGTACCTATTAAATAACTCTCATCTTAACACTTTTTGACTTTGTTTTTCTTTTAATTTTTCAGCATCACACCTCACAGTGCCTAAGCACTTCTTGGCCTTGCTTCAGAACTTCTCAACTGCAAAGACTTCTGCTGCCTGTTGGCTTCTGACTTAGCTGGCTGATTCTTCAGTCTCTCTAAGATGTGCCTAAAATACAACACTGAAGTAACTTCCCAGAACACCATCTTTCTCTGTTAAATTGGAATAAGCTCAGTACATATCTGTCATGAGGGTGCCATCAGGACTAAATGACACACTCATCAATATAACCCACAAACACTTTTTCAGCTTATAAATACTTATTACCTGGCAAAGGTTGATCTCTGCACTTGGGCTACATCAGTAAACAAAACACAGCAATCCCTGCTACTGTGGAGCTTAGATTCAGCAAAGAAAGGGAGGTAAAAAGATAAAAATAAACATAATTAGTAAGTAATGACAGAGTGCACTGAAAAGTGAAGGATTCTGGGAAAAAAAGAACAAATAGAGTAAGGTAAGAAGGGCGAGATGGCTGGATGGCAATCACTGATGCAATGGACATAAACGAGAGCAAACTTTGGGAGATGGTGAGGGACACGGAGGCCTTGTGTGCTGCAGTCCATGGGGTTGCAGAGAGTCGGACACAGTTGGGTGTCTAAACCACAAGAAGGATAAAGACTGCTGGGTGGGGGCAAGCAGGATGCATTATTTGCATAAGGTGGTTTCATTGAGAAAGTGACATTAGAGCAAAGACTTGGAGGTGGTAAGGAAGTTACCCTTTTAATGTGTAAAGGACCTAACACGTGACACAGAGGAACTGCTCAGTAAGTATTTGTTGCTATTATGAAATAAAATAATAATTACAATGATGATAACAATATCTTCTTGATCTTGCTCCTAGGGTATCTCATAAAGCCACAGAAATGAAAAATAAAATGACAATTTATTGTTTTCTTTGCATTATGTTCACAATAAATTGCTCTCTAAATAATTTATTTCTGGTTATCATGGGTACTCATAGTGATATAATCAATATGATTTTCAGACAAACTCTTATAAAAAAATATCATCAACTCAGATGACAAATTTCTTACCCCGGACTTTATAATCCTTTAGTTATTATTTCCAATACCCAAACATAGGCTAAAGTAGGGGCTATCAGGAAACCAATCCTGAACCCACACCTCACCTTCACATTTAGACATATACCCTGACAAGGCAGGTGAACAGACCTGTGACTAGTGTCCATAATAGTTGTGACCCATGGGCTTATTTCAAGGACTGTCTCTTGGGAAAGTTGTGAAGCTGAAAACATTTTGCTTTAGAGTCATGACCTTGCTAATGCTGACTCAACCACCTTTCAAGTAGCTGGTATCTAGTATCTGCCCCACCTACTTGGCCATCACCACTAATTACCTCTATGGACAGGCAAAGACCCTCAGCCCTTTGACCTAGTGTGATGGTAAATTTTACATGTCAATTTGGCTGGGCCACAATGCCCAGATATTTGCTCAAACAAGATTCTGAATGTTGCTATAAGGGTGTTTTTGGATGAGATTTATATTTAAATCAGTGGTCTTTGGCTGAAGTAGATCTCTCAACATCCATGTATGATAAAAACTCTCCAAAAAGCAGGAATAGAAGGAACATATCTCAACATAATAAAAGCTATATATGACAAACCCACAGCAAACATTATGCTCAATGGTGAAGTCAGGAATAAGACCAGGGTGCCCAAGACTATTCAACATAGTTTTGGAAGTCTTGGCCACAGCAATCAGAGCAGATAAAGAAATAAAAGGGATCCAGATTGGAAAAGAAGAAGTAAAACTCTCACTGTTTGCAGATGACATGATCCTCTACATAGAAAGACTCTACCAGAAAATTACTAGAGCTAATCAGTGTATATAGTAAAGTTTCAGGATACAAAATCAACACACAGAAATCCCTGGCATTCCTATACACTAACAATGAGAAAACAGAAAGAGAAATTAAGGAAACAATTCCATTCACCATCGAAACAGAAAGAATAAAATATTTAGGAGTATTTCTACCTAAAGAAACAAAAGACATATATATATAGAGAACTATAAAACACTGATGAAAGAAATCAAAGAGGACACAAATAGATGGAGAAATATACCGTGTTCATGAATTGCAAGAATCAATATAGTGAAAATGAGTATACTACCCAAAGCAATCTATAGATTCAATGCAATTCCTAAAAGCTACCAGACGTCTTTTTCAGAGAATTAGAACAAATAATTTCATAATTTGTATGGAAATACAAAAAACCTCATATAGCCAAAGCAATCTTGAGAAAGAAGAATGGAACTGGAGGAATCAACCTACCTGACTTTAGGCTATACTACAAAGCCACAGTCATCAAGACAGCATGGTACTGGCACAAAGGCAGAAATATAGATCAATGGAACAAAATAGAAAGCCCAGAGATAAATCCACACATCTATGGGCACCTTATCTTTGACAAAGGAGGCAAGAATATACAATGGAGAAAAGACAATCTCTTTAACAAGTGGTGCTGGGAAAACTGGACAACCACTTGAAAAAGAATGAACCTAGAACACTTTCTAACACCATACACAAAGATAAACTCAAAATGGATCAAAGATCTAATCATAAGACCAGAAACTATAAAACCCCTAGAGGATAACATAGGCAAAACACTCTCCGACACAAACCAAAGCGGGATCCTCTATGACCCACCTCCCAGAATATTGGAAATAAAAGCACGAATAAACAAATGGGACCTAATTAAAATTAAAAGCTTCTGTACAACAAAGGAAACTATAAGCAAGGTGAAAAGATAGCCTTCAGAATGGGAGAAAATAATAGCCAATGAAGCAACGGACAAACAATTAATCTCAAAAATATACAAACAACTCCTGCAGTTCCATTCTAGAAAAATAAACGACCCAATCAAAAAGTGGGCCAAAGAACTCAACAGACATTTCTCCAAAGAAGACATAAAAATGGCTAACAAACACATGAAAAGATGCTCAACATCAACTCATTATCAGAGAAATGCAAATCAAAACCACAATGAGGTACCACTTTACACCAGTTAAGAATGGCTGCCATCCAAAAATCTACAAGCAATAAATGCTGGAGAGGATGTGGAGAAAAGGGAACCCTCTTACACTATTGGTGGGAATGCAAAGTAGTACAGCCACTATGGAGAACAGTGTAGAGATTCCTTACAAAACTGAAAATAGAACTGCCATATGACCCAGCAATCCCACTGCTGGGCATACACACCGAGGAAACCAGAATTGAAAGAGACATGTGTACCCCAATGTTCATCGCCGCATTATTTACAATAGCCAGGACATGGAAGCAACCTAGATGCCCATCAACTGACGAGTGAATAAGAAAGCTGTGGTACATATACACAATGGAATATTACTCAGCATTAAAAAAAATTCATTTGAATCAGTTCTACTCAGGTGGACGGAACTGGAGCCTATTATCCAGAGTGAAGTAAGCCAGAAGCAAAAACAAAAATACAGTATATTAATGCATACATATGGAATTTAGAAAGATGGTAACAAGAACCCTGCATGCGAGACAGCAAAAGAAATGCAGATGTATAGAACAGTCTCGTGGACTCTGTGGATGAGGGCAAGGGTGGGATGATATGGGAGAAGGGCATTGAAACATGTTAATTATCATATGTGAAATCAATCGCCAGCCCAGGTTTGATGCTTGGGGCTGGTGCACCGGGATGACCCAGGGGGAGGGAATCGGGAGGGAGGAAGGAGGGGGGTTCTGGAGGGGAAGCATACGTAAACCCATGGCAGATTCATGTCAATGTATGGCAAAAGCAACACAATAAAGTAAAGAAAATTTAAATAAATAAATAAAGTGCATTGGCCCTCATTCAATCAACTAAAGGCCTGAACTAAACAAATGACTGATCTCCCCCAAGCAAAAGCAAAATCTCCAGCAGACTGCCTTCAAACTCCATCTTCAAAATCAATTCTTCTATTCAATAGGATACTGCCTTGAACTCAGACAACGACTTACTCTGAGTCTCTAGTCTGCCACCTCCTCCTGCCACCTTCACCAGATTTAGGACTCATAAGCCTCCACAACCACATGAGGTAACTCCTTAAAATAAATCTCTTTCTCCCTCTCTCTCTCTCTATACATGTGTGTGTATGCATGTATGTGTATATATGTGTATATACGTATAGATAGATAGATGTTTTTACTCATTAAACTGGATCTCTTTCTCTGGAGAATCCTAAGTAATACACTTTGTCTTTACAACAACAGACACTTAGGTCTTGGGCCTTTCTACTCTCTTCTGGCCAAAGGCCAGTAAAGGGATCATGGAAAGGCAGAAAGTTACAAAACTTCTTGGGTCAAAGAGGTAAGTGACTTGGACAATTTCCTTTAGCTCTCTAGGCCTCAGAGCCCCCATCTGAAAAAACGAGATGTCTTCTGGCTTAGAGATTCTCATTTTAACTCCTATATTAGCTCAAAAGTCCTCTCCAAAAAACAGAGCTGGATTTATTCTCTATATTTAAGTCTTTTATCCCAACTCATACCCTACTACCCTGCATCACAATTCTCTCACTTTAGTTTTCTAGATAAAAACAATGCTTCAATTAAAAATATATATATATTGTTTACATCATATTCATTTAGGTTATCTGATTTCTAGTCTTTCACTGTCTTCGAGTTATTTTGCAACTTTGCAAACTGCAGATAACTCATAGCAAAGAAAATGATTTTTGTTTATAATCAGACAAATTTCAAACTGTCCACTAGAGGTTATATTGACTTCTCTCTCCATTGGGGGTAAAAAACAAGTTTTGCCTCTATTTGCATATTCATTTTAGTATTTCTGATCTATAAGTATTTCTCACCTCGAGATTTTCTATCCAGTTCTAATACCTGCCTTGTCCCTTCATTGATTAAACAGTTAAATAACTATATATCCTTAACTACATAGACTTTATATCTATATCAGAGTCATGGCATCACCAATTAATGAAAATTAACTCAGAATAGGCCCTGTCTCCTCTACTAAAATGAAAACCTTAAGTATATTTAGGATGTTTGCTAAATGAATGAACAGAAGAATGAGTGAATTAACAAATGAACATACTGTTCCCCTATGAGCACATAGGGATACTGTATGTAAAGATAGTGGTTAAGAGTAAAAATCAGACTAACTCATTTCATAACCTATAGCTACCACATACCATCTGCATTACCTACAGTAATTTTCTATATCTCGTGTTACAAAATGGAGAAAGAGAGGGAAAAAAAACAAAACCCTCAGGTATTACCAATAGGATTAGAAGGAATAACCCATGAAAAAGGCTTAACACTATGCATGGCAGCCTTGTAAGTATTCAATAAATTGTACCTATTATCATCATTTTAAAACAGGTTGACCATTTGGACAACTGTATACATTCTAGCAGTCCCCAGAATGCCCCATACCCGACAGGTGCTTCATAAAGGCAAATGACAGAAGTGGACCACAACAGTACCAAAACCTCCTGGCCTGCCAAGCTTAATAAAGTGTATTATCCATTCTTCCAGACCACTGCTGGAGATGTTACAGCCTGACCTTCTATTGATCCCAACATCGTCCCTATGGACCTTGTTCCATTGTAATTTATTACAACAGCCAAATTGAATCCACATGACAGTGCTCTGAGCCAATTCTCATTGAGGTTCTCCCCATCCCCTGCCCCTGCCCCCACAGCCCCCAAAGATTTGTGGAGACACTGAATTAGATGATTTACTCAATTCCAGATATTACAGCTATTGAATTCCTTTCTTTAATCTTGCACGTCCACCTAGAAAACGATAAAGATGGCCTGGCATGATTTGTTCTGTACTCTCGTAAATTTATTATTAATGTGGAGTCAGTAACCTTCTCTTGCCTGCTCAATTCTTCCCAGCCATGGTCTTTATCTTGAGGAATTCAAGTTGCTTGTTGCTACTGACATCTCCCATATTCTTCAAGCCTTTATTCTCAGTTAGAAAAAGGGCAGTCCAGAAAGATAGCTCTCTGGCTGCAGGCATTATTGCACATAAATAACAACAGGACTAAGCAGATTCTACATGCAAGGTTGCCAAAAGATGTCTAAGCAAATTAGCACCTCCCAAGTACTGTAAGGCAATTTCAATAGCTAAAATTGATATTCTTGATTTTCCTTCAATTCAACACAGGGATGGTGCCTCAGGCCCTTTCTCTGTCACAGCTCATTTCATTGTAAGCATTTTGGACATTATTTTCTTCTTTTTCCTTCTCTCCATGGTCCAGCCTAATCTGTGCTGACACTCCAATTGGGAGACTTACCTAACCAAACTCGTTTGTCAACTACTGTAACACTTAGCACAGTCTCTGCAAATTTTCATATCCTTGATGGTAGAGACTCCACAATAGGAGGGAAGGGACTTTAAAGGACAGATTATTCAAAGAAAAAAAAAAGAAGAAAACACTTAGCTTGAAATTCTAAGTGAATCTCAGTGGCACTGATGTTAAAAAATATATAAACCACATAGAAATGTACAACAAATGTTTGAACAGTAAACGAAAATGAAACACCAAACTAGAGACATAGAGTCTAAACTAAAGACACAACTTTAAAAACTTGATTTCAGATTTGAACTTGACAAATACCATATATATTTCCTTATGACAATTGCCATGTTTACAAAAGACTTAAAGTTATCATCAACAGAGCTAATATGTAAATCACCTTGGATACATAAGTTCTGTATCTTTGACATTCAATCAACTGCTATAAATATACCCAAAAAAAGGTTTAAATTAAAAGATAGAGGAAAGTGAACTGATAAGCAGATGAGTATAAACATGCTTTACTGTGACCAACTTAAATTAGCATATAAATGCTTAATGTGATTTATAGAGGTATTTTTATGTTATGAACTGTAAGTCTGAATTTTATTTCTAAAGGCATAGTACTAATTTATTTAATCATAACTAGAAAACATATAAGTACTATATTTTACCTCTGTCTTTAAGAAATAAAAATATTCACTTATTGTTAAAAAATTGAACTAGGTTTTATAAAAAGTTTTAAAAATTTTTTTCTAGTTATTGTTAAATAAATCAGTACTATGCTTTTAGAAATAAAAGATAAACAGTATAAATGATATACAATGAAAGGACTCATTCTAATTTAGGCTTCAAAGCAAACTATACAGCTCTATACACTTCAGGATCTGGTGTAAGCTTTCTGTGGTGATCTGGTGCTCACCACATCAAACTTGCATGTCTAACAGACCTAGTCAAAATTTAGAAAGATGGTAACAATGACCCTATATTCAAGACAGCAAAAGAGACACAGATATAAAGAACAGACTTCTGGACTCTGCGGGAGAAGGCAAGGGTGGGATGATTTGAGAGAATAGCATTGAAACATGTATATTACCATGTGTGAAATAGATGACCAGTCC
Source organism: Antilocapra americana (assembly GCA_007570785.1). NCBI lineage: Eukaryota > Metazoa > Chordata > Mammalia > Artiodactyla > Antilocapridae > Antilocapra > Antilocapra americana. The sequence continues at coordinate 41,169,414 of ML660201.1, read as the reverse complement.
AAGCTTGATACATGGAACAGGGCACTCAAAGCCGGTGCACTGGGACAACGCTGAGGTATGGGATGGGGAGGAAGGCGGGAGGGGGGGTTCAGGATGGGGGACACATATACCCATGGCTGATTCATATCAATGTATGGCAAAAACCACTACAAGAGTGTAAAGCAATTAGCCTCCAATTGAAATTAAAAAAAAAAAAAAAAAACTTAGTCAACACGTGTAGGACACATTTGTGTGTGTGTGCTAAGTCAATCCTGTCTAAAACATCCATAAGACATTTGGTCTATGCCAAAACATCCTTGATATTAGGTCATATTTGGTCCAGCACAAATATCCATAAAGACATTTGGTCCATGCCAAAAGGTCCTTGAAATCTGGTCCTACCCAAAATGTCCACAAGTGTATTTCATCCATGCCAAATGGTTTTAGACAAGACCACGTATCAGGAACCTCTTGGCATGTATTAAATGTCTAATGGACATTTTGGACAGACCAAATGTCTGCTAACCTGCCATCATCTGTATTACATGCCTCAGGGGTGAAAGTAACAACTATGATACCTGCTGGACATTCTCCAAACTAGTGCTTAGGATGAATGCGAGAAAACTGAGGAAGATTACACAAACTCACTTCTTGCCATTTGCAACAACATGGAAGGACTTGCAGGGTACGATGCTAAGTGAAACAAGTCAGAGAAAGAGAAACACTGTATGATATCACATATGTGGAATTTAAAAAAATAAAACAAACTAGTGAATATAACAAAAAATAAACAGATTCACGGATATCAAGAACAAACTAGTGGTTACCAGTGGGGAGAGGAGGGGGAAGGGATTAAAAGATTGAGAGTTACAAACTATTATATATAAAATAAATTAAAAGGATATATTGCACAACACAGGAAATATAGCCATTTTAAAATAATAACTATAAATGGAGTATCATCTTTAAAAATTGTGAATCACTATATCCTGTACCTATAATCTATATAATATGGTACATCAACTATAGTTTATTTTAAAAACTAATTATGATAGAAGGTCCTTTATTCTCAACCTAAACACAAAAAAACTGCTAACTTGATTTTCCTTCTAAAAATAATTTAAGGTCATTATTACAACACAATACATCACATCAGACACACACACCCACACACACACTTCACTGCCCTTCAGAGAACTTTCCACTAGTTAGTTCATCACTAGAATTGTTTCTTCTATCTGATCTACAATGTAACTTTGCTATTTAACATCGAGGTTCTTAATTCTAGTCTTAACTCTGACTTAAGCTCACCTGCAATAATGCATTTGATTTCTGGCTCTCAGAAACTTCATCTCCTCAGCATGCTGAATTAGACCAGGCTGCTTCTTCAGCCTTCTTCTGTGCTAACATTCTATACTGTCACAACTCTGGCTTCAGGACAACCTCAGGGATAAAAAACTCATGTGGTTATGATACAGACATTTCATAAATAATAGGAATTATCTTTAAAAGCTTTATCTTTAGAATGAACAATCAATAAAGGCTTTATAGCATGGATGAATTTCAAATGTGTTATGCCATGTGAAAGAAGCCAGATGCAAAAAGCCATCTGCTGTATAATTTCATATCTATGACATTCTGGAAAAGGCAAAACTATCAGCATGGGGAACAAATGGTTGCCAGGGACTGGGGGCAGAAGAGAAGGGTTGACTGGAGAAGGCAGCACAAGGGAAGTTTTGAGGTAATGCAAGTGACCTGTATCATGACTGTGAAGGTAGTAATACAGCTTCATGCTTTCATCAAAACCCACAGATCTGTGACACAAAGAGTAAAATTTACTGTGTATAAATTTAAAGATCAATTAAAAATAATCCCTACAAAGTAATTCAATTTTCTTTCCAAGTTCTTTGAAAGAGACTTGATGTAGCTAACACATAAGTTCTGATTTTTATTATAAAATAATTACCTGTGGACCAGCAGTAATGGGCACCTTGTTCATTCAACAAATATAGAACAATTCTTTGAACACCTAGTATGCTGAGAAGAATTGAGACAAAGTTAGCTTTTCCTCATTCTAAAGAAAGAGAATATGAGGCAGAGAAACTGTAACTTGGCTAAGGTTAAAACGCACTTAAGTGAGTGAAAAGTTACTCAATCCAATTCTTTGCAACCCCGTGGTCTATACAGTTCATGGAATTCTCCAGGCCAGATTACTGGAGTGGGTAGCTGTTCCCTTCTCCAGGGGATCTTCCCAACCCAGGGATCGAACCCGGGTCTCCCTCATTGCAGGCAGATTCTTTACTAACTGAGCCACCAGGGAAGCCCATTCATTTCAGTCACTCAGTCATGTCCGACTCTTTGGCAACCCCATGGACTGCAGCACGCCAGGCCTCCCTGTTCATCACCAACTCTCGGAGTTTACTCAAATTCATGCCCATTGAGTCGGTGATGCCATCCAACCATCTCATCCTCTGTCGTCCCTTTCTCTTCCCACCTTCAATCTTTCCCAGCATCAGGGTCTTTTCAAATGAGTCAGCCCTTTGCATCAAGTGGCCAAAGTATTGGCATTTCAGCTTCAACATCAGTCCTTCCAATTAATATTCAGGACTGATTTCCTTTAGGATGGACAGGTTGTATCTCCTTGCAGTCCAAGGGACTCTCAAGAGTCTTCTCCAACACCACAGTTCAAAGGCATCAATTCTTCCATCCTCAGTTTCCTTTATAGTCCAACCCTCACATCCATAGATGACTACTGGAAAAACCATAGCCTTGACTAGACGGACCTTTGTTGGCAAAGTAATGTCTCTGCTTTTTAATATGCTGTCTAGGTTGGTCATAACTTCTCTTCCAAGAGAAGCCCATTAAAGTGAGATTAAAAGCCAAACTTGACACAGTCTATGCTCTTAACAAATTAATTACATTGACGCATCCATGTATGTATATATGTATTGTTGTTGTTCACTTGATAACTTTTATCTGACTCTCGGCAATCCCATGGACTGTAGCACGCCAAATTATGTTTATGTACGTGTGCATACTAAGTCACTTTAGTTGTGGCCAACTCTTTCCAACACTATGGATTGTTGCTCTCCAGGCTCTGCTGTCCATGGGATTCTCCAGGTAAGAATCCTGGAGTGGACTGCCATGCCCTCTTCTAGGGGATCTTCCTGACCCAGGGATCAAACCCTGTCTCCTGCAGCTCCTGCCCTGCAGGCAGCTTCTTTACTGCTGAGCCACCAGGGAAGCCCACATGTATGTGCATATATACATATATGTGTGTGTGTGTGTACACAAACTTTTATAAACAAAAACAGGATCATACTATGGTGGTAAAGGTGTGAGAAAACAGGCATTATCATTTTCTGTACATAAAAATTGAACACAGTTTATTTCACTGAGCAAAATAAGGTGAAGATCTTTTTATGTAAATAAATATATTCTTCTATAATGTCATTTCTTTTGAATTTATGTAGAAATATATCATCATTTATTCACTCCTCTATATTATTTTCACTCTTCAGGCAAAAAAAACCTAATTCAAGAACCATGCTATGAACAAGGCTGTGACTGTCTATATCCTTAATTTTTCCTTAGAATGAATTCCTAGTTGAAGAATCAGTAGATGAACCAGCTTTGGTCTACTACCTTCACATTTGTCTTTCCCTAGCTATTTGACATTTTATCTATCTCTTTTTAAAGCTCCCTCTCCTGCAAGCTCTGATGAAACGTGTTGGTAACACAGAAAGGCAGCCAAGAATCTCAGCCTCTATCTTACCTTCCCATATGGCCACCCTTGTCTATATCTCCAGCTGTTCACAAGTACACAAACATTCATAATTGGAGAAAGCCTCAGTATATGTAGCCTTTTATATATATTTATTTATATACCCTTTTACAAGTCAAACTGTCATGTGCAACCTAAAGAATTTAACTTTATATTCCCATATTAAAGAAAGAAATATTCCCACCCCAAGTCAATCAGTGCTATTCATTCAGGCACATCCTATTTGTTTAGCTTCACTTCATTCAGACTTCACTCACAAAAAACAGACATAGAACGCAATAGAAACCTTGGAAGACCTCATCCTTGGAAGCAAGTGACTTACCTCCCACTGCACCAAGAGCAATGTCTAAGATGAACAGTAAATATAATTTCCAAAAGAAGTACATTTTGTTCAACTATATCAAATATTTGGAGCACATTTTTTAAAATCTCAAACTAGCCATGAAGCTAGTTAAATGTTAGAAATGCCTTTAGGCTCTAATAACTGTGATCTACACCAGAGCTCAGCAAACTACAGCCCATTGGCAAAATCTGATCCACTGTTCATTCTGTAAATAAACTTTTATTGGAACACATCCATTCCTATTTGTTTACTCACCTTGAATCTCAACAGAACTTTGGAGAGATTTGTTTATTCATTCTATTACATTTCAACTTTCCAACTAACACTTTTTTTAAATTTTTTTTTTAATTTTCTTTACTTTATTGTGTTGGTTTTGCCATACATTGACATGAATCTGCCATGGGTACACATATGTTCCCCTTCCAGAACCCCCCTCCCAACTAACACTTATTAAGCACCTACAAGGTGTCAAGCACTATGCTTGGGATAAAAAGATGAGCAAGACCTAGTTGCTTCCTTTGCTGAGCTCAAGCACTGTGCTTGGGATAAAAAGACGACCAAGACCCAGTGGCTTCCTTTGCTGAGCTCAGGATTTGATAGGGAAAGAGATATAGATATATGACATCATTTCTCAAGAAATTTTACTTATGCAACCTGAAATAATACTGAGAAGTATAATAATGGTTCATTTCTATTCATACATCTTGAATCATGCAAATATCCCTCAAATTATAAAAATTCATAAAAACTTCCATGGTTTCTAAGATGAAGTCAAAGGCAACACAAACTGCTTTCATTAAAGTAACAAGCCCTATCACTTCTGTGAGCCAACATGCCTTATAAATATCCTGTGAACTCCACTGCTCCTTACTTGCCTCCTGATTTCTGTGAGAGGTTTATTACTACTGAAGAATTATATTAACATGCCCTTGTATCAGTTTTCTATTGCCGTGCAACAAAATGCCACAGTGGCTTAAGACAATTTCAATCTATCAGCTCACAACTTTGTAGGTCAGATTTTCAGCAGAGTGTGGCTGGGATCTCTATTCAGGGTATCCTGAGAATGAACTCAAGGTGTTGGCTAGAATGAGTAAGTGTCTGGAGGTGGTAGAGAAAATAAACAGAAAAACAAACACTTCTGATCGTACCCTTGTTATTGGCAAAATCCAGTTTCTTGTGGTGTTAGGACTGACTTCCTGCTTCCTGGCAGGCTGTCACTGAAAGCCATTTTCACCTCCAGTGACTGTCACACTTCATGTCATGTGGTCCTCTCCATCTTAAAATCAAGTGGACAACTGCTCACACAGTGAGTCCCCCTCCTATTTTGAATCCATTACTGCCCTGACTCTGACCTCAGCATTCAAGTTGAAAGGGCTCATACGATTAGGTTAAACCTACCGAGATAATCTCCCTTTCTTAAAGTGATCTGTGTCATATAATAGAATCTGTGTTAAATACATCATATTCACATCCTGGGCATTATTCAGGGAATACATACCAGAGATGTGCGAAGTCCTAGGTGCCACCTTAGAATTCTATCTACCATAGCACTTTTGTTAAAATTATAAATTGCTTTATAAACTAATTATATTACCCAAGAGTTGATTACATGCTGGTGCTATTGCTCATTCTCAAAACCCAGCTATCTTTAAAAGGATGTGTGATAAAATGTCATGTTGAAGACCTCAAACTGCCATATACTCTATGCCATTAATTTAGAGTTCAACTTCTGGAAAAAGTCTATTTAAAGCAGTTATATCTTTCAGTATGCAAAAGGTATAGTATAATTAAGTTAGGATAAAGGGGAAGAAGTGGCAATGAGACTATAATATCAGGACAATATTAAGGGGTACCTTACCCACTTCCCTGGTGGCGCAGATGGTAAAGTGTCTACCTACAATGTGGGAGACCTGGGTTCGATCCCTGGATCAGAAAGATCCTCTAGAGAAGGAAATGGCAACCCACTCCAACACTCTTGCCTGGAAAATCCCATGGATGGAGGAGCCTGGTAAGCTAGAGTCCATGGGGCCACAAAGAGTCAGACATGACTGAGCGATTAAACTTTCTTAACCCACAGTAACTGTGGAGTTATGTGCCCCAAGAACACATCACTTGCAATTTACATTTATTCTTAGGGGAAAATGAGGACACATATTATAAAAGTTTTGAATCACAGATGTCTTTGTACAATAAATATAACATCATAAATGCTAATATAGATATGTGTAAACTCTTCACAGCAGGGTAGAATCCATTGCCAAATACAGAATGAGTAACAAACACACGCAGAAAATTTTCCCTCCCACATAAATAAGGGTGATTTAAATCAAATGGCTTAGGGAGTACGTGGGAAGAAAAATGGAACCATCCCCGGACTGAAATATGTAAAAGCTCAATCACCTCTAATTTCTTATCACAGAACAACAACAGCTGGCATTTGCGATTGTGTGTCAAGATGCCTTTACCCATTCAGGATAGCAGCCACGGTCAGGGTACTCTGAGCATTTTTATTTTAAATCTTCAAGAGGTTTTACAGGTAATTATAAAAAAACTTCTTGAAAATCCATCATGCTGAAATTGAGTACAGAATATAAGGTCTTAACACAGAAGCAAATATTTATTTAAAAGAGAATTTGCCTCCTCTGGCTCAGGATCAGCTCTCTCAATACATAAGCATCAGTTCTCAGCATGATCTGGCCCTGAACTGCATTTTGAAATAACACAGATAATCACTATTGCCACTAGCAAGTCATAAGGGATTGGAAGAGAACATTTATACTATGGAAGTCAAAATGACTCTCAAAGCTTAATTATAAAATATTGATTTCTAGAAAAACAGATAGTAGAAAAACTTCCCTGAAATCTGTTTCCTAAATGGGGTGGGGAGTGTAGTTCATCTATATTAAATTACTTCTAATTCTGCCAAATGCATTGTGCTGCCTCTTCCAGGCAAACCTTTGCAAACACTACTCTCGCTCCTTTCACTGGACAACACATTCTATACTCCCTCAGATCCCAGTTTAGTCATCAATTTTTCCACAAGTCCTCCTTTACCATCCTACTGCCCATAAAGGCGAGGTGTCCCTCCTACATGCACTAGGTACCTGGCTGGCATAGCACACATCATATTCTACCTTACCATTGCCTACGCAGTGTTTTTTTCCCCATGAGTGTGAACTCCGAAAGGGCAGAAACTAGCTTCTTCAAAAGCCCCTGTATTCCTCAATGCCTGCAGAGCATTCAGACCACTACAGATGCTGAACGTGTATAGCTGGATAACTGAATGGCAGGAAGGAAAGGCAAACTGGCCAGAACAGGGCAATGATGCCCCAGGCCTCAGATACCATAGGGGAATGGAGAGAAGGGAAAGGAAAAATATAATCAGAGCCCAGGCTGTCACTAATTAGTTCTCTGACCCTAAACAAGTCTCTCAATCTCAGAACTCATGTACTGAGTAGGGAAAAAGAAAAGGTTGGACTAGCAGAGTTCATCAAGTCTCTTCCATGTTTATGTTCTGTTGTATCTTTCTGTCTTCAGGACTGTCCATGTTTCATCAGCATACACATTTTAACATCTCTTTGAAAGTCAAATAATATTCAGTTGGATTCAACAGAGGGAAAGGGGTAGAAAGATGCAGCTGACTACAGTGTCTACAGATGCTGACTGAATGCATGAAAAAACGAGCAGGCTTCTCTGAATCTCTTTAATTCTCCACCAGAAGGTAAATTTTTTAGCTTTGGTTCTTTTGATAATAAAATGTAATTTCATCAATGTCATCTCTAAGAGAATGACAACTTCAAATCCCTTAGAAGAAAAGCAATATACACAATGGAGACAGATGGTGAATTCACTGCTTCCCCAAGAAACTAAGGCTAACCAAGGAAGCCACCATCTCCAGTCAAAAGATACAAAGTGACCTTTGAAATATCATTTCATTGGGATAAACTGATCAATAGTATCAACTGGTTAAAATCAAGCTGTTTCTTCCCTAGACTATTGCTCACTGGGCAAATCCAGATAAGAGGAGCAACCATGCATGCTTGTTTGTTCTGTAGAATTTGCCCTGAAACCCTTGCCATCAACCTGTTATCACAATAAAAACACAACGTATTAAATGATGCCAGAGTAAAATGCCTTTCAGTCAGTTCAGTTCAGCCCCTCAGTCATGTCCAACTCTTTGCAACCCCATGGACTGTAACACACCAGGCTTCCCTGTCCATCACCAAATCCCAGAGCTTGCTCAAACCCATGTACATCAAGTCGTTGATGCCATCCAACCATCTCATTCTCTGTTGTCCCCTTCTCCTCCTGCCTTCAATCTTTCCTAGCATCAGGGTCTTTTCAAATGATTCAGTTCTTCGCATGAGGTGGCCAAAACATTGGAGCTTCAGCATCAGACCTTCCAGTGAATATTCAGGACTGACTCCCTTTAGGACTGACTAGCTTGGTCTCCTTGTTGTCCAAGGAACTCTCAAGAGTCTTCTCCAACACCACAGTACAAAAGTATCAGTTCTTTGGGGCTCAGCTTTCTTTATAGTCCAACTTTCACATCCATACATGACTACTGGAAAAACCATGGCTTTGACTATATCCAGCTTTGTTGGCAAAATAATGTCTCTGGTTTTTAATATGCTATCTAGGTTGGTCATAGGTTTTCTTCCAAGGAGCAAATGTCTTTTAAATTCATCACTGCAATCACCATCTGCAGTGATTTTGGAGCCCAAGAAGATAAAGTCAGTCACTGTTTCCATTGTTTCCCCATCTATTTGTCATGAAGTGATGGGACCAGATGCTATGATTTTAGTTTTTTGCATGTTGAGTTTCAAGCCAGTTTTTTCACTCTTCTCTTTCACTTTCATCAAGAGGTTCCTTAGTTCGTCTTAACCTTCTGCCATAAGGGTGGTGTCATCTGCATATCTGAGGTTATTGATATTTCTTCCGGCAATCTTGATTCCGGCTTGGGCTTCATCCAGCCCAGAATTTCTCATAATGTACTCTGCATATAAGTTAAATAAGCAACATGACAATATACAGCCTTGATGTACTCCTTTCCCAATTTGGACCAGTCCATTGTCTATGTCGGGTTCTAACTGTTGCTTCTTGACCTGCATACAGGTTTCTCAGGAGGCAGGTCAAGTGATCTGGAATTCCCATCTCTTGAAGAATTGCCCACAGTTTATTGTGATCCACACAGTCAAAGACTTTGGCGTAGTCAATAAAACAGGTGGTTTTCTGGAATTCTCTTGCTTTTTATATGATCCAATGGATGTTGCCAATTTGATCTCTGGTTCCTCTGCCTTTTCTAAATGTAGCTAGAGCATCTGGAAGTTCTCGGTTCACATGCTGCTGAAGCTGGCTTGGAGAATTTTGAGCGTTACTTTGCTAGCGTGTGAGATGAGTGCAATTGTGTGGTAGTTTGAACATTCTGTGGCATTGCCTTTGAGACTGGAATGAAAACTGACCTTTTCCAGTCCTGTGGCCACTGCCGAGTGTTCCAAATTTGCTGACATATTGAGTGCAGCACTTTCACAGCATCATCTTTTAGGATTTGAAATAGCTCAGCTGTAATTCCATCACCTCCACTAGCTTTGTTCATAGTGATGCTTCCTAAGGCCCACTTGACTTCGCACTCCAGGATGCCTGGCTCTAGGAGAGTGATCACAGCATTGTGGTCATTATCTTTGTCATTATGATCTTTTTTTGTATAGTTCTTCTGTGAATTCTTGCCACCTCTTAATATCTTCTGCTTCTGTTAGATCCATACCATTTCTGTCCTTTATCGAGCCTATCTTTGCATGAAATATTCCATTGGTATCTCTAATTTTCTTTAAGAGATCTCTAGTCTTTCCTATTATATTGTTTTCCTCTATTTCTTTGTGTTGATCACTGAGGAAGGCTTTCTTATTTCTCCTTGCTCTTCTTTGGAACTCTGCATTCAGATGGATGTATCTTTCATTTTCTTCTTTATGTTTCACTTCTCTTCTTTTCTCAGCTATATGTAAGGCCTCCTCAGACAACAATTTTGCCTTTTTAAATTTCTTTTTCTTGAGGGATGGTACAGTGTCACAAATCTCCATCCATAGTTCTTCAGGCACTCGGTCTATCAGATCTAATTGCTTGACTCTATTTGCCACTTCTACTGTATAATCGTAAGAGATTTGATTTAGATTATACCTGAATGGTCTAGTGGTTTTCCCTATTTTCTTCAATTTCAGTCTGAATTTGGCAATAAGGAGTTCATGATCTTAGCCATAGTCAGCTCCTGGTCTTGTTTTTGCTGACTGTATAGAGTTTCTCCATCTTTGGTTGCAAAGAATATAATCAATCTGATTTTGGTATTGACCATGTGGTGATGTTCATGTGTAGTGTCATCTCTTGTGTTGTTGGAAGAAGGTGTTAGCTATGACCAGTGTGTTCTCTTGGCAAAAACTCTATTAGCCTCTTCCCTGCTTCATTTTGTACTCCAAGGCAAAACTGCCTGTTACTCCAGATATCTCTTGACTTCCTACTTTTGCATTCCAGTCCCCTATGATGAAAAGGACATCTTTTTTTGGTGTTAGTTTTAGAAGGTCTTGTAGGTCATCATAGAACCATTCAACTTCAGCTTCTTCACCATTAGTGGTTGGGGCATAGACTTGGATTACTGTAATATTGAAATGGTTTGCCTTGGAATCAAACAGAGATCATTCTGTTGTTTTTGAGATGCTTCAAAATGTTTTTTTTCCCCAAAATTTCAATTTTCAAAATGCTTTTGCTTAGACCCAATAACATATTGCTACCCTTCAAACACAGAACATACATTGAGAATTTGTTATATAATATAGTGTGTTAGTCACTCAGTCATGTCTGACTCTTTCGACCCCATGGACTATATAGCCCACCAGGCTCCGCTATCCATGGAGTTCTCCAAGCAGGAATACCGGGTTGCCATGCCCTTCTTCAGGGGATCTTCCCAACCCAGGAATCAAACCCAGGCCTCCCTCACTGCAGGCAAATTCTTTACCATTTGAGCTACCTGGGAAGCTCAAATAATACAGTTAGCTTTTTCTTATATTTTTTACTGAAGAAGGCAGTTTCAAAAGAAAACTGGCAAATCACAAACACTATCCTAGACAATACTTGTTTAGCTATGCATATTGAAGCAACATAGGTTAACTGACATTCACTCGACAATGAACAAATGAAGTGCATTTTTTGTCAGAAAAAAATATAGTCTTAATGATCTTTTCCAAATGACTGAAATGTTGGCATTGAGCTACAGAAATTTAAACTGGGGGATACCTGATAGGTGACCCACATCTATTCTATCTAAATCAGATGTTTTATTTCTATCATATATTCTGTATACTAAAGTTAACCAGCATCCCTCTCCAAAGTATTTGATTTGATCAAAATAGTCAGATCAGTTTTAACAATTCTAGTAATTTTAATACTTCAAGAGTGCTATAAATGTACTCTTTTTAACATATGTGATTATGTGAAACATATCATGTGATTTACATATGTGATTAACATGTGAAAATTATAAAAGAAAAAGTAATATTAATAGTTCAATCACACACACATCCACACACATCCAAGATATTCACTTCTGTAAACTTCCTATGCCAGAGAAAAGCTAAAAATGTTACAGATAAATGACCATGATACTAAGTAAAACTCACTTTAAGGATTACTATCTCAAGGCAAGGAGCATAGTGATCCAAGATGAGCAGGGTGGTCCAAACACAGGAAGAAAAGGATCCCAATAGGCCTGGAAAGGTCTGGCTAGTTATCTGCTCTAGCAGGGGCCAAGGTCAGGGATGTCTCTTGTGCACTGTAGGATGTTTAGCAGCACCCCTGGCCTCTCCCCTCCAGACACTTGTCACCATCCTCCAGCTGTGGCAACCAGAACTCCAGACATTGTCAACTGTTCCTCTGAGGGGCTGGGGCTTGTAATGTACAGCCCAGTTGAGAACCATTGCCTTAAACTCACAGCCACCTTGGTTGTGGCCCCAAATCCCAAGAGTCAGCCACGTTCCTGGCTTCAGATATATGGCAAACTTGCCTACACTGAGGTCTGACCTTAGGTGACCAGCTCACCACAAAGTGGAACAGCTTTCCAAATTGCTCCCCTTGGGACTAGGCGAGGAGTCTACTGAACCATGAGTACATCTGCGACTAGTCCAGGAAAACTGCTTAGATGTCTCAAAATGCGTTTCAAGGTCGCAGTTCTTTAAAAGCCAACAACCAAAACAAAGTGAAAATACTAAGGGAGCACAACTGCTGCATTCCTTTGAAAAGGAAGCTGTAAAACAATCCAAAAGCTTCATGGTACGTGAAGAATCTCATGAAGGAAAACAGAAACGTAAACTCAAGGTCACTACTATCTTTTTTCTAAAAACAGATTAGTACTCATTATAAAAAATCCAGTTATAATGTCATATTTTAAAATTTGTTTTCCTATTTTTCATCACGTTATTTAGTAGCTACATCTCTGCCAGTTTGGTATTAAAAACAGGCATCCTTGTGTATTCATCTTAGATAAATTGCTCAAATTATATTTTTGCTAATCCCTAAAAGTTAATGAGGGGGCTTCCCTGGTGGCTCAGTGTAAAGACTCTGCCTGCCAATGCAGGAAATATAGGTTTGATCTGTGGGTTGGCAAGTTCCCCTGGAGAAGGAAATGGCAACCCACTCTAGTATTCTTGCCTGGGAAATTCATGGACAGAGGAGCCTGGCGGGTTATACTCCATGGAGTCGCAAAAGAGCTGGGCACAACTGTGACTAAACAACAACTACAAAAGTTAATGATTCCGCTTGTCTCATGAGGGAGGCAGGATCATAAATAGAAAAACGCCAGAATAGTGTGGTAGTTAAAAATAGCTCAATCACCTCCTTGCCATGTGACTATGGGCAAATCACTCACTAAACCAGTGTTCCATTTAAAAAATAGGGATTTTAACTGTATCTACATGCCAGTAATTTTTTTTTTTTTTGGTAAAGACTCAACCTAAGGATGTGAAGCCCTGAGTAGTGTCTTGTATACAGTAAGGATTCAGTCAATAGTGCATTATTCTTCTGTTATATAGATGATCATCTTCATGATCATAATTGGAAATTACCATTGATAGTCAGCAATTTCACTGTATCATTCTTATTAAATGACATGCCTCTAATAAACCAGTAAGTTACAAATCAGAAATGGAAGAAGAAGCATTGTCTTTGTGGAACAAAGCAATATTTTCTGTAAATGCGACATTTTCTTCTTACTAAAAGGGAAAATTAAGGAAGAGTGACTACGCTCCCTCACTCAGAGTCTTCATCCATCTTTACTTGCCCAGAGTAATGGAACAGATGCAGGTAAAGCAGCAATTATTTCCTTACTTGTGCTTTTCTATTCACAGGACAGTTCCATCTTGCAGCCTACACAGAATACACTGTTCTGGGAACAAGTGGGTTTGACATTTCACTGGGGCAAATGACTCTTTGTATAGCTAACAATATTCTTGGGCTGAAGTGACTCTCAAAGCGATTTCTCCCAAATTCTCATTCATTCAGAATTTACTGACATAATTTATTCACCATATGCATACTGACTGAGGACCATCACTTGAAAAGAACTTTGCAAGGAGCTGGAGGTATCTTGATTATGATGGCTTGGGCACTCAAGGACCTTAGCCCTGAAAAGGAAGACAACATTCACTACAGGGGTGCAGGGGTGCATAACTTCAAAGGGAGTAAAAAAAGAAAAAGAAAAACAATGGTTCTCTTGGGGGTGTAAAAGCTCTCCCAGTCTACAGTGGCAGCAAAGACCTCCCAAACTAAGTGGCACAAAAATTGAGTGGAAAGCTCAGGAGTAAAGCTGCTGCTAAGTTGCGTCAGTCGTGTCCAACTCTGTGCGACCCCATAGACGGCAGCCCACCAGGCTCCTCTGTCCCTGGGATTCTCCAGGTAAGAATACTGGAGTGGGTTGCCATTTCCTTCTCCAATGAATGGAAGTGAAAAGAGAAAGTGAAGTCGCTTAGCCATGTCCGACTCTTTGTGACCCTATGGACTGTAGCCTACCAGGCTCCTCCATCCGTGGGATTTTCCAGGCAAGAGTACTGGAGTGAGAGAACCGCATTTCCCAGACTCCTTTTAGGTAGGGTCTGGTTAGATCCTGCTAATGAGAGGCAACTGTGTGAACTTTCAAACTCTGGCCCAGGACTTTGAATCTTGACCAACAGCATGATGTGAGGGCAAAGAGGCAAAGGTATGAGGGTGGCCAGTGTCAGAGAAGACACTTAACCAGAAACTCTGCGTTATATGGTCAAGGCACTGTCTGCTTTCTCTTGGTCTCCTAGAGTTGTCCTGATTCTTGATCATCCCTAATCTGGTTCTACCAGCAATTTACTGGGGCTCTGGATATTCTTGTAGTAAATACTGTTTTGCTTAAGGTAGCATAAACTAGCTTCTGATCTTTGCATCCATCAGGTGCTTTGTTTCTACTAACAGACCACATTATGCAAGTTTACCTCCCCAACCAGCCTGACAGTTTCTTGGGGACTGGAGAATGTCTTTTTTCTCTTTAAACCTCCAGGACTTAGAATAGTGACTGAATGACACATAGGGAACACTAGTAAATGCAAAATAAATATGCTTTTTCACATGTTTAAAAAACTAAGAGATTTGCCAATAAATATCTTTATCACTGAATGTTCAACACTGAAAAAGAGCTCAAATGAGTCAAAAAGTCAAAAGTCTTCCAACCTTACATCAATTTTATACTCACATGGAAATCTGTTTCATAGTCATCTTCTTGAGTTTAACTTTTTAATATACATTTCATGAAACAACTCACTACACTAATAACCATACTCCTATAGCTTTCTTTCCTCTGTTGTCATACAGAATTTTCATCATATTTCCAAATGGATACAATAAAGTTGCTCAAGTGGGCAGGTCCACACTCACCACTCCCAGGAGTGAACTATACACTTCTCTTTCCCTGCCCTTTCCAACCCACAGGGCAATCCATGACGCTCACTAGGCAGCTAGTGAATTTAGCATCCAAAGAGATCACCATCTGTTTCTCTACTCCTAATAAAGTACATCTGCTCTATAAATTCACGTTGCTTGTGAGACTGAGACCTAGAATGAAAATGGAGATAGAAGTTTCGTCCAACTTAATGGCTTAAAAAAAACCCAAAACTTTTCTTGGGAGTCAATTTATGCTGCAAGAGTCTAGGAGCTACACAGCAGTGTCAGTTTGATCTGGTTCAAATCATGCTACCATGTTCTAAAATCCTAGTCATTATACACTTTCCAAACGCACAATGTCATCAAGGCTTTACGACATTTCCTACCAAAAGGCAGCGCTTCACCAGTGGCAGCTTGAATTCAGGTATGGGGACAGGATGCTATGGCTGCTGCGTGAAAATCGTGCTGCTCCTCTGACTTCAGTGTCACAGCTACATGGGGGTAATGCTCCAGACTGTTTTTCATAAACGCATCTTTTTGATCTGTACTAAGAGAATTCTATTTCTTGGAACTATGGAGTAAAGCCAAAAACATGTATGGGAGGACCAAATCTATTATCGATGACTTCTGTTTTCCTACAAAAGTTTGAGCAGAGATATCATGCCACCTGGGATTCTCTGTTTAGTCAATTTCACTTCCTTCCTCAAGTAACAAAAGGCTTAGAGCATAATGTCTGCGCCTGCTGCCCAGACACGTGACCTGTGCACGTGGCTTATGGAGTACACAAGACTTCTGAGACCCCGGGCTTTGAAAGCAAAGCTGACAGACATGAGGTGCAAGCCTAGCTTCACCAGGTTCAACATGGCCATGAAAGGAGCATACCCAGTTCTACTGGCATCAAAACACAGTGCTGGTTGCCAGAGAATCTATGAGAATGAAACATTAAGTAACACTGAACCTCTGACATTGACATGAATTTATTACTCTTCCATGCCAACACACCCTAATCCAAAGCTTATGCTGCTCCAATGGGCCTTCCCTACCTAAAACAGCCAAGTGGTCAAAACTCTAAAAAGTCTTCAGTCCCAAAGACTGAGTTTCCTTTGCTCATCAGCTCCTGTATTATTTCCACATTTTGAAGTGGTTTTTGAATTGTGTGCATTGCTTCTTTAGATGTTATTTATCTTTTACACTGCAGATTTAATAGTACTCCTTCCCCATCACTATGTTGAAAACTTTAAGCTAAACAACCTCTCCAAATATACATGAAATATTTCCAAATCCATCATCAGTACAGTTTAAATAAGTGGGATTGCTATCCTATTGTCCAAAGGAGCCATAATATTTAACTGGCTTTATTCTAGAACTTCCAAACTGATTCCCAAACTTTTAAATCTGGTGGAGAGGGCAGGAGGAGGCAGTTAAAAATTTTGAAATATTCATATCAGCAAAAGAAACTTTGTCACTTCTGCACTGAAAGTGCCTTCCCAAAATCTTTATTGAGTAAAGTGCTGCCATTTACTCTTCAAGAATGAGGGAGCTTTGAATGGATAAAAAACAAGGTCCTACTATATAGCACAGGGAACTATATCCAGTCTCCTAGGATAAACCATAATGGAAAGGAGTATTTTAAAAAACTATCTAGAAATCCTAGAGATAAACCCACAGACATATGGTCACCTAACCTATGACAAATGAGGAAAGAATATACAATGGAGAAAAAAGCCTTGGGAAAACTGGAGAGCTATATACAAGAGAATGAAATTAGAATACTCCCTAACACCATACATTAAAAATAAAACTTGAGATGGATTACAGACCCGAATATAAAGCCACATACTATAAAACTTTCAGAGGAAAACATAGGCAGAACACTGTTTAACAAAGATTAATAAACGGGGCTTAATTAAACTTAAAAGCTTTTGGACAGTAAAGGAAACCATAAATAAGATGAAAAGGCAATCCTCAAAATGGAAGAAAATATTTACAAATGAAGCAACTGACAAAGGATTAACCTCCAAAATATACAAATAGTTGATGAAGCTTAATATAAAAAAAAAGACAACTCAATGAAAAAAAAGGATGGAAGACCTAAATAGACATTTATCCAAAGACGACACACAGATGGCCAAGAGGCCCATTAAAAAGATGCTTAACAACACTAAGTATTAGAGAAATGCAAATCAAAACTAAAATGGGGTATCACTTCACACTATCAGATTGGCCATAATTAAAAAAATCTACAAATAATAAATGTTGGAGAAGGTATGGAGAAAAGGGAACCCTCTTGCACTGTTCATGGGAATGTAAATTTGTACAGCTACTCAGGAAAATGGTATGGAGATTCCTTAAAAAATTAAAAATAGAGCTAACATATGATCCAGCAATCTCACTTTGGGACATATATTTGGAGAAGATCATATTTTGAAAAGATACATGCACCTCAATGTTCACAGCAGCACTATTTATAATAGCCAGGACATGGAAGCAACCTAAATGTCCATCAACGGAGGAATGGATAAAGTAGATGAGGTACATATATACAATGGAATATTACTCAGCCCAAAAAGGAACAAAATTGCATCATTTATAGAGGTGAGGATGGACCTGGAGACTGGAATACAGAATGAAGTCAGTCAGAAAAAGAAATATCATATTTTAACACATGTATGTGGAATCTAAAAAAAAGTACAGATGATCTTATTTGAAAAACAGTAACAAAGACACAGACGTAGAGAACAAACATGGATACAGGAGGGAGGGGGGCTGGGATGAACTGGGTAATGGAGGTGGTTGATATATACAGACTCCTATGTATAAAATAGGTAACTAACGAGAATATCCTGTGAGGATGGAAACCACTGAGGATGGAGACGTGGCTTCGTAGGCATGCAACTTGCGTACGTACATCAGGGTCCCGTACTCAGAAGGGCCCCATACTTAGTTTAATGCTTCACTATGACCAACCTGAAATTCTCAATAAAGTCTGAATAAAAGGTCTTACAGTTTCATCTTGCACTTGGCCCCACAAATTAGGTAGCTTATTGTGACTGGAGAGGTTTGGCCAGAGTGTGATACGAACAGTTTTCTGTTTTAAAAGCATTACTCCAGTTTGTATGTTAAGAACCCTCAGTAGGAAAAGTAAGAGTTGAAGCAGGAAAAACAGCTAGGGTGCTGTTGATACAAATAAGGTGAGAGGTGATAGTAGCAAATGTCACCAGGAAAAGGGCCAGTTAGATACCATTTGTCTGCAGCTGCCTGGTGACATGCCTGTCTATGGCAGTACCCTGGCCAGCCAGCTCCTGCTTCTCCACACTCATTTCTGCTCAGATTCCTATGTGTTTCCCAACAGCTTCTTTCTCTTAAAAGAGTGGGTATTCGTTTCTCTTCTTGCCTACCCTTTTCTCTGGGGAAGGCAGGGTACCCTTTGATCCCACCAAAACTGTACACAGTAGCAAACAAATTCTTCAAAGGAAAAATCTGGGTGTTGTCCCCAAATCTGGATTCCCTACTGTGGAGAAAATGAAAGAAAGGAGAGCCCTAGCCAGGTCCAGCATCTTCTGTGTTAAGTCACTGTATTACAACTTACTACACATTGTCTCACTGACTCCAACTAAGTAATGGGTGTAAATATTACTTCATACCCACTAAGATCTGTATGAGTCTGACAGAATAAGAGCTACTCAAGTTTATGCAAATACAAAATGCACCTAAAATACCTTTAAGACCCACAGAACACATTGACTGCTCAATTCTCAGTAAAGAAAAGGAAAAATTAATGATAAATTTTAGATTTATATCTAAATTTGTACAATTAGCTCTATGTTTAAGGTAGCAAATGAAAAAAAAATTTACTATTTAGTTTCCAGGTGATTAAATCAGTAAATTCATCAAGCTGTACTAAAACTGACATCATACAATCACCAGTAAGTTAAATATCACTAAGTTTAAAGTTTACACTCCCTAATCTAAAATTCTTTAACAATTATTTCGTCTTTCCCACACACTCAAAGTTTCTCTGAAATGACAAAATATGGATAATACCAATTCTCAATCTGAAGTGCTTACGTCAGGTACTCACCTTTTTCTGAAGAACATTGATTTTCCTTTCCTTCACTTCTAACATATCCTTCATGTCTCGAATCTCTCCAGCCAGTGTCCCCTTCTCTTCTGTGAGGTCCTGCAGCTGTTTCGTTTTTTTATTGAGAAAAGATTCTTTCTCTTCTAGCCGTAATCTCAGTGCATCTACCTGAAATCAGGAAAAAGAAAAAGGTTGCAGTTTTACAGAGAGGTCATCAGTAACTACCAGTCCTGCACTGAGAGGCACCTTCTGAGCAGTGTGATCAAACACTGCTCATGGGCAACTCCAGGCTGTGTTTTAAAGCCTACATCTACCTTAAAATCCTGATGCATGTGTACCTGATCAATGAGGTATATGTTTTAATTATAAGGTTTATATGAAATAAGACGTTATGAAGTCATCTCATGTTGTGAAGCCAAACGTTGGGAATCAAAACACATGAATTCTCTGAATCTTTGAGGGCCCAGGGAGGGTACAACACTGTTCATGCCATGTAGCATCCTCCAGGATTACAGAGAACACAATGAACCATGCCACGGCATCTGGGAGAACAAGACTGGCAACAGAGGGACACTCCTAAATTAGAAAAAGACGTGTGATTTTCATATGTCTAATCAATCGCCAGCCCAGGATTGATGCTCGGGGCTGGTGCAGGGAGATTTCCCAGGGGGGGAGGGAAGAGGGAGGGGGGTTCCGGAGGGGAAGCATATGTAAACCCATGGTGATATCATGACAATGTATGGCAAAAACAATTTAAAAAAAAAAGAGAATATCTCCAGTTATATTAAAAAAAAAAAAAGAAAAAGACGTGTGGCCAAGACCAAGTAACCACTGTTAGAGAAAGAAAACGCTGTGGACAACACCCATTCTTCAGCTTCATAAAAGACTGCTTTACAAGCACTAAAGAGAAAATTTAGATTTCTATAATTTCTGCTTTTCAAATGTTGGTAATAGAATGGGGAAACATAAGCTTTATTTTTTTTAATGTTAACATTCCAAAGATCATGTGCAAAAAATGTTTATATGGGTGACACAGGACACTGGGATCCTGACAGACAACTCTAATCCTCACCTTCCACACTGGGAATTGGATAGATAGAAGCAACATCAACACTAGGAAGCAACTAAGCATGTTATTGAGAGATAGCAAAATAACCAGGCATAAAGAGTTTAAAGAGGTGATCTTGAGGAAGAAGAATGGGACAGGGGTAAGCTGGGGACAGCTGCATCTCATAGCATATCTTGTTGAACATTTGCTCATTATACTATTTGCAAGTAAAGTTTAGATGAACACAGAAAAAAGCAAAAACTTTTTTTAAAATGGAGCAGGAATACTGTAATAAGCCAAAATAAATAGATATATAAATATTATAAGGACAAAGAGTCAAAGGCGATTTGGAACAAAGGAAAGAAGACACTTAGGTTTTAGGTTCTGCTTCTATCTGGGCTTCCCTGGTGGCTCAGACAGTAAAGAATTTGCCTACAAAGCAGGAGATCTGCATTCAATCCCTGGGTCAGGAAGATTCCCTGGAGAAGGGAATGGCAACGCACTCCAGTGTTCTTGCCTGGAGAATCCTAAGGACAGAGCAGCCTGGCAGGCTATAGTCCATGGGGTCACAAACAGTCAGATACCACTGAGTGACCAGCGCTACTTCTACCTGTGAGGATGAGGGCAAATAACTCTCACTTGCCCACACTAAGTCTTTAGCCTGTTTCTTCATTTATAAATCAAAGAGGTAAGGACTATCTCTAAGTATCTGGCATTTTATGATTTTAAAGACAGTAATCAGTCCTAGGTAGAACACATGAGGGCAAGAAAATACTAGAAATAAAAAAAATTATCAGGGAAGAATCTCCTTTTCTTACCCCTGTTGAAGAAAGGAGGGCTGAAGTAGTGTTTCTAAATGTCAAAGGTGATGGGAAAGTAGGTAAGCAGAGAGGTATTCTAGTTTCTGTCCCAGACAGCAAGATGAAGCTGGGAGATCCCAGAAAGGGCAGAGGAGCTGACAAGTGCTGGAAGCCCCGCTGGCCGAATGACCCTGACTGCATTATGAGAGAGGATGCACACTCCGTGGTTTCAGGAGGTGAGAACTGCTGAGTCTGCAAACATCAGATAGCTCTGCCCCTTCTCACATAATGGCTATCAAGATAGAGGGACAGAGGTGAAGGGGAAATTCATATCCTGGTGACCTCCCCTTTCCTAAATGAAAAACTCATGCCAGTTGCACTAAAGCTTAAACATTCCAGATTCTCAAGGGGTCTATGTAAAAATTTATCTTCATCTACCAACTTGGAATAACATCGGTACTTCTCTTTGAGCTTTCCTCTTATCTGGTGAAAAAATGTGATTTTTAGTTTATACATAAAAGGGTAGCATTTAGTGGGTTCCTTCAAAATTGGCAAAACATGTTGATCACTGCAGGTTACAGCAGTGGTTAGAAAGGGTTACACATTCAGTTTTAGGGATCTGCATATAGGCTGACTAGGACTCTGTGCAAATTGGAGAAGAAACTACGGTCCAATTAGCCCCACATTCTACTTATCAAAGATGGTGGTCTTTATCTGGACAAAGGAAATGCCCAAATCCATAATATAAATAAATTACAACATGGGAGGTAGTGAGCGATGCTAGAGAAAGTTTCAGAAGAAACTCTCTAATTGATCAATAGTAAGCTTAACATTTGTAGTGCCTTCTGGCTCTATGTGATCTTTCAATGTCTTGCTCCATCTTACTAAGTCCATAAGAGATTAAAACAGCAACCAGAGCTTTTGTAAGGACTATTAAGTAAGACTTAAGTAAGACTATTTCTGCAGGAACAAAACAGAGAGCAAAGTTGCTCATGATCAACACACTACTCGCAACACCCAAACTCTATATGACAGGAGGGAGTCTGTGCCAGCCAAGGTCTTCTGTTTGTGAGTTTATTGTCCATGCACCTGACAGCATGTACTTAGCTTCAAAGGAATTTGAATTGTGGCCTTCAATCACCTTCACTCTATCTGTACAGCTTTGCACAGCCTCCTAGAATAAAGAAATGAAGCTTAAGGGTTTTTTTTTTTTTTAAGATAAAATGTTGACCTGAACTACATCCAATTCCCAACCAACATTAGCCCAGTTTGTAGTAAGCAAGCATGACATCATTCTAAAGTCAAATTTTAACTTCCAGATGGTGCAAAACCACAAGCAGGCGCACAGACCTTCTGATGCACAGAACTTTAAACACAGGAATCAGGCCAGAAAGAAGATAGTCTATTAAAAATTAGAATATGTAGTTCCAAACTGAGTATCAGTGAGTAGGATTAAAATTCCCTTCTCTAATATTTGAACTTCACTTGATAGTATACTTCGCTTTTTAAAAGAATCAGAAAAGCCTTCAAGTTTAGATTATATTCCAACATCAGGTAGAGACATAAAAGTTAAAATGTTTGGGAATATGAAATACCTTTCTCTACCTCTTCACTCAACACCAAATAATTTTAAAGGCCCTTGACTCTCTCTTTTAAACTTTGGCAGTTGACTCAATAATAAAACTTGGCAAAGCAAAGAGCACCATCATTTCCCAGAAAAACAAAAGAAAATTAGAACTGCATGATATTGTCAGAGCACAAAGACCCATAGGTTGAATTTCCAGTTTTTACATATTTTTTAACCACATGGGAACTAGTCACATAATGTTAAAACTAAGACAATCTTTTCATTTTAGGAGAATTAGTCATTTCCTTCTGATCCAGTTGTGTGTATATTTGTATCTGTATGTGGGTTCATGTGTGTGTATGTTTAAAAGCATGTAACATATGAAAATTTAACCTTTTACCTAGCAGTATAAAGCATGAAGCACTTTTTTTATCGCTTCAGTTCCAGGTAATAACTTGAAAGAAAATGACCATGGCAATGAAATTGGCAAAAATTGCCAAAATCAGAGTTAAACATTATTAATCTTCATGTCAGCACCCAGGAATTATAACCAGTTCCAATGGTGAGGTATGTTTCTAGAAGTTCTGTACATAAGCTCCCTGACCTTTCTGCCATATTTCACACGGGCCTTCAGAAACAGTTTCAGTGTTGTGACAAAACACTACTTGCTACTTGATACGTCATAAATAATTCTAAAAAATCAAACGGTCCATTTCCATCTTAAAATGACTACAGCAACACTTGAGAGAAAGGGGAAAAAAACACTTGAGAGGAAAAAGGGGCCACTTGAAAATTTTTCACAGATTAAATACTACTTACTTGACAACATGTCAGGCATTGAATAAACATGCTATCACAAAGAACAACTTTATAAGAAAATGAAACTGGAATATACACAAAAACTCCCAATACAGTTTTATTTCACATTTAAAGTGTCATTTGTTTGTTTTTCCTAATAGTAGACTTGAGTTAACAGTATATTTGAATTTGATTCAACTTGCAATCATTCAAATGGGGAGACAGATTCAAAGTTGGAAGTATGCGTAATGTATGGAAGTATGCTTCCAAAGACAAAAACACTGAAAATAACCTAAAATCTAGAAGTCACTGTGACTAGTAACCACTAGTTCTCACTCAAATCCAATTTGCCTTTCCTTCCTGGACACTGGAGCAATCTCTCTTTCCAGCCCCCTTGTGGGAAAATGGTGCCATTCATGAAATGTAAGCAGAAGCGTCATACATCACTTCCTATCTACACCTCCCTTCCTTGAGACTCTGAAAGATACATTTTCCACATGGTGGAGCTACAAGATGGCAGAACCTCCATATATCTGGATCCTCAAGAAGCAGGATCACCCCAAGCTTCCTGCCCCCCAACAGTATGATGTGTTAAACCACTCAATTACTATAATTCATCCTGGTTTTATTAAAAAGTGGGTACCTTAAAACTAGAAACGTTTGTTTGTCTTAGAGATGACCACAAACCTACATTAAATTGGGTCACTGTTCTTCCCTTTACTCCTTCAGTGTGTAAGATCTCAAAATCTACTTTCCTCTATCCTCTCATTCCAATTCCAAAGAAGTGTGGTGGGGGTTGGGGGCGGGAGAAATGGTTGATACAGAGCCAAGGACAGAGCTGAAAGGAAGAAGTAGCAGATTCCTAGGGAGTAAACAGAGGTTAAAGATCAAGACCTTGGGGAGAAGAGAAAAAGAGATCAAAGAGGAAGAGTCTCTCCTGGTTTGAACTTCTATTCCTATCAACAAGTGGCTCAAGTGGACAATGCTGTTTTGCAAAGTCTCTCCACTGCAAATATATGTGTTCAAGCAACTCACGGCAATGGCCATGGACTTACTCACCAGCCTTCCAAATGTCAAGAATAAATCAAAGGTGTCATAAGCAAAATGAGGATAATAAGAGTACCACCTTCATCAAATTATGTTAAAGATTAAATTAAATAACACATGCAATGCACTTAGCACAGTGCCTGGCACCTAGAAACACTCAATAAATTTTTGCTATTGTTATTATATTTTATTATTTTGCTTTCCACAGCCTGTAACCCAGTGATTTATATACTGTAGGAATGCAATAAAGGTTGCTAATCAACAGCCCTCAGGAAAAGTGGAGAACCAGCAAGTAAGGTTTTGTGCTCTAACATGTACCAGAGTGTTATACTGTCTGTCATTTACTTTAAAATATTTCAGCATACATGGTATGATGTGTGTGTCTGTGTGGAGGGGGTGTCTTGGTCAATGGGTGTATTTCCCAACTGCGAATAAATTCTCCAGGGGTAGTTAATTAGCTATGAAAGAGTTCAGTTAAAAGCTGACATGCCAGAGTCAACTACCAAAACTGGCTCAATATTCTTTATATTTGATGAGTATCTGAAATTTGGTCAATTAACATAATTGATGTGAGGACTGACATTTCCTTGATGAAATCGGTGGTGTTCAAGTTGTGTGGATTGGCGAAAAACGTTGCACAGATACTTCCACCCTTCCAGAAAAAAAGACTGAAAGTGGTGTGTTCAATGAAAATACAACACAAGCCACATATGTAATTTTTAATTTTTTAGCAGCCAAGTTTGAAAAGAAGAGACATGTAAAAGTACTTTTAAGAATATATTTAATATAATCCACTATATCAAAAATATTACTATTTAACAAGTAATCAACATTAAAAATAATATATTTTACATTTTGGTATTGTCTTCAAAATTTAGCATCTACTTCTCACTTTCAGTATATTTCAAGTAGAACTAGTCACGTTTCAAGCGCTCAAGAGCCCCATATGGCTCATGATTACAATAGTGGACCATGTAGGTCTATGATTCTAATAAACTCTAAAGTTTCAATCCTTAGACTCTTATCTCCCATATTGAGAAACACTTCAGGGAGGATTCTGGACCAACAGCAAACATGGCTGACTGAGCCATGCCACAGGAAATAGTGACCCACTGGCCTCACACGAACCTTTTACGATCTCAAAAGGACAGAGAGTTGGAACTTCAAGGAGCACTCAGAAAGGCTGTATGACTGATATACTACCTGGAGACGAGGTCACGGGCACGAGTCTTCTCTTCTTTAATCATCAGAGGTTACTGATCTCTACCAAAGAGAGCTACCTAACCGATTGGTGATAGAGTTAGCATGATCTTTCTGCAGTCTCATTGAAAAGAAACATTAGGAACAATCATTGCTTTTTTAAAGCTCTTTCATACAAATCTCTAATTATAGCAAAAGTTGCCTTTCAAAAAAAAAAAATGACTTTCAGCAACTGCACCATCAAAATCTAGCTATACAGTGGCTTCCCTGGTGGCTTAGTAAAGAATCCATCTGCCAATGCAAGAGACATGGGTTTGATTCCTGGTCTGGGAAGGTACTACATGCCACGGAGCAACTAAGCCTCTGGATCACAACTACTAAGGCTGTGCTCTAGAGCCTGGGAGCCACAACCACTGAATCCACATGCCTAGAGCCCATGCTTCAGAGCAATAGAAGCCACCATAAGCAGAAATCTGCACACTACAACTAGAATGTAGCCCCTGCTCACTGCAACTGGAGAAAAACCCTTGTAGCAATGAAGACTCAGCATAGCTGAAAAAAGAAGGAAAAAAAAAAAAGCTGAGATGAGGGTATGTCTCATCTAACTATAGGTTAAGAGATACCTTAACCAACCTATACTCTTTGCCTTCATCTATTTTGATTTCAGATTTCTCTTCTCTGTAGGTACTCTTTTTATTTCCAATAACTAAAATTATGTATTCATTCATTCAACAAATACAAAGAATTGATTTTGTGACAGACATTGTCCTAGTCCTTTTAGCAAGACTGGCAGGACATTTCTTGTTGAACCATGTATTTGTGAAGCTGGGGGATGAAATAGAGCAAAAAAGAATTATATAATTAAATATATAAATATCATTAGAAAATATGATTTTTAGCGTAAGAGGAAAGTAATACAAACACAAAAATCTAACAACTTATATAAAAGCCTTGTAAAAACCTGGATGACAAAAAGGCTAATTTGTGGATATCTGTGCTTACTGGTGAAAATGTACGTTGTATGTTTGTGTATATACAAAACAAATTTATGATTCAGCAAATGTCTATCAGCTATTATAACTTAGACTTGGACTGATACTTTGATATTCATTAAAATGGTTTAACTGATGGCTACGTTTTATTATCCCATCTTTTAACACTAGATTGTTTTTATTGATCTTTAAATAAATTGTTCATTATACATTTTCCTCTGCTTTAATTTTGGATTTTAATAAATTTAAGTCTTTAAGAAAAAGCACTGAAATACTAAAAACAGCCTTATAATACTAAAAAGCATGAACACATGGCATGTTTTCTTTCTTAAAATACTCAGTTCAGTTCAGTCATTCAGTCGTGTCTCACTCTATGTGACCCCATGGACTGCAGCATGCTAGGCCTCTCTGTCCATCACCAACACCTGGAGTTTACCCAAACTCGTGTCCATTGAGTTGGTAATGCCATGCAACCATCTCATCCTCTGTTGTTGCCTTCTCCTCCTGCCTTCAATCTTTCCCAGCATCAGGGTCTTTTCAAAAGAGTCAGCTCTTCTCATCAGGTGGCCAAAGTATTGGAGTTTCAGCTTCAGCATCAATCCTTCCAGTGACTATTCAGGGCTGATTTCCTTTAGGATGGACTGGCTGGATCTCCTTGCAGTCCAAGGGAGTCTCAAGAGTCTTCTCCAACACCACAGTTCAAAAGCATCAATTTTTCAGCACTCAGTTTTCTTTATAGTGCGATTCTCACATCCATACATGACTACTGGAAAAACCACAGCCTTGACTAGATGGACCTTTGTTGGCAAAGTAATGTCTCTCCTTTTTAATATGCTGTTTAGGTTGGTCATAACTTTCCTTCCAAGGAGTAAGTGTATTTTAATTACATGGCTACAGTCACCATCTGCAGTGATTTTGGAGCCCGCCCTCCCAAAAAATGTCAGCCACTATTTCCCCATCTATTTGCCATGAAGTGATGGGCCCATATGCCATGATCTTAGTTTTCTGAATGTTGAGTTTTAAGCCAACTCTTTCCCTCTTCTCTTTCACTTTCATCAAGAGGCTCTTTAGTTCTTCTACCATAAGGGTGGTGTCATCTGCATATCTGAGGTTACTGATATTTCTCCTGGCAATCTTGATTCCAGCTTGTGCTTCATCCAGCCCAGCATTTCTCATGATGTACTCTCTATATAAGTTAACTAGCAAGGTAGCAATATACCGCCTTAGCATACTTCTTTTCCTATCTGGAACCAGTCTGTTGTTCCATGTCCAGCTCTAACTGTTGCTTCCTGACCTGCATACAGATTTCTCAAGAGGCAGGTCAGGTGGTCTGGTATTTTTTATCTCTTGAAGAATTTTCTACAGTTTATTGTGATCCACACAGTCAAAGGCTTTGGCATAGTCAATATAGGAGAAATAGATGTTTTTCTGGCACTCTCTTGCTTTTTCAATGATCCAGCAGATGTTGGCAATTTCATCTGTGGTTCCTCTGCCTTTTCTAAAACCAGGTTGAACATCTGGAAGTTCATGGTTCATGTATTGCTGAAGTCTGGCTTGGAGAATTTTGAGCATTACTTTACTAGCTTGTGAGATGAGTGCAACTGTGTAGTTTGAGTATTCTTTGGGATTCGAATGAAAACTAACCTTTTCCAGTCCTGTGGCCACTGCTGAGTATTCCAAATTTTTGTTTTCTGTCAAACATCAACATGAATCAGCCATAGGTATACATATATCCCCTTCCTTTTCCAAATGTTCTTAAAATATTATTTTCACAATTAATGCTGGAGAGAGTGTGGAGAAAAGGGAATGCTCTTGCACTGTTGGTGGGAGTGTAAATTGATACAGCCACTATCCAAGACGGTATGGAGATTCCTTAAAAAAAAACTAGGAATAAAACCACCATATGACTCACTCTCACTCCCAGGCATATACCCTGAGGAAACCAAAATCGAAAAAGACGCATGTATCCTATTGTTCATTGCAGCGCTATTTACAATAGCTAGAACATGAAAGCAACCCATATGTTCATCGACAGATGAACGGATAAAGAAGTCGTGGTATACATACACAGTGGAATATCACTCAGTGATAAAAAGGAATGCTTTTGAGTCAGTTCTAATGAGGTGGATGAACCTAGAACCTATTATACAGAGTGAAGTAAGTCAGAAAGAGAAAGATAAATATTCTAATAAATATATACAGAATCTAGAAAAATGGTACTGAAGAATTTATTTCAGGACAGCAATGGAGAAACAGACATAGAAAATAGACTTACGGACATGGGGAGAGGGGAGGAGAGGGTGAGATATACGGGAAGAGTAACATGGAAACTTACAGTACCATATGCAAAATAGATAGCCAACAGGAATTGGCTGTATGGCTCAAGAAACTCAAACAGGGGCTCTGTATCAACCTAGAGGGGTGGGATGGGGAGGGAGATGGGAGGGAGGTTCAAAAGGGAGGGGATACATGTATACCTATGGCTGATTCATGTTGAGGTTTGACAGAAAACAACACAATTCTGTAAAGCAATTATCATTCAATAAAAAAAAGTAAATTAAAAAAATAATATTTTCTAGTTTTGTCCATTAAAAAGGCTTTAAAGAACGGTAACCATCTCAGTAACAATGACTGTCCACCCTAAATATTGTCTCTTAAAGCCATTTCTAAATAAAACAAATCAGTTTCATTGTAGAAATGACTGACATTAGATCTGGAATAAGAAATGTACACAATAAGCATAGAATTGAATCAGAAGGCAAAGCATCTATGAAAAACAGAGTCTTTTTATTGGCCAACGATGGGACAGTTTGATGCTGTTCTACAAGCAGACACTGGGGGTGGGAGGACGGGAATGGAGGCAAAGGACAGGCAGTCAACGAGAGGAGAGACAGGGGCTGCTACAAGTAAGATGGAGGTAGTCGACAGGGAGATTGTGGCTGTGTTTGAGACATATTTTGCAAAACAATTTGGAGGCAGCTGGGAGAACTGAGGGTTTCTATTTATATGGGTAGATGGATGGAAGGACTCAAAGGTTTCCTGGGTTACTGACTAGAATAGACAGTGGAATTACTGTCTATTGTGGGAAAGACTGGGGAGAATCAGACTTGAGGTAGGCAATCAAGAGTTCAGTATTAGGTATATGTAGTTTGAGATGCTGGGAAATATCATAAAGGTAAATGGCTATATGGATTAAAAGCTCCTGAGACAACAGAACCTGGACTACAGTCTAACCTACTTGTGGATAAGCAGTCCTGTAATTATAACTTTATAATGTAATGTAGTGTGAAGAATTATAACATTCTTTCAGAAGACTAATTAGGACATCTTCAGCATATTTACAGATTTACTACCACAAAAATGCATTTACACCCAGTGAGATCAAGTCAACAAGAACTTGTAGGGAGAGGATATCTGTAACAATTGAAAACTGAGAAAATCCCTTTCCTAAAAGGGTTCCTTTCATCTTATTACAAGGTTTCTCCCCCATCATGGGCTTCCCCTGTGGCTCAAGTGGTAAAGAATCTGCCTGCAATGCAGGAGACCTGTGTTCAATCCCTGGGTTGGGAAGATCCCCCGGAGAAGAGAAAGGCTACCCACTCCAGTATTCTGGCCTGGAGAATTTCATGGACTGTATAGTCCATGGGTTCACAAAGAGTCGAACATGACTGAGAAACTTTCACTTTCACACTTTGTTTCTCCCATCATAGTCACCAGTAAAAAGAGATTTGGTCTTATCAATTACACCCTTAAGCTTTTCAAGGCCACCAGTTAATGTCAATCATGTATTTACTCTCCTGTTGAACACTAGAGTGATGCTGACTAGGGAAAAAAGGACTAGATAATCCCATTTCTGTGGGTTAGTTTTCATCTACCAAACTTAAAAATTTGACCTGGCAGGGGTTGGGAAATCTATGTTTTATTTTTAAATATTTAAATAGTACAAAGAGAAACAATGATGGCTGTATTATAGATTGCTTCATAATTTACAATATACCTTTCTCCTAAATTAGAAGTCTGTTCTCATAATTTCAATTCAAAAAATAAAATTCAGGTATATTTAGTATTACATAATCACACACTGTGCTTACAAAAGTTAAGTTACAATCACCAGCTTGTTAATAACACAGTTGAGATTTTCAGGTTGTAAAGATGCATTTTGTCTTACCCACTCATCAAAAAATCGTACCCCATTTTGCACCTCAACTCCCATATGCCACCTACCTGAAGAAAACAATGCTAGGTCAAGAATGTTTCATATCACCTACATGGAAGAATTCATATCTTATGTGGGTTAATAATCCAGCCCACTTTATAAAGCCTGTTTTCATACTCAAGCTTTTGGCTACTTCCTACACTAAAATTAGGTGGTTTTAAGTGACTAGTCCAAAGTTCAAAATTTAATGTTTAGTTCAGTTCCAGCAAATTTCTGAAAACACATGGGAATTGTAACTCATGTGTTAATACTTAAAGTTTTTGTTAATAAAACTTCCAACACTAACCTTACCTCATTGAATTTACCTCACTGGTTTTTATGCTCACTATAAAACTATAGCTGTCATAATATTTTTGAATTACTACAAAAGGAAGCAAGCTATTCCAAAGTCAATGTTATTTTGCAACATGATGATAGTTATAAATTCAAAATACTTAAAACCAATTTGCAAAGCTCTCAATCTTAGTACCTCCTAACATTTAAAAGGCCCATCTTCAAAACATTTACTATTACCAAAAAAATACATTTAAGAAAACATCATGTATCATTCATATTGTGCTATTCCTTCAAGGAAGCACACTAAATTTAAACATGAAAATGCATCTTAACATAAAAAGCTTAAATACTGGTCCTACTGAGATACGCCATGAACTTTTTAACCTATTATTGAAGCCCAAAGAACTTAAATCATTGATAATTTAGTAGGAAGACTAAGCAATAATTTCGTGATCTCAAGATCAGTTACGTTCAATAAATCCAAGTAATCTCCATCCATATACACATGACACATTTGTAAATGACTATTAAATTAGAAACTATAGTACATTTATTTAAAGGGGAATTAAAACTATATTTTAAAGTCAGGGCCAATACTCCTAAAGGATGGGGACTTATGTTCAAAGATCCTGTAGTTTGCTACAAAATTTATTTTGTCTTTTCTTTTTGATGATTATCTCAACAGTTAAAGTGAACTTATTCTGGATCATGCAAATAATTCCTGATAATCAAGGACTGTTAAAAGATCTAAATATTTGCCTTTGTATTTGCACTTCAGGTTCTTTGGGAATGAAATGGAAAAAGCACAGAAGAAATATATCTTATTTCTCTGATATATTCCCTCCAAATCTTGGCCATAGGACATCATGATGAACGTGAAAGCAGGGGGTTTATCAGCACTACAGAAACAGCAACCAGTGAGGAAACTAGGTTAATAAACAGCACACCACTGTGCAGACTTCTGAGCTAGCATTTGAGGTATAGTAGCTGGCACCACATTCATATCAAATATAAATTTACATCCAGCAAACACAATCCTTTTTCATATAAACTTAATATCATTCATTTAAATTTTATAAATTTTGACATATTTTCATTTAGTGTGTAATTCTGATTTGGTTTCATAGTTCTGTAAGAGCTATAAGCATGCCTAGTCTTATCTTTGTACCTAATTAAGTAACATAAGTAATAATTATTACATAAAACAATATTGGGTGCTAAAATGTTCTTTTTATTTTTTTCTTTAAAAGGAATTTCTTCCCAAGAGAGACATACTGCTCTAAAGTAAACAGTATTTGTTCTTTGAAACTCTCCTGGGTGTTGTGCAAAAATTAATTAGGGGAGTGGAGGTTAGCTCTATGATCAAGCCAACTTGGGAAATGCAGCTCACTCCCCTGATTTATGGTAGACATTATCATACTAAATATTATAAAATCCCACAGCCAATATCTTACTTAACTTGATTTAAGTCACCTTTGCCCACATCTATTTCAAAACAGAACTCATGTTTTTCTAAGAACAATATCCTTCAGAAAATTTTATGAAAGATTATTCTCCAATATCTTTTAGCAATCAAAATTTTAAGGCATGCCATGGATATGAAATGGTTGGGTGTGGTGAAATGGGGACACACCAAAGGATTAGATTCAGAAAGCCTGGTCTTGGAGTCAACTAGATACATGTGGGATGTCCTCCGTGGACAGCAGTGTGTTTGGTGATGCAGCAGGGTGTCTAATGCATTCCTCAGGACCACCTATGTCATAGGTATTATTTGCAAGTAACAATACTGAAGCTCGGAGGGCTTTCAGGGCTAATGTGGTTAGACTGTGTTAAAGCCTCATATTCTGATTCAAGATCCACTCCAGCCTCCATCCCAAGTTCACATCTGGCTCTGCCAACACCTGGGGGTGCAACCTTCAAGAAAGTCAGGTACTTTTTAGGGACTCATCTACCTGCTTTATAAACCAACAAAACTTTGTTCAATGACCTCGAAAGTCATCACCTTTTCCAAACTTCCACGATGTCAGGAGGTGAGGGATCCAGACACTAAAACATATTTTAAAACTTCAATAATTAAAACAGTTTGGTATTGATGTAGGAAGAAAAAGAGGCAATCCAAAATAGATTCACATACTTAGAGAAATTTAATATACGATAAGAGTGGCACCGTATTCAGTAGAAAAAACTAAATTTTTCAGTGAATAATGGCTAAAAACTGACAGATCATTCAGAAAAATAATAGTAAAGATAACCTACTGTATAGCACGGGGTGTTAGTCTATGTCATGGCCAACCCTTTGTAGCCCGCCAGGCTCCTCTGTCCATGGGATTTTCCAGGCAAGAATACTAGAGTGAGTTGCCATTTCCTTCTCCAGGGGACCTTTCTGACCCAGGGATCAAATCCAGGTCTCCCACACTGCCGGCAGACTCTTTATCATCTGAACTACCAGGGAAGCCCAGTAAAGGTAAATCTTTACCTAATTTCTCATGACAAAAACAAATTTCTAATGAAGAGTTCTAGAAGAAAATATTATAATAGGGCTCTCCTTTTTTTTATTTTTGAAGTATGAAAGTTCTTTCTAGGCAAGAGAAAAGCTTATATGCCATAAAGGAAAAGAGAGATGAATAAGACTAAATACAGATTAAAATGTTTTCATGAAAACAGAAAAAGGAAAATTGCAGAAAAATTTTCTGGAAGCCAAAAGTAAAATGCTATGTGTGTCCCAGTATACAAACTGTGTTTTCAATTGGGAGTAAGAAAAAGATCATTTGCTTGCATGTGCACAAAATTTTTCTGCAAAGATACATACGCAAATAAGAGTTTCCTAAACACCTACTACATGCTTAGTCATGTAAGTGATAAAAACAAGAATTTAAGACATTAGTAAACTCCACTTGTAGGCTAAAGAAAATACATTGTTGGAAGGCAGGAAAGAGTAATTAATAGCTACAAGTAGGGGCCCTGGAACTAGATTTCTCAAATTCAAATCTTAACCTTCCACTTACTCACCCAGACCTAGAGAAAGATACAATCTCTCAAAACTTCAGTTTCTTCATCCATAAAATGAGGACAATAGTATTGTAGTACCAGTGCCACAAGGACTAATAAAAACATGACTTTCTAAAGCTTTACTATCTGCACTAAGAAATAAAGTAGAAATAATCAATGAACAGTGGCTACTGTTTAATATCAAATAGTAACATCAATTATCACCATGATAAAAAAAATGTTATGCTCTAGCAGCTAACGGTGAAAGCTAATTTTACTAACAATAATGATGGCAACATTAGCTAACAACCACAGGACAGTTTCACGTGCCCATCTGCTTTGTGAGACAGAGAGCTACTGCTCTCCATCTTAGAAGGTCCGGAGCCACACAGATTACAGGCAGCAAAGCCAAGACTGGAGCACATGTGTACCAAACTCCACAGGGCCTGCTCTGAATCATGCTCATACAGAAGAAAGCCAGAAATATTCAAATAGCATGAATGACAATCACAGAAGTGAAGAGCAATATGGCATGAAACAAAAGCAATGCAGAAAACTGCTAAAATTATGATGTGTATTTTATCTTTTCTGATATACTGGTGTTGATAGGTATGTTGATAGGTGAAAACATAGATGCTCTGAGGGGACTCCAGGCTAACATGGAAGTATTGCGATTTATATTTTTATTATATTTTATGTATTATATATAATATATATATTTGTTTATACATTATATGTTAAATTCTATATAATACAATATAAATGTTTTATATAAATAATGTTTGCCCTAATGCTGAGAAAGACTGAAGGCAGAAGAAGAGGGTGACAGGATGAGATGGTTGGATGGCATCACCGATTCAATGGACATGAACTTGGGCAAATTCTGGGAGATAGTGAGCAACAGGGAAGCCCGGCGTGCTGCAGTCCATGGGGCTGCAAAGAGTCAGACACTACTTGCCAACTGAAAAAGAAATAAGTAATCACCTGCAAAATAAAATAAAATTATATGCTGCTACTATTTAGTCACCAAGCTGTGCCTGAGTCTTTGCGATCCATGGAATGTAGCCTGCCAGGCTCCTCTGTCCATGCAGTTTTACAGGCAAGAATAGTAGAGTGGGTTGCCATTCCCTCCTCCAAGGGATGTTCCCAACCCAGGAATACAACCAGTGTCTCCTGCATTGGCAGACAGATTTTTTACCACTGAGCCACATGGGAAGACCCATGCCTTATATATCACATACATACATATATAACATATAACATATGACAGCAAAAAACGGCTCGTATCTCTATCCATATCTAAAATACCCTGAACAAAATGCCATCAATGAGAAAATCCTGCAAAATGTGACATATAGGTATTCATCACTCCACCTACATATTCTTATGCTATGATGTTTCAACATGAGTCAAATATTTCCTGCAGAAACAGTTTTCATAGATTTGCTTTTCAAAATGGTAAAAACACTTCTCCTATTTTAAGATATTCAGATAGGTCTTATACACACAAAAATAGCTGTAGGAAAGGAAAGCTTCACTACTGAAATAGCACTTTAACACACCCTCCCCCCAGGGTGTGTGTGCTGAATTTAGGGACACACTCACTTTTAAGCCAATTTGAGGCTTCACATCATTGACTTTTAGGTAGAATATAAATGATTGTGAAATGGGTGGTAACACCAAACTCTGTGCAAATTTACCTTGGCCAGAGCAAGCAATTGTTTCTCTGCTGGGACTTGTTATAGACTCTTCCAACTTGGAAGTATTTTGTTACTAAAGAAGTTGGAGCTGGAAATAAACTGAGTTCCAGGAGTGAAGAAGACGATCATTATAAAAACCAATTAAGCGAGAAGCAAGATCATTACGAAAACCTATTAAGCCAGAAGCAAAAGCCACCATGATGTTTTAAAAATTAAAGTCATGCTACACACATTCTTTGGTCATTTTTTTCTCAAATGAAATGAATAACCATCTCTTTCTGGGTTTGCCATCATTGCTCCTGAAAATATCTACCGTGATCACAGCACTATTATGGTGGGGAACATTTTGGTATGGAAATTTACTTGTGTGTGTGTGTGTGAACTTACCATGTGCACAATAAGTCAACATTATATTGCATTATTCTTCCAGCAGTGGTTTCTTTGTTTAGAGTCCTACAATTTTATAATAGAAATCACTAGTGAGCTGCTCAGAGTAACAATTGATGACTGAGAGTTCCCACCGTTTTCACATCCTTAAAATGAGGAAATTGAACTCACTGATCCAGTTCCAACTCTGACAGTCTGAGATTTTATGATTCCATTTTGTCAGTTCATATTCTACAACACTGGAACCCATCAAACCACCCACAAACTAAGAGACTATTATTTTTGAGTAGTTTGATATCCTATAAGCAAATCTAGTCACTAGGCATTTACCCATTTAAACAGTATTTTCAGCGTAACGTAAGAAGGAGGGGAAAGACAGCACTCTGTATCACTTTTAGTCTTGCAAATAAAAGGGTCTTGGGTAGAAAATAACTAAAAATCACAGCCTTACCTTTCACAATTACCAGTTACACAGATAGGGGAGAAATGTGCTGACAGTATCCTATCTAGCTGAAACACAAGAAATGCCCAGAAGTAAGAGCAGTAATCTAAAAGGAGGTACTGTCTGGGCCAGAGGAGGAAAAATATGTCTAGCAACTACAACCTTCTGATGATGGAGAAAGCAAATGCACCATGTAAGCCTGCCACGCCACTGCATTTCAAATACAAGAAGTTTATACAAAAGCCAAGATGAGCAAAGATGTTGCCAGGACATATTGCCAGATTCACTTATATCCACGGAGAAAGCAGAATTTGTGTCTTTTACATGTTGTCACCATTAATCAGAACGGTCTCAATTTCTTCTATAGATTTATAAGTGGAGCACTGTTGTTGCGTCTAATGCTTGCTAAGTTATATCTAATGCTTTGTGAGCCTGCCAGGCTCCTCTGAAATCCTCCATGGGATTTCCCAGGTAAGAATACTGGAGTACGGTTTCTCCAGTAGTTATGTATGGATGAGCGAGTTGGAACATAAAGTAGACTTAGTGCTGAAGAATTGATGTTTTCAAAGTGGTGCTGGAGAAGACTCTTGAGAGTCCCTTGGACAAACCACTCAATCCTAATGGAAATTAAGCCTGAATATTCATTGGAAGGACTGATGCTGAAGCTGGAGTGTCAATACTCTGGCCACCTGATGCAAACAGCTGACTCATTGGAAAAGACCCTGATGCTGGGAAAGATTGAGGGCACGAGGAGAAGAGAGTCACAGAGGATGAGATAGTTGGATGGCATCACCAACTCAAGGGACATGAGTTTAAGCAAACTCAGGGAGATAGTGAAGGACAGGGAAGCCTGGTGAGCTCTACTCCATGGGGTTGCAAAGAGTCAGACGTGAATGAGCAACTGAAAAACAACAACAATACTGAAGTGGGTTGCCATTTCCTCCTCCAAGGACTCTTCCCGTCCCAGGGATCAAACCTGCATCTCTTGCACTGATATGTGGATTCTTTACCACTGAGCCACCAGAGAAACCTCAGAAGTGGAATACAGGAGAGCAGTTCTTCCCTGTTGAGCTTCTTCTCACCAGGCACTTTTAATCTTGTGGGGAGGCACATAAAGGACCAGAAACATGCACAAAACCTCCATCCTATCCCCAAAGCATTCCCCATGTGTAATACATGTTTTGGTGGACAAAATAATATGTTTGTGCCCTGGGTCCATCAAATTAGAGTTCTGTAAGAAGCTAAGGAATTCATTCACTGAGACTGTCTCTTCATGCCCCTCAAAGTTCTGCTCTGTTTATCATCTCAGAGATCCTCTTTGCTTCACATGCCCACTCTAGTTGACCTGAAGTAGCTTCATGGAGACTTTGTTAAGAAGGGATCCAGAACCCGTGAGTGACAGGATAAAAGGGTAATGCCTGCAAGGCACAAGAATTGTATGCCAATATTGGATTTCTGCACCTCGAACACTCAACCCTGAATCTTCATGCTTATGGGCATAGCTGGATTCCTGTCTTTGAATTAGGCTTTTCTTAAGTATCCTCCAATTTTGAAAAACCATCTTAGTATTTACAGTAGGTTGATTGGTGCCTCCCAAAATGTTATATCCCTGTTCTAGAACCTATGAATGTGACCTTATGTGGAAAAAGGGTCTTTTCAGATATAACTATGGATCTTATGATGACATTATCCTGAACCATCTGGGTGGACCTTAAATCCAATGAAAATCCAATCTAATAAAAGACACACATATCAGAAGACACAGACAGAAGATGAGAAGACCATGTGAAAATAAAGGCAGAAACTAGAGTTTCTGCAAGCCAAGTCAAGGAATGCCTGGAGCACTAAAAGCTAGAAAAGACAGGAGAAGTTTCTCCCCCTTCTGGAGGGGGGTGCAGCCTTGCCAGTACCTTGATTTTGGCTAAGTGGCCTTCAGAACTGTCAGGAAATAAATTTTTATGGTTTTAAGCCACTGATTTTGTGATAATTTATTACTATGCATAATCCTAGCATTCCCAAAAGCATTTCCAGAGAAAACCAGTTCTACAAGTACTCTTGTTGGGGAAATAAAGGACTGGGAGTGGGGTAGGAGAATGTTCCAAGGTAAAATTAATTTGGGAATCACTCTTCCTAGAATTTGCTAACTGCTCTGTGAAGTCCACTTTAACTTTGGATAATAAGCATTTCCCAAGCTTATTTAACTCCAACACTCCCTTTTTTTATAACATCCTATTAATATCCTAGGGAATGTACTGTGGAAAATACTGCACTAGAATGTTCTTTTTCAAATGTAAGTTTAATATTATATTCTATATTCGGCAAACTCTCCAAACGTATTTATAGCTAAGCTCATAGTCTGAGTGTTTTCCTCTCTCCTACCCAGAACCCAACACTTTCAGTGGAACATATGTGCCTGAACAAACACCCTCTGGACCACTGAGCAAGTACGGACTAAGCACCTAACTCCAGGGCAGAGTGGGAGGTCTTAGAATTGTAACACTTAGAAGACTGCCTTAGAAGCTTCCAGGGCCACACATAATGCATTGTGATTTAAATCTATACTTGATAAAATAGCCACATACTAGAAGTAAGTTAGAGTAGTCCCACTGGAAGCAGATTCTTTTTTTTTCATTTTGATTGCTAACAATCGCAAGTATTGTTTAAATAAAGAGCCAAAATAGCCTACCAAATTTACATTTTTCAAATGCCAAATTTTGTCTTGACAAATTTTGTTAAGAATCGCCAAGAACTTGTAAAGAAGACATTTTCTGAAATATCTTCACTCAGAAGATCAGGGCTAAAATGCCATTCCTTTCTATATATTCCCCATCATCACAAGTTACTTTTATCAACACTATTAAACTGCAACATATTTATGCTTGAGTCATGGTAAAGTAAGAGCTGTAAAAATAATGTCCTGGTTATTTCATGACTGCACATGCTATAAGATGGAATTATATGAAATGGAACCTAAAAACTTTTTCTCTTACCTCTGACAATTGTCCTCAACACAAATATTTTGGGGTAAATCAAATTATGGAGGAAAAATATCCTCCTCTATTTTTCTCTTCTTGGTACA
The DNA here is from genome assembly GCA_007570785.1 of Antilocapra americana. NCBI lineage: Eukaryota > Metazoa > Chordata > Mammalia > Artiodactyla > Antilocapridae > Antilocapra > Antilocapra americana. Next base: position 41,129,746 of record ML660201.1, on the reverse strand, counting down.
GTTCTGAATGCAAAGTTATTTTCCAGGCAAAGATTGATGAAATTTTGCTCTTTCTAATCTCGGTAAAGACTATGAGAAAAAAAAAAAAAACATTCATTTCATTGGATAGGATGATGCCTGCTCTGAAAGCAGCCACACTCTGCTGTGCTCAGAGATGAGTGGGCAGAACCTGCACTCTCTGAGCTGTGGACATGGAGGCCTGTGGCCTGCACCTTCACAAAATCCTTTTCACACCTCAGGAAAACAAACACAAGAGCAAGTTTGTATCACCCATGAAGATAAGAGCATTAACACATTGGACAATAAGAATATAATAATTTCAGAAAAGAAAGCAACTGTTTTCATTCAAAGAATTCACATTATTCATACACATGTATTCCCAGCAGATTTTTGATGGGCTCACACCAGTCCCTCTCTAAGTCAACAACACTGTAATAATAACAAACCTACTGTTAATTATTAAATACCTGAAGTACTACCCACCAGCCTAAGGGTATGATGATGAAGAAGAAAGCATCATTCCTCCAGTTTTCAGAGAAGAAAAATGAGCCTCAGGAAAGTGAAGGACTTGAGCCATGACCCCACATCCACTAGAAGTCGGAACTGAGCCTCATCTGCCTATCGGAGTAGCCTGCACATAGGCATCTGGAGAACTTAGGTGACAAGCAGAATTCAATAACTCTGCTTTTCTGCCTCCCACATCAGGGCCCAAAGAAGCCATTATAGTTTAAGTATCCTAATAATGAAGGGGAGAAAGTCATTCATTAGAGACAAAAAAAAAAAAAAAATTACTAAGTTGGATATGTTCCACTCAGCAAGAGGAAATGGGGTTCCTCTGAGCCTCAAACGAGACAATCAAGATGTTTGTGCTTAGACTTTCCGAGCTGAGGGAAATACGCTATATATGACATTGCCAAAAAACATCACAGCTCCCCCTCATCCTTTGCATCCTGTGTTGGTGTTGGGAGCAAAGAAATGCATTTTGATTGGGCTTCCATTAGGAATTAAACTTGAAATCCAGGAAAAGGGGGCAGGCACTTTCAATAGCAATTGTTGCCAGATCCTTGTCACCTGGATGTCCTTACATTCATAGTTTATTCAAATGTTCACTAGCTAATCTTTCCCTCCTTAATTTTACTTACAAAGCTGACCAGAGTCACAAATTAAATGCAGAGGATATCAGGCGAATGACACCAAAGAGCAACTCAGGCTGGACAGGGACTTGGCAAACTGGGGAAACACATCTCATCCCAGGGGGCAGCCAGCGTCTCAGCCCCCAAGCAAGGCTGCTAAGAGGGAGGGAGCCACAGCAGTGCAGTGCCATGTCGGTTCACCTTTCTTAAGGGAAACCACAATCTACATTATTATGTGACCTATCCTGATTTTCTTTCATTTTAAGCATCTTTTAAAACCTTGTTTAAGAAAAAATATATCAAATAAACAAAGAACACTGAGTCCATTAAACTAAATCTGTGGACTGGGTTCACAGGTGAGCTTCCACTTTGTAAAAATTCTGCTAAACATTGTGGAGTTAAAGAATGAGGAGGATGTTACAACCATCTTATTTAAAAGAACACCACAGACAGCTTATTAACAATTTTACATTTGCCTAAGAAAAGATTTACTTTAAATTTATAATAAGACAAAGAATAATATACACCATTGTGTCCTTTTCATTGATGTGTTGATATTCTGAACTTCTGAAAGGCTGGGGAGAAGGGTGGAAATTAAGTTAAATTTCTTCCAAGTAACCCATCAATACTGACAAGTAGTTGGCTCTTATTTTTTGGACTCTAAGAGAAAACTTGTCAAAAACATACATATTATCCAAAAATTGGTTCATTAATAAAAATGTTTTCAAAAATTCATTTAACAACTTTTTTTGTCAACGTTGACCAAGTTCCAGGCTCTATATTAAGTTTAGAGGAAACAAACAATAGTGTATGAGATGCTCCTATCTTTTTTCACTGGAATAACATAGCAAGAAAGTAAGACAATTAAATAGGCAAGCCCAGTCAAGTGTGGCTCAGATCATGAGCTCCTTACTGCAAAATTCAGGCTTAAATTGAAGAAAGTAGGGAAAACCACCAGGCCATTCAGGTATGCCCTAAATCAAATCTCTCATGATTATACAATGGAAGTGACAAATAGATTCAAGGGATTAGTTCTGATGACAGAGCCTGGAGAACTATGGAGAGTAGTTCGTAACACTGTACAGGAGGCAGTGATCAAAACCATCTTGAAGAAAAATAAATCCAAGAAGACAAAATGGCTGTCTGAGAAGGCCTTACAAATAGCTGAGAAAAGAGAAGCAAAAGGCAAAGGAGAAAGAGAAAGATATACTCAACTGAATGCAGAGTTCCAAAGAAGAGCATGAAGAGATAAGAAAGCCTTCTTAAGTGAACACTGCAAAGAAATAGAGAAAAAAACACAATGGGAAAGACTTGAGATCACTTCAAGAAAATCAGAGGTACCAAGGAAATATTTCATACAATGATAGGCATAATGAAGGATAGAAACAGTAAAGACCTAACAGAAGTAGAGGAGATTAAGAAAAGGCAGCAAGAATACACAGAAGAATTGTACAAAAAGGTCTTAATGGCCTGGATAACCACGATGATATGACCACTCACCCAGAGCCAGACATCCTGAGTGTGAAGTCAGGCAGGCCTCACGAAGCATTACTATGAACAAAGCTATAGCAGGTGACAGAATTCCAGCTGAGCTATTTCAAATCCTCAAAGATGATGCTATGAAAGTGCTGGACTCAGTATGCCAGCAAATATGAAAAACTCAGTAGTGGTCACAGGACTAGAAAAGGTCAGTTTTCATTTTAATCCCAAAGAAGGGCAGTGCCAAAGAATGATCAAACTACTGTACCACTGTGCGCATTTCACATGCTAGCAAGGTAATGCTCAAAATCCTTCAAGCTAGACTTCAACAGTATGTGAACTGAGAACTTCCAGATGTGGAAAATCCTTAAAGAGAATACCAGACCACCATACCCGTCTACTGAGAAACCTGTATGCAGGTAAAGAAGCAACAGTTAGAACTGGACATGGAACAACAGACTGGTTCCAAATCAGGAAAGGAGTATATCAAGTCTATATATTGTCACCCCGCTTATTTAACTTCTATGCAGGGTACATCATGTGAAATCCAAGGCTGGATGAATCACAAGCTAGAATCAAAACATCTGAGAGAAATGTCAACAATCTCATATGTGCAGATGATGCTACCCTAATGGCTGAAAGTATAGAGGAACTAAAAAGCCTCTTGTTGAAGGTACAAAGAGGAGAATGAAAAAGCTGGCTTAAAAATCAACATTCAAAAAATGACTTCATGACAAATAGGTGGGCCAATAAGTAGAAACAGAGACACACTTTATTTTCTTGGGCTCCAAAACCACTGTGGACGGTGACTGCAACCATAAAGTTAAAAGACACTTGCTTCTTGGAATAAAAGCTATGAGAAACCTAGACATCATATTAAAAAGCAGAGAAATCACTTTGGAAACAAAGGTCCAGATAGTCAAAGCTATGGGTTTTTCCAGCAGTCATGTACAGATATGAGAGCTGAATCATGCTGAGTGCCCAAGAATTGATGCTTTTGAACTGTGATGTTGGAGAAGACTCTTGAGAGTCCCCTGGACAACAAAGAGATCAAAGTAGTCAATTCTAAAGGAAATTCAGCCTGAATATGCTGAACCTAAAGCTCCAATAATTTGGCCACCTGATGTGAAGAGCCAGCTCATTGGAAAAGACCCTGATGCTGGGAAAGATTGAGGGCAGGAGGAGAAGTGGGCAGTGAAGGATCAGATGGTTAGGTAGCATCACTGACTCAATGAACATAAGTTTGAGCAAACTCTGGAAGAGAGAGAGGGCAGGGAAGCCTGGCATGCTGTATGATGTTGCAAAGAGTGGGATATGACTTCCTGACTGAACAACAACAATTTGCAGACTGAGTGTACTCCACAGATGATGAAACAGATAATATGGTACTAATAATAAAATGGGGTAAAAGTCAGTAAGCATATCAAATATTATTCTCAAAATTCAATTTTGGATTTAGGGTAGCAATCTCCCTTCCTAACTAGAACACAAAGCAGGGGAGCTCAATGAAAGATATACTACAATCAATCAAACTGAGGAGAGAGAGAGAGCTCCCCCGCAGAACACCAATTACATATGGGAAATAAGATGAAGATTGAATCAAGACTGAACAATGAAGAAAGACCATTTAAATAAATTAATCTTTGGAGAACCAAAGAAGTGAGGGCAAAAATGGTTGACAGATTCAACTACATTTATAGCCAGAAACTTGATGAAAACTCACAAAACCAAAATTTAAAGGGAAAAAAAAATGGAGTAAATATTTGTATGAAGACAGAGTTAATATCGCTAAGTATAATTATACTAAGTGAGAAGCCACCACATGAGATTCACAGAGAAAATACACCCAGTAAACACTTTTAATCCTATTTAATAATTAAAGTCAAAACAAAGCATAATAATGCTATGCTGGACTTCTAACATTAAGAGACATTCTCACTGAAACAGTACATATAACCAGTGAAAATTTTTAGAAATGACTGCAGTGACCAAAAGTAGAAGCATGCCTGGGTAAATCAGAGCACACAATGCCAATAACAGTAAAAAATCAGGAGGATTATAAACACAGAGACACACTTTTAATTACACTATGTTAAATTTAAAAACTCAAAAACCTAAATTTTAGATCTATTGTAGAAGCAACTATATGATACATAATGCGAAGAGCATAACAAAGATTAGACAGGAACAGGGAAATAACTTTTAAACTATCATAATGTAAAAATTACGAACAATTTAAACACCAATATCATTAGAACATACTAATAATACATTAAAACTGAGGGGAAGAAGGATTTTTGGAAAGTACCCTGCAGGCAGTATTGAAACAGGTAAGAATTTTTCAAAAATTTCCCTAGAATCATGTGGCTTATTTGATTCCACAAAGCTACACGGATAAAAGAGACTGAAAAGCTATGGAAAAAGCCTTTGAACTCATTAATCTCATATCTGAAAGGTCACCTCTGGAGTGCAGGACACACATCTGCTCTTATCAGGGGCCCCACCTGTTGATATGGAATTCCTGTGCCTCTTTTGATTGATAAATGGATCAATACCCAGCAGTTGCTTTCACAAAGGTGAGGATGCCTACTGCCTGACAATGACTCAAGGACTCCAATTCTCTCTCCAACTGAGGGCACATGGCCCAAGAGCATTACAGACCCAAGAGGGTGACCCTTCACATCCTTTAAAAGGAGAAAAATTGGCCAGGTGATGGAAGGCACATGCCCTTCTCACACACAGGACTTCTGCAATGTCCAGCAAAGAAAAGACAGTACTCCACTCAAAAAATACACTTAAAGGGAAAACCTGCCTTATATGCATGAATTGCAACCCCGAGCTCATGATGAAAGAACACGCCCCTGGTGCGTCCATGAAGCTCTGTTCTATGAACTCAAGTCCTAGTGTCCGAAAGAGACTGGTTCTCTATCAGCCAAGACCTGTAGGTGATTTTTCACAAAAATATGACAAGAAACTAGCTTGTCCTCCTTTCTCTCCCTCTCCTCTATCTCCCTCCCTCTCGTCTCCCTTTTTCTCTCTCATCAACTCTGAGAGTGCATCTTCTAATTTTGATGCTGATTATGTCCAAAACACCAAAGAACAAAAATCTATCAAATAGGGGGATATTAAAAAAAAAAAACAGCAGTTGATTCAGAAAGAGAATGGAATGGGTTCCAGAGTGGACCACTCCCAGCAACACCCACACAAGAAGACATTCAGTAAGTCAGCCATGCCCATCATTAAACTAAGTTAGGGAGAAAATGAAGATGATGGTCTGAAATTCATTCATAGGATTTCAAGACAAAGCTGGTTTTACCTAACTTTACAACAGCTAGTTTCCACTGAACCATGTCACAGCTCCACAAGAAAGGCCAAATGGCTCATTATGTGAAAAGTTTCAAAGACTGTTTTTTAATGTTTAGCAGCGGTTTGCTTGGCTCGGCCACTGCAACAAATATTGCTGAACTGTTTAACTTATGAGAGACATTTAAAAGCTAAAAAGCCCAAATTCTAAATATGTAATTCATAAAACAGCATATTTTCTTTAATTCATTTTCTCAAAGTTTACAATATCTGTACTAATTCTCTGTAACTAGATATGTTCTGGATACATTCTCAGAGAATCTGTGCAGAATAAAAATTTGAAACATCTTAAAACTAACTAAAAACATCTTTCTAGAATGCTGCAAGGCAAATGCTTTTTAGATGTTTTGCATTTTTATGCTAAACAGTGCAGCTGCGATTGATAAAAAGCAATCAAGCTAATTTAAGTCAATCAACTCCAGGAGGTTCTCACCACTTGGGTAAAAATGCTCTCTCACTCCTTAGAAAATAAATAAAGATTTAACAGAGTGAATGTATTTTCTAGACTCTGCTTTCTTGCCATTCCAAAAGCAGCATATAACCCAGAAATCAAGTTAAGCAATTTTTGTCACTAGTCATGTTTAATTAACTAATCCCAAGCAACAGCATATTAGCAAAGAGTAATAAGCCTGGAATGAGAGAATAACACACACACACATACATATTTATGAAAGGTACAAAATTGTTGTTACAGAGGCTATCAATTCCACTATAGTCTCTAAGGAAAATACCATGTTAAACAATTTAGTTCTGGATGGTTGTTATCATTAAAAGATGATCCTGGAGTTTGAAAATCACAATCCGAAATATGTAAGTTCAGGGACAAGCTGGAAAGTAGAGTTCATTCATTTAGCTAACTTCCTATATTATGAGAAAAACAGCAGAGATGGTTACAAAGTACTTTACTATGATAAAGATAATACATGTTCAAGATATGGGGTGTTCAGGCAAGGAGAAAAAACAAATTTCTCATTTCCACTAGCAGGTCAACATGTTACTCCTCTGCAAAATTCTAATATTACTGCAAACATGACCTAATAAATAAACCTGAGCAGTATCCTGTAAAGTACCATCATCAGAGTTATTAGATACAAGGGCAGGAAAAATACATCGAAACCATTTGTTCTTTTAGGGAGGTGGTCTCCAAAGAGGCAATATGAAAAGTTAAGAAGAGCTTCTCTGGTTCTCATGTATAAAATCCTGGACAGCAACCCCAAGCATGTCTCTCCATCTCCTACATGCGGGGGTTAATATTCTTTCTGAGAGTTAAAACAAGTTGACAGGGCCCATCATACAAGTTCCAATTCATAGGAGACATCAGCTGCTGTAGTAGTGCCTTGTGAGAAGACAAGCCTTCTTTCCTAAGGTCTTGAATATAGGAAGAAGGGGTACATTTAGTAAAAGGTGTTAATAAATGAAAGAATCAAGTTGAAAACATTACTATGAAGAGCTTCTATGAAAGCAGCCATGTGGATAATGTGGAAAATATGAACTCGGTGCTTTTCATAGTGTTTCATACCATCAGTCCCCTCCAGGCATAAGAAAGCACGCAGGTGAAGAGAGGCCTTCATGTGCAAACCCTCTGTGACCTAACACCCACAAACTGAAACACTACCTGTTTTGCAGTGGTGTGGTGGATGTGTCTGAGCTGGGTCTTAGTTGCAGCGTGCGGGCTCTAGTTTCCTGACCAGGGGTTGAACCCAGGCCCCCTGCACTGGGAACACAGTCTTAACCACTGGACCACCATGTATACGTATGTATATGTGTACGTATTAGAAATATTAGAGTTTCTGTAAATTCCTGAAGGACACCGTTTTCTTACATTATCAAGGCCATTAACCACTTTTTTTTTTAAGTTTTTTGTATTATGATGCTTTGACCTGTGTGGCCTTGCTAACCGCGAAGAGACTTTCCCTCTCAGGGCTGACCAATTCCTAGAAACACTAAAGGGCTCACCTGTGTGATTTTCATATACAAACCAATCAATCCAGAGTCCACACCCCCACCACCACCTATATCAGGATCTCATATTCAGGGCCACTATTTCCCAGTCCTAATCATCCAAAGGCCAGGTACCAAACAACTGGGAACAGCCATCAAGCTCCAGAGCCTATTGAAATTATTCAAACTAGCCAACCCTAAACCTGCTTACCCTGCCTCAACCATTCCTTCCCATGGAAACCACAATAAAGCCTCTTGCCCATGTTTTCCCCTCACTCCCTCTACTTTCTGACTGACTCTAATTTAGTTTCCTTGTGTCTCCCTCACCATCCCTCGCATGGGATGGCATGTCCCCTCCTCATGGGAATGGTGAGTACAAACTATCTTTTCAATGGCAGTCTTCTCCTGATCTGTTGACCTCACCAGAGCTGAATAAAATAAAATCTATATTTTAATATAAGAGGAAAGCCATGGTCCATGTGGTTTTACCTTTATCTAAGCAAGTGTGGCCCTGGAGTCTGAGTCTGAGAACACTTATGATCAGGGACCTGTTTTGTGCCATGGCATTACAAGTTGTAAGAGCAGCTGTATCTCTAGCAGTGACCCCGGGAGGGACAAACTTGGCCTGCCAGTACCGTGGAGTCAAGGCACTATGTCTTGAGAGCAGAATAGCAAGCCTTTATATCTTCCTTCAGGAGAAAGGGATCACTTTGCAGCCTCCAGGAATGGCAGGCGTCCACAGAAGAAACAGTTGCACATTCACTGGGACACCACCACATACTCGCAGTTGTGTGTTCCAGAAATGTTTTTTTCAACATTCATAGAGTCAGACTCTCCACATCTTTCCATTTGCCTTCCCTTTTCCAGCCACCCAATACTATGAGGAATTCCTTGAACATACTCTCTCTTGTCACCGTATTTTCACTCACACTGCTTCCTCAGCCTGAGATGCTATTCCCTCTCCTGACCATTTTGCCCACCAGAATTCTATCATTGCTCAAGTTCTAGTTTGCCTCCATAGTGGAGCATTTCCAACAGCCCCTAACCCTAACCCGAAGGAATTACTCTTTTCTTCCCCTATATCTCTTTTATGTTTCCTTGTTTGCATTTTCTTGGGGGCCTTGTTTCTATTACCAATTACATCTATTAATAGTTAAGATTTTATTGGGTGATCTGTATATGGTATATATGTATACCACATTTAGGTACTGTGCAAAATTGTGTTACTTACAACCTATCTGTAAATGCTTATGTTAACTCTTTAGAGCAGGTATTCCCAGTATCCCTGTTTTACCGTTGAGAAAACCAAGGTTCTGAGAAGTTAAGCAAATTGCCCAAGATTCCAGTATCAGTCAAGTGATAGACGCTGGATTGGATCCTGGTTCCCTCAGACACAAAGACTGAGGTCTTAATATGTGATGCTGCCCCCACCAGAGCTAGGTACTGCCTAGGAGGGTAAGAACACCTCAGGTATTTGCAAATGCCCACACTATGCTCAGCTCAGTGCTCACTCAGAGGATAGTGAGTGCCTGGTGTCTGAGAAGCTGAATGAATAATTCTAGCTAGGTTTGAAAATCATAAGAGTATAATTATTCATAAGTGCTTTGTCACTTATTTGGTAGTGAGCCATTGTCTGGATTCTCCATGTCAATATGAATTTGATATAATCCTCAGAAGGGAACCATTTGGACTTCATTCCACATAAGTAGCTGCTAAGACAAAGATAACTGGGCCAACGGATATCTCTGTCCTCGGTGAATATTCCCTCCCTAGTCGAAAGACTTTGGGCGAGCCTTGGTTTCTGCACCTGTGAAAGTGAAAGTCGCTCAGTTGTGTCTGCCTCTGCAACCCTATGACTATACAGTCCATGGAATTCTCCAGGCCAGAATACTGGACTAGGTAGCTGTTCCCTTCTCCCGGGGATCTTCCCAACCCAGGGATTGAACCCAGGTCTCCCACATTGCAGGGATATTATTTACTGTCTGAGCCACCATGGAAGCCCAATAAATGTTGTTTAGTCACTAAGTCGTGTCTGACTCTTTTGCAACCCCATGGACTGTAGGCTGCCCATGAGTCTCCTCTGTCAACGGGACTTCCCAGGCACGAATACAGCAGAGGACTGCCATTTCCTTCTCCATGGGATCTTCCTGACCCAGGGATCAAACCCATGTCTCCTGCATTGGCAAAGGGATTCTTTATCACTGAGCCACCTGGGAAGCCCTTCTGCATTGTAAATCAGGAGAGTAAAAGAAACCCTTTGCAGGGGTGCAAAGGCACGATGTATGCGGCATGAAGATTGCCATATATAAAGTGCTCAGTAAGCTATTTTTTAAAAAGGAGGAAGAGAAATGATCAGTGAAGATCATTAACTCTACAAGGAAAAAAAAAAAAAATGAGTGCCTAGTCCACAATGGGCTCATCCTAGTCTACTCTATCACTTTCCCGTCTAACAGGCTATCCAAATATTCTACCTATGTTGGTGGAAGGAGAGGTCATGATGGCAATGAGAACAAGCTTCTTTAAAAACAGGGGTTCAGTGATGAGCAGACTGTACACATTGGGGAGGAAAAGGCAAGACTACTCTAAGCAGGGGGAAAGCAACAGGAAAGCTGTCCCAGGGACAAAGAATGGGCCAGCCTGGCCAACGGGTGACTGAAGCTGTCATTTTAATCCCTCTATCCTGGTAACTCATGGGACAGGGGATGGTACATAGATGGAAAACACAATTAGGCTTTGGTGTTGGAAGGGCTACAGTTAGACCCTCATCTCTACCACTTCAGAGCAGAGCATGGTGCCCAGAGCAACTTACTCACCTCTCTAGGTATCAGCTTCTTGTCTGTAAAATGGGATGGTTTTATAAGGACCTATTACTTAGGCGAGCACATGTTTAGGCACAGAATAAATGCTCAGTCAATGGTGTTTGTTACTAATAAGAGCAGGGTCTATAAAATAGGGATACTTCTCCTTCAAGGAGCACTGTAAGGGTTCAAGATAATGACACACAAAGTTCCCAGCCCAATACCTTAAACATCATAGGTGAGCAGCAAATGTAAAGCACTGCTGTTAGTAGTGGCAGTAATAATACTGATATAACACACACAAGGCTTACTAATCAGATCAGGGGTTTCTAAGAAGAGCAGAAAAAGAGAATAAGATAGTATTAAGAATAATTACAAAGAGCAGAAGCATTATATTACGTGCCAAGCACTAAGCTATGTCCTTCCATAACAAGTGTGCTCCTTTACAGCACCATGTATAGATATTAATAGTATAATTTCCAGTTTCCCTTTGCGGGAGCTCCTTTTGCTGTTTAGTCACTCATTCGTGTCTGACTCTTTTGTGACCTCATGGACTGTAGTCTGCCAGGCTCCTCTGTCCAAAGGATTTCACAGTCAAGAATACTGGAGTGAGTTGCCACTTCCTTCTCCAGGGGATCTTCCCAACCAGGGGACTGAACTTGCATCTCTTGCATTGGCAGGTGGGTTCTTTACCACTAAGCCACCAGGAAAGCCTGAGGAAGCACATACCAATACTTTTAAACAGGGATTGGCATTTTTTTTCCTCTGGCAAAGAATCAGGTAGTAAATATAAAAGTAAAGGGCTATACAGTCCCTTTCACAGCTAATCAGTTCTGTCAGTGTAGTGGGGAAGCAGCCACAGACAACATGTAAATGAATGGGCATGGCTGTGTTCCAATAAAAATTGATTTACCAAAGTGGGCATATACAAGATTTGGCCTGAGGGTTATAACTTGTTGACCTGGGCTTAAGTCACTGCAATTTCGAGGTTATTACTGCAGCATAACCTAGAGTATACTATCTACTACTACACTTGACAAAGGGAATTTTGTTAGAGAACTACAGAGAAGTAACAGTACTTTTCCGTTTCTCTTTGAGAATATTTGTTAAAATGGGACCGTGTAAAACTGACTTGGGTTTGGATCATCATTTCATCTGGTTGCATAATATCAGTGTGATCTCAATGCCTTGGAAAGAAATACACACTGGCCTTTTGACATAAACACTATTCCATCCCTTTCTCACCTGGTTTACTCCAACTCATCTTTCAGTTCTCAGATCAAGCAACACTTCCTCCAGGAACCCCAGCCTAGCTTCACCGTTCATTTGTGCAGAGCATTTGACCTTCTTTTCTTGTTATACCTGTATTACTGAGAATGTCTTTCTCTTGGACTGGACAGTGAGCTCCAGGAATGCTGAAGCCATGTATGATTTTGTTCAATATGGGATCCCCAATACCTAATTTAATGTCTGGTACATAACTGGCACTCAATAAGGATTTGTTGTCTGTAAAGCAATTAAGACACATCATTAGTAGTCACCTTTTCCTGGTGACTCACAGAGTTTCAATGACCCATCCAAGGTAACAAATTACTCAACAGAACTTTAATCCAACCCAGATTCAGCTGACACTCAAGTCTTGATCTTAAGCAGAATACTCCGCTGCCTCCTAGAGATGCCTCCCACAGGTGACATTTGTGGAAAATAAACCTACCAAAGAAAAGATCACCTTAGTCAAAAGATAGGAAACTATGGAAGTTGCATGGCTAGCCTCAAAATAAGAAAGCGCAAAATTTTTCTTTGATTTACTCAGAAGTCCCAAGTGATGTCTAACACATGTCTTCTGCTTCACTGCATACTGCTGCAAACTAATTTTCAAACTGGTTGCCAGCATTTAAAAGAACAATGGAGAAACCACCAAAAAGTCTGGATTTCCTGCTTCTCTTAAAATCAGCAGGTTTGGCAACACTGGACTTCTAGTTCCTGAGAGCAAGAATCACCTTTAGACTGGGTCTGTGCTCTCTAGTTACAATCGCTTCCCTGAGTTACAAAACCTGTCTGGATCCCAGCACATTGATACAGGAATCCCCTGGGTTATATGCAGACTCAGTGGAGGGAAAGAGGACTAAAAGCTGAGTAGGAAGGAGAGAGATTGTCTCCTTGCCTTTTGAAGGGATAGGAACTGAGAGGGAGGGAGGCCAAGAAGGAAAAAAGGAAAGAAATTATATTCTTGAAATTAGAAGCCAAAATAGAAACATTGAGGAAGAGCGAGGTTTTCACCTTGGTTGCAGTTTTGTAATAAAGGATGGGAGCGAAGAGAGAGAGCAGTTCCTAGAGTATATGGTAGTGATGGAGGGAATATGTACAGCAATTCCTGTTGGAATGATCTCATTTACTATCATGTGATGCAAGGGGTTCTGAACACCTGAGGAGAGTTATCTGCGTGCAAAAATTTCACCCAAACCCTTCACATCTGGAGTTTAAGAGCAAAGGATTCTGTAAAAAGATGTCCACGATTTTGCTTGCCAGGGCCTCTAGCAACCTTAGGAGCTAACCTGAGACCTTCTAAACCTTTAGGTCTATTTAGAGTCAAAGTTAGCCAGGGAATTTAGCAATCATGATACTTTATAGTCTCCTTTGGCTAACCCAATACAATGTCTTTCTCTAAAGCAAAGGTGTATTACTTCAAAGATATCCACAGCTTCCATAAACCTATCTGCAGAAAGCACACAAATTATGAGTCCTCTTATAATTTAAATTATAATTCACAGGTTTTCACATGAATTTTCAAAAAGACACACACTCTTTCAAAGATCAAACGGTCAGGCATTCAGTACAGTTAAATATTTTTCCTTCTCAAGAAATAGTTACTTCTTTAGGTTGAGCTTTGAAGATACTGTTTATCCTTTGCATGTTTAATTAAAACTCTTCAATTTAATTCAGAAATTCTCATTAAACCTGTCTTTTTAGAAGATTATTTTAGCAAAGCTACTATTTTCTTTTACTAGGTGTTAATATAAATGGGTTAGTTTGAGTTTTTCTTGAGGATGCTGCAAAATTTAAGGCTCCCCATGCCCCACAGTTCTAATTCCTCCCCGAAGCAAGAGGAAAAGGAGGAAAATTGCTGCCACATGTGCCTGACTTGTGATCCACATGGGCTCCATGGACTCTGCCTGCAGCTCAGCCCAACCTCAGGGCGGAGATGTATGCACAGACACCAAATGACCACGGACTTCACCAACACTACTTTAGTTTTGCTCAAATGGGTGAAAGGTTGCATGGAAGCACAGACCCACTCTTAAAAATAATTCAGGAAAAGCAGAAACTTTGGAAATAATCTAACTGTCCATGTACAGGAGAAAGATTTACTAAAGCGTGCTAAGTAGAATAATGGGCAACCACTGACAGTGACGCAGGTGTGTGTATTCTGACATAGAAGGACCTCAAAGAAACAGTGGGTGAAAAAAGGAAGTTATTGCTTTTACTTTATGCTTTTTTTGGTAAAGTTATAGTTTTTAATATTCTATATAATCTAAATTATGTTTGGAAAATCCTCACAATAATATATGCATATACTGATAAGTATATAACTACTTAGAAAACATGGAATGGTACAGCCCCCAAAATGATAAGGGTGGTTATGCCTGGAGAGAGGACACAACCTCACTGTGTTCAGAAAGACTGAAGAAAAATTTATGCTACGTGATAAATATTTTTATTTCACTTTTTAAAATGACAATGCAAATAAACTTTTGCATTATTCATATTTTAAAAATAAATAAAAATCTAATTGTATGTAATAAGAAATATGGGCCCTCCAACAAGAAAGAAACTTAGTTATGCTATTTTGGCTCAGTCAGGCTACATGAGTAGAAAACTTTAGATCTGTCCAGGGAGAGAGAGCTCATGGTGGGGGCAGAGCAGGGGCAAGAGGAGGACCAGCAAACTCTAAGTAACAGCACTGCCAGGTCTTGGAGAGAAAGGAGGCTCCCTTTCTGATATCCCAGGAGACCAGGTGGCTCAGAGGTGATGCCAGAGCACCTACTGGACTTAGAATTCAAACTCTCTTTTTACCACTGCTTCTGCTACTGATACCACTGCCCTCCTTTCTCTCCACCTCATGGCTTCTGCTTTTTCTTGGGTTTGGCTGCTACATGGCTTCTGCTAAGTACCTTTTCTTTAGCCTCTCCCAACTTCTCTGTCACTCTGGGCTCTGTGTCTTTATACTTTGAGTTCAAACACTTCAAGACAGCACAAAGCATATTTAATGAACTCATCTATCATTCCATATATTTCTATTCCATTTTTTAAAATTATTTATGGCTGTGCTGGGTCTGCTGCTTTGCACAGGCTTTCTCTAGTTGCGGTGAATGGGGGCGATTCTTCATTGCAGTGCACAGGCTTCTTAATGCAGTGGCTTCTCCTGTCATGGAAAATAGGGTCTATGCACGCAGGCTTCAGCAGTTACTGCCCATGTGCTCAACAGTTGTGGCTCACAGGCTCTAGAGCACGGGCTCAGGAGTTGATGTGCATGGGCTGAGTTGCTCTGTGGCATGTGGGATCTTCCCAGACCAGGGATCGAGCCCAGGTCCCCTGCACTGCAAGTGTATTCTTATCCACTGTGCCACCAGGAAGTCTTCCTATCCCATGTAATCCGTGGGAAGGATAGCGCTCTGGAATTCAAGGAGTTACCTGACTAGTCTGTCCAACCTAAAACCTCAGAATCTGTCCTTGACCCCTCTCTTTCTCACATCCCCATTCCATATCCAATTCCTCCACACATCCTGACTACTATCCCTCCAATTGGATGGAAGAAACATCCTCTTCTCTCTACCTCCACCTCTCCTCTAGGTCTAGCCTACCATCACTCCTCACCAGGATATCTGCAACGACCTCTCAGCCTCCTCTCTGGCCCTATACAGGCCATTCCCCACATAGCAGGCAGAGTGATCTATTAGGAATGCAAGTCAGGTCACCTGCCATCTTGCTTAAATCCCTCTAGTAGCTTCCCACTGCACTATGGACACAATCTTATTTCCTCACTGTTGGCCAACAAGGCCCTCCTTGGCCTGTCCTCTTCCCATTTCTCCAAGTTCACCTTTAATGTGTATATAAAAGCTCACTCATTCCTGAAGGCCTAGGCACTCACTTCTCCCTGCCCAAAATGGAATCATTATCTGATCTGTTGTAATTGCCATTAAATGGTCCTCTTCATACTTGTTTGATTTCTCCACATTTTGCTCCGGAAAAAAAAAAAAAAAAAAAAACCACACCACTATGTAAGCTTCCTGATAGCAGGGGATTTTTGCCTATTTTCCTCACTGCTCCATCCCTTGTGCTTAGGGTAGTATCAGGTTCTTTGATGGTATCAATGAATATTTGTTAAATCAATGAATGATGAAATGAACAAATTTACAGTTGACATAGCACTGGCAAGACACAAACCTAAAACTCTAAGCTAGGTTTGTTTCTTAGCCCAAAAATGATGAACTCAACCACTATGCTATATAGTCACACTGACCCATCCCATCTACTCACCCACCTCTCTCCCCTTCTCTCCCTCTGCCCCCACAAACACATGCCAAATGACAACCTAGCCACAGTTAATTACACACTGTTCCTTCAACAGGCCACACTTTCACCCTCTGTACTGTATCTTATTATTCAAATACCCTTTCCCCTGGCCCACACCTTTTCCATCACAGCAAACACTTTCATCCTCAGAAGCCATGTGAAAGTCCTCTCCTCTCTAATGCCTGTCTGGACTCCGTCCCAACAGGCACAGTAATTCCCAAGGATTAACAGTTCTTTGTTTCTGCCTGTACTACTGAATGTATTCCATGATGGTGTTTTCAGTTCTGTGTCTCTACAAGGGGAGATCCTAATGTCATCTAACTTACTCTGAAGTTTCTGTCAGTAAGCATTACAGAAAATTGTTATAAGCCATTCTAACTGTGGTTACTTTGCCCATATAAAAGCTCTATAAAACAAGAAAGTCTATCAGAATCACGTAGCATGAACTTCACAGGATTGATATGAGGATTATTTGGCATCACAAATGGGCTTGGTACCTGACAAATGTTCAATAACGATGATATGCTACTATAGTTTCAGTTAGCGGTATATAAGACCTCGACAAATTGACAAAATGTGTCAATTTGCATTGATGCCATTAGTAGCAACGATTCTACAGATTTTTACAACTGTAAGCACCTAAAGAAAGAAAGAAACAAATTGTAGTTGCTCAGTCCTGTCCAACTCTTTGTGATCCTATGAACTGTAGCCCGCCAGGCTCCTCTGTCCATGGAGATTCTCCAGGCAAAAATATTGGAGTGGGTTGCCATGCCCTTCTCCAGAGGATCTTCCAGATCGCAGGTCTCCTCCATTGCAGGCAGATTCTTTATTCATAGTCATCTAAGGAAAAAGCACTTTAATTTTGTAAATCATTAGTATAAAGCACGGAGAAGACAATGGCACCCCACTCCAGTACTCTTGCCTGGAAAATCCCATGGACGGAGGAGCCTGGTAGGCTGTTTGTTGTGCATGGGGTCTCCAAGAGTCGGACACGACTGAGAGACTTTCCTTTCATTTTTCACTTTCATGCACTGGAGAAGGGAATGGCAACCCACTCCAGTGTTCTTGCCTGGAGAATCCCAGGGACAGCGGAGCCTGGTGGGCTGCCGTCTATGGGGCCGCACAGAGTCAAACACTACTGAAGCGACTTAGCAGCAGCAGCAGCAGTATAAAGCAGTAGTTTGCCAATAAATACAAGAACAGTGTCTGTAAATCTTCCTAACTTGAAATACAAATTCCAGCTTATAGATAGTACAATGCCTAGGATAAGGCTTTGTGTGGTAATTTATTTCTAAATGACTGGTATTATAGCAAAGTAATCCACTTTCCTACAATGGTTAGTCAATGCAAAATCTTGGGCTCTGAAACATTTCTAAAACTTATAAAGATTCTGAGGTAAACCACAATAGCAAAAGAGAGGGACATAAGCAAAACTACAGGTTAAAAAAGGAGATAAAATGTAAGACAAGCTAGCTCCATCCTCAGCAAATGTACAGTCAAATTAGAGAACAATTCTAGAAATTCAATGCTGAATACTGTGCCAAGGGACAGCAGAAACAGTGACCAAGGCCACATAATCCAGAGACTATGGGCACAAATAGATGTCTGCCAGTACCCAAAGATATGTGGAAAATGAATACGATAAACATGTCCAAAAAGAGAGAACTGAAAATGAGCTTGCCAGGAACTTACCTGTACAAGCCCTGTTAACTCGACAAAAGAACTATTTTCAAATCTCTCATGTTCTAATTCTCTCTCAAATTTTCCACAAATTAATGAGCATCCCTTTCTTATGTTTGCAAATTCACTCTATAGTAGTTTATATCTTGATCTTGGCGCTACTGTATTTCATCCAACATGTGGTATTACTTTAAAATTCACTTTCTAGAAAAAGACTAGAGAAACTGGCTTGCTTCTTCTAGATGAGAATTTAGATAAACTCAATTTACAGAACACACATTGGCACACTCCAGCAAGTCCCTACTGACAGTGCTGCTCCTTTCGTATTATCCAATATTTTTAAAAAATCAGCATGGAGAAAGAATAAAACTAACAAGGTTCTACTACCTGTATCTCATCTTTTGTAAACTTTCTCTTTCTAAAACATGTAAGATAAATGTTTAGAATTCCCTGAGCCAGACTTATGTTTTACCAATCAGAAAACAGCCAGATTATAAGATTAATACAAGAACCCAAAGAGGTAAAAATAAAGTCTTCTAAATTTCTAGACTGAAAGTAAAATAGAAATTAGATCCTCTGATGACCGACAGCCACCAATGTGGGTAAAAGAAATGATGTCAAGCAAAAGTCATGTGGCCATGGTCTGTGCCTGGCAGCCCAAGCCATTTCCAAGGAAGTTATCAAGGACTGACCCTGCCTAAAACGAGTGAGTCACCAGCAAGCCCCTGACACCAGCCAGCTGCAAAGTCTCACGGTGACTGGCCAGATTGAAAAAAGATTTCCAAAAGCTTCAACATGAAAAGCCCAACCAATTTAGCTTACCTATCAGATTTCCCAATGCTTTCTTCTAGGTCTTTTACAGCCAAAATACCATCTCACAAAAACAAAGGCCTAGAATAATTACAAAAAGTTAAAACAAGACTTTCTCCCTCTGAAGAGTATACTTCAGTTGATTTGATAAAAGGTCTGAAATCATCTTCAGGGTCACCAATCAAATTTAGAATAATTTAGCTGCAACAGCATCTGTAAATATGAGAACATAAAGTCCCAAAATAGGTAGGTGGGAGACATCTTGTGGCATCTTTGTGTCACTGGGAATGAAATTCAAGCCACCGACTCATTTATTTTTATTTTGTTTTCAATGTTTTCTTATGTAAATATCAAACACACAGAAGTACAGAGAATAGTATAATGAATTTCCATGTACTCATCTCCCACTTCAACAAGTATCCACTCCTGGGTACTCCTGTTTTGTCTATGACCTCAGCTCCTTCGCTTCCCAGGCTCTTATTTTAAACCAAACCCCAGGTATTATATCACTTCATTTGTAAATATTTTAATATGTGTCATTAAAAAATAAGCAGTTTATGTTTTTTTAAAAAATGTTATTACACCAAAGTTTACCAGTGATTCCTTACAACTGTCAGTTCAATCTTCGAATTTCCCTGGTTGGCTCATAATTTTACCATTTTGTTTATTTGAATCAGGATCTAAATAAGGTTCATACATTATAATTGGTTCACTGGTCCCAAGTTTTTTAATCAATGATTTCCCTCTCTACCTATATGTCTTTTCCTTGAAAACTCATTGTTGTTTCTAAAAACTAAAAGACAAAAAACTGCATGGAATCATCTATCCTATTCTTCAAGTTTCCCATGGTGGGGAGTTTGCTCACTGAATCACTTGGAGTTGTTTGCTAAGTTCCTCTCTGTCCTCTGTATTTCCAGTAAGTTTCAGGTTGGATTTTTTGAGCAAAACTGTTTCACTTGCAACAGAGCATACTTCCATCACGAAGCATGCAGTATTTGATGTGGCATCCATTAATGCTCAATCCCCAGACCCATGAAATTATTAGAGGTTGCAAAATGGTGAGAGTCTAGCAATCTTTCTTCATTTATTAGCTGGAATATGTCTACAAAGAGAATCTTCTCTGCCACAACTCTTTAATGCCCTGAGATAGCATTTATATAAATAAGTTATAATGAGGGCTTATTTCTTTCCATTTATTTGCCACTTTAAAAAATAAGGTGTTGGCTCCCTAGAATCTACCAAAAAAAAGTTTTTTTTAAAATAGTACTCATCCTGAACTCAGGGACTGAATGAAGCGTATTTCATGTACTATTAATGTTCACATTCTTTGTTCAGTGGGCACATTTTTACAAAAAAAAATTTGTCCCTAACTCCTTTTGATGTGTCCTATCAATGAAAAGAAGAGAAGTGAAAGGCAAAGGAGAAGGGGAAAGACATACCCATTTGAATGCAGAGTTCTAAAGAATAGCAAGGAGAGATAAGAAAGCATTCCTCAGTGATCAATGCAAAGAAACAGTGGAAAACAACAGAATGGGAAGACTAGAGATCTCCTCAAGAAAATCAGAGATACCAAGGGAACTTTTCATGCAAAGATGGGCACAATAAAGCACAGAAACGGTATGGACTTAACAGAAGCAGACGATATTAAGAAGAGGTAGCAAGAATACATACAGAACTGTACAAAAAAGATCTTCACAACCTAGATAATTACCATGGTGTGATCACTCACCTAGAGCCAGACATCCTGGAGTTAAAGTCAAGTGAGCCTTAGGAAACATTACCACAAGGAAAGCTAGTAGAGCTGATGGAATTCCAGTTGAGCTATTTCAAATCCTAAAATGATGCTGTCAAAGTGTTGCATTCAATATGCCAACAAATTTGGAAAACTCAGCAGTGGCCACAGGACCAGAAAAGGTCAGTTTTCAATCCAATCCCAAAGAAAGGAAATGCCAAAGAATGCTCAAACTACCACAAAATTGTACTCATCTCACATGCTAGTAAAGTAATGCTCAAAATTCTCCAAGTCAGGCTTAAACAGTACATGAACCGTGAACTTCCAAATATTTAAGCTGGATTGAGAAAACACAGAGGAACCAAAGATCAAATTGCTAACATCCATTGGATCATCAAAAAAGCAAGAGAGTTCCAGAAAAACATCTACTTCTGATTTATTGATTATGCCAAAGCTTTTCACTGTGTGGATCACAACAAACTGTGGAAAATTCTTCAAGAGATGGAAATACCAGACCACCTGACCTGCCTCCTGAGAAACTGTATGCAGGTCAGGAAGCAACAGTTAGAAATGTACATGGAACAAAAGACTGGTTCCAAATTGGGAAAGGAGTACACCAAGGTTGTATACTGTCACCTTTATTTAACTTAAATGCAGAGAACATCATGAGAAAAGCTGGGCTGGAGGAAGCACAAGCCAGAATCAAGATTGCTGGGAGAAATATCAATAACCTTAGATATGCAGATGACTCCACCCTTATGGCAGAGAGTGAAGAAAAACTAAAGAGCCTCTTGATGAAAGTGAAAGAGGAAAGTGAAAAAGTTGGCTAAAAACTCAACATTCAAAAAACTAAGATCATGGCATCTGGTCCCTTTACTTCATGGCAAATAGATGGGGAAACAGTGGAAACAGTGACAGACTTTATTTTTTTGGGCTCCAAAATCACTGCAGATGGTGACTGCAGCCATGAAATTAAAAGACGCTTGCTCCTTAGAAGAAAAGTTATGAGCAACTTAGACAGCTTATTAAAAAGCAGAGACATTACTTTGCCAACAAAGGTCTGCCTAGTCAAAGCTATGGTTTTTCCAGTAGTCATGTATGGATGTGAAAGCTGGACTATAAAGAAAGCTAAGCGCAGAAGAAGTAATGCTTTTGAACTGTGGTGTTGGAGAAGAGAGTTCCTTGGATTGCAAGGAGATCCAACCAGTCCATCCTAAAGGAAATCAGCCCTGAATATTCATTAAAAGGACTGATGCTGAAGCTGAAACTCCAATACTTCGGCCACCTGAGGCAAAGGGCTGACTCATTTGAAAAGACCCTGATGCTGGGAAAGACTAAAGGCAGGAAGAGAAGGAGACGACAGAGGATGAAATGGTTGGATGGCGTCACCAACTCAAGGGACATGAGTTTCAATAAACTCTGGGAGTTAGTGATGGACAGGGAGGCCTGGTGTACTGCAGTCCATGGGGTCACAAAGAGTCGGACACAACTGAGTGAATGAACTGAATTTATAAATCTTTGAGGGCTTACCTACTTTCTTTACTCTTCCCTGGCAGCTCAGTGGTAAAGAATCTGCCTGCAGTGCAGGAGACCCTGGGTCAGGAAGATTCCCTGGAGAAGAGAATGGCAACCCACTCCAGCATTCTTGCTTGGAAAATCCCATGGACTGAGGAGCATGGTTGGCTAGGGTCCATGGGGTCACAAAGAGTCGGACATGACTGAGAGACTAACTTTTGTTTTTTTCATTACTTTCTGAAACGGCAAGATTTCACCATTTCCTGTCCCAGGCACAGACTTATCCATTTCCACAGAAGCCTTTAGTGGGAAAACAGCGAATATGATGCTTGGAAAGGCTGTCACTACCAGAGATGGATCCTTATTTCTAAGACTTTCCAAGGACACAGCTAGGATATAACAGGTACAGATAAGTTACATAGATATTGATATATTGATATAGGTTTTTTAAAACACACATCACAGGACTACAGTCTTTTTACTTAACTTGATCAGTCTCACATCTGTATCTTCTTCCTCCCAAGTTCTGAAAATCCAAGCTCTTAATGACGCCAAACAGAAACACTCATTTGTTTTACCCTATTCTTTGCACAGACTTGTCTTAGAATAAATAGTTTCCTATAATAAATAATATCCACTAAAACCAATAATATAATCACTGAAAAAAGTTTAAGATTCTATGTAGTTTTTTGGTCTGGGAGTATACAGTATTTCACTAGAGATGTTACTCAAAGTACTGTATTTTATAGTCACCTGGAATAGATCCCCACTGTGTGGGGATACCACTGCTCACTTTAGTAGATAGGTTCATTTGTTTCATTTTCCTTTAATTTTTCAGAAATTGCCTTTTAATTTTGCTTTTTAATTACATAAAATACACAGTTTCAAAATAAAACCTACAAAACAAACTATATTCAAAGAAGTCTAAGTTCTCTCCATGTTCATTCATTCTAGTAACAAAACCCCTCAAATTTGTTTTTCAGTATTATGGTTTCTTCACCATTTTCTTTAAAATCTAAACAAATATATATTCATACAGGTATTTATACATACATGTGCATTTCTTCAGTCTCTAAGGTAAACAGTAGTTTTATACACTTTTCACCAATCTTTTTTTTCCCCCCACCTCACCATATATCCTACAGGTCACTCCATATCAATATATAGAGATATTCTTCATCTTTCACACAGCTACATAGTAATCCATTTGTGGATCTCAGTGATATACTCAGTAAGTCCCATTCTGATAGACAGGGTTGTTTCCAGTCTTTTACTATTACTGATGATATTGTAATGAAAAATCTTGGCTGTTTTGTATTTTTGTCAGTGTATCTTTGGAATCTACTCCTAGAATTGGGATTTCTGAGTCAAAGGCAAACTTATGTGAATTGCTAGATGTTGGCAAATTCCTCTCTGAAAGGGGATGTACCATTTTGCATTCCTAACAGCAACGGTATTGTAGTTTTTCCCCACCAATAAGTAGCATATATCTCAAATCTTGGAAGTTTTGCTAATCTAACAAATGAGCAATCATTTTTCAATGTAGTTTTAATATGCATTTCTCTTATGTATCAGGTTGAGCATCATAAATTAAGGACTACTCACACTTATTTTTCTGTGTATAACCTATAATATTATGACCATTATTCTATCTATATATTGTTACCCTTTGGTTCTGTAGGTTATTGGTCCCTAGGGTTGTTTTTAAAAACTTTATTAGAAATAAAAACCTTCTTTTTGCAGCATAACTAGCAAGTATATTGCCCAAGTTGTTACTTGCCTTTTACTCTATGATAATTTTTGCCAGGCACAAATTCTTTATTTCATGTCATCAAGCTTATCAATCTTACATATTTTTGCTACTATCAGATCTTGATTCATAGTTAGGAATATTTTCCCCATAACAAAGTTATAGAAGAGTTAATTCATGTTTTCTCGTAACACTAATATTAAAGCATCACCTAAAAAGGAATATTTCCATTGCTACCATGATGCAATATCTCATCTAATCCTCCCACTACACTTCCAGTGTCGCCAAAGATCAATAATAGATTCAACAAATATTTTTGCAGTTCCTGCACTGTGCCAGGCACTACTCTCAGAGCTCAGATACTTCAGAGAGTAAGTTAAAAGATCCCTTTCTTCAAGAAATTTATGTTATGATGATGTTTTCCTTCTTTATAAATATTAACAAAGGGTTAAAACAAATACTTAAGTGCATGCAGCACAGTAATGAAAACCTCAACTAGGACACAATGTCTCTGAGGAATAAGATTGTATTTTTGTGTACTACACAACCTACATTATAAACTTTGTCCAAGAAAGTGACACTTGAAAATTTAAGATCTATAAATGAAAAAGGCTCTGAGCATAGAGATAAGCTCTCCTTCTAGTTAGTTACTTCCATGGTCTTACTCAGAGGCCCTGTTACACACCCAAAGTCTTTATGGATTGCTCTGATAAGCAACTAACAGTTCACTGGACTGAATTTCCCATGAGGCAACCCTAGTGGATACTCAAGGACAAAAAGAAATACAAAACAAAAAACTTAAATATTTCTCAATAATCATATTACGAGTGGTAATGCTGACATTTATCTCTTGTTCATTTTTGTATTCCTGGCATTTAGCACTACACCTAACCCACAGAAGGCATTTAATTTAGTAGGCTTATTTAATCTACAGGAGATCCAACAAAGAAGGTTGTCAAAATGATGTTATTTATCTAGCTTCCATATCTTAGCATTCTGTTTCTTCTACTACACACACACAACACACACATATACACATAGCAAAAAACAAATATGACTAAATTTTTCCAAATTAAATCTTTAAAACTCACATAGATCTTTCTATAAATGCGTTTTTCAACTTTGGATGGGAGTGAGGTTGAAGCATTGACAAATCCTAATGTCTAGACCTCTGGCAGTCCCAAGCAATTCTCCTAGTCATACATTTCCCTTTTTCCTCACCTGCTCTCACAAGAGCTGCCAAACATGGTCACAGCTATGGAGAACCAACCCTGTGACACCCAGCTTTGCTGGCACTAGCTAAGCAGTCACACTCAGTAAATGAGGAGCTGGGTCTTCTTTTTCCCTTCACATTTCACAAGATCTTACTAACAGAACTTACAATCTGCCCAGTTTCAAATAAACAACTGCCAAGTAGTATTTTAGAGGCCGATTATTATTCTATTAATAAGGATTTGATAAATCACTTATACTGAAAATTTTAAATAATATAAAAAATAAATCCAAGAAAATAAATGTCACACACTTCAAGAAGGAAATGCTGGCCATAAAAAATAAATATCTAGAGTTAAAATGATCTGCCCCTACACAACTTATTACCTCAAGTTGTATTCTCTTCTTTTTAAAAAAATAAAACAAGCGTGAAATATATGTCTGTATAGAATGAATATCTGTATTTAATTTAAAAAGAATAAAGTTCATATGAGAATGGGTAAAAGGTTCTTGCAGAAGCCCTGCAATTTCACTTCACCCTTTACATTTTGGTTTGATATGTAAATACACACATAAAGAAGCCCGACCACAGCAAATGCTATCCTTTTTCCAGAGGAATGGAGGCAAGTGTTACAAATGCGGGTCCAGTGTCAGGGAGAACTTAATCACAATGCACACTGGTTATTTCCAAATGGTGATCCCAAAAGGAAAAAAAAAAAAAATGGAAGTACTTAATAAATTCTGTTTTCCATAAAACTCATAACAAAAAAAAGAAAGAAAGTTAACTTGGAGGTCAGTGAGAGTTCGGTTGGATTTTCCTCCTCCTAAATTCTGTCATCTCCTTTTCTAAAGTGGCAATTTTCAGCTTCCCACAGACATGACATAAATATATTCCTTTTTTTCTGCAAACCATTCATCAGTAGGTAACACCATGGACATGTACTCTCTCACAGATGATTAACTAATTGTTTATTGTCACTTTAAATTGCAGCTTAATATAGTATAGACATCTTTCGTAAAACACAAATAAAAAGCACTACTGATCTATTGCTTTTCTTTCAAAGAAATACAAAGGGCTCTACCCCGTATATCTATGCTCCCCCCAAAAATATGGATACAGATTATGAAGGGATGTAATACAGAAATTAAAATGAATCAGTTATCTTAATTACATGTTGAGCCACACAGTTCAAATAACATCCCAATGAGTTCAGATAGAAGGGCCAAATTCCTTTGTTTCACTAGAAAAATACGTTGTTCAAAGTAAGTTGACAATGGGCTAAGGATTGGAAAGTTTTTGATTAAAAAGGGATTTTTGTTGGAACATTTATAATGAGATTTGAGCTGCAGTAACAATATAAAATTGAAAGCAGAATTACATATAAAATGGTACTGTAAAATATCATTATTTTAGTACAATGGAAAATAAGGTGTTTGTGGTTTTACTCTATAAACCCTGTGTTGTCTGCTCATATGTATTCCTTTTTGGCCGTCCTCTAAATAGCCATTCTGAAGTCCAAGTTCTTCTGCACCAGCATTCATTTGTGGTGGGGGGAACCCACACAATCAACATCTCCTAGGCTCTGCTTTTTCCCTCCATTTTATTGGCTTTTCAAGACTAATTCTTGTCCACGCATCACACTGGTGTTCAGTTACACGTCAGACAATGAATTTTCCTAATCCATTTAGTGTGCTGACAGAGTCATGTTCACAATTTATAGAATTTCCTTTTAGACATCTACCTATTTCACAGTTGATTAAGATTCAAACTGAACACCTGTGTTTATGAAGTCAAAAGCAATTTTATACTAACAAGGTGTTAAATGTGGCATTTTCTGAAAGCCTGAACAATGACAACAAAAGCACTGGGCTCTGGACCTACGGAATAAAATAATGTGTGTAGCTACCTGTACTATCCTTTAATAGGCCCCCTCTAAAAAAGTCACAGAACTGCAGCCAACAACCAGGACACATTTTAATTCCTCCACCACAAGACTTTCCTATTTCACCTTAAGAAAGCAAGAGTATGAGGCTGACTTACAAAGTTTACCTGTATCAAAAATCTGCAGAACAGCTAAAAATCTCAAGTGAAACCTAGCTCCTTTAAACAATGTCTTCACTAGCTAGATACCAGGACATTTTCAGCATTCTGGGGCCCCAAAGGCTGACCCTGGCTCATTTTTGTGTGACCCCAAAGTTTTCACATCATTAATAAAGAGAGAATCAAAACAAAGCCCACAGACATTAGGGGAGGGGAATGTGTGTAGTTTGGCACTGCCATCATACATACCCTCAAAATGAAAAGGGGAAAAAAAATAAAAGGCACATAGCAGAGGTGGTGACCCCTATAATGACTGTGGTTCCCAAGATTTTTTTCCTACTGGTAATAAACTGTTTTGCAGACCTCCCAATTGTGGCCACCATGATAGTTATAGCTTTGCAGGTTTATGTCTTTTTCTTGAAGTTAAGAGTGCTATCAATAAAAATTTCAAATGATACCTTTCCTGGTCAAATAAAAACATTTTAAAATATGAAGCCAACGATGGGATTAGAATGAAAAATACAAGTGACACCAGGATTTTGTTTTGTATATTTTTTCACCAACCTCCTTCATTTATTAATTTTAAAGACATTCCTTGCAAGTCTTAAAAGTGATACAATGCACCCTGATTTGGCAATGGGGTGTTTTAACAGTCTTAAAAGTTGGTTCCATCATTTGCTACTAACTTTTTGAAAAAAAAAAAAAACACAATTCACTTTTAAGTGATTATGAAGGCACTAAACAAAAGTCTATCTCAAAAAGGAAAATTCTAATATTATCCTTTGAAGGCTGGACTAAAGTGATAAACAGGACTTTACTGTTTGCCAATCAACAGGAGTAACAGGTAAAAAGGAAAACTGCAATTATTTTTTAAAAATAAAGGAGCACTCGTTGTAAATCCCATCTTACCTATTGTGGAAAATACAATTTCCAGTCATTTAAAAAACTCCTTTGGTCAACATGTATGAGTTTAGAAGGAGTAGTTCCTCAAGTACATGAACAGTTTGCAAAGCCCTATGTGAAGGCATCTTGTCCCACAGCCCCTGGACACCATAAAGCACCCCCAGCTCCTTGTCAGGGTGACCTTTATATCCAAGAGTCCTGGCCTCACCTTGACGTGGGGTGGAGGACCCATTTCAATGAGAAACAAATCCAGAAACAAGGACTCATAAAATGTGTCTTTTCTCCATAAAACAACATTTTCATAGTCAAAAGCTTGGTTTTATGATTCATCATGAAAACTGACAGCCCCACTAGTTGTGTTGTTATCACACTGAATCATCCATGACTCAGAGGAACAAAAAGTGCTGCCATGGGCTTAAAAAGCACTTCCTCCTCCACTAGTACCTTGCACAACCTCCCTGAAGAAATTATCATCACCATTTCTATTAAGAATACATTTAATTTTTATACTACAAATGTACAGTATGTGTACCATAGACCATTTAAAGATCACCTGAGACTCTAACAAAAATATAACACAGTAAGATACTGTTGTCCATTCCTTTTTTTTTTCCTACAAAGGGTGAATGCATGTATGAATATGTACATATATACACAATCCTAAACATTTTTAAAGAAATAAAAATTAAA
The DNA here is from genome assembly GCA_007570785.1 of Antilocapra americana. NCBI lineage: Eukaryota > Metazoa > Chordata > Mammalia > Artiodactyla > Antilocapridae > Antilocapra > Antilocapra americana. The sequence goes on along the minus strand of ML660201.1, from coordinate 41,101,125 downwards.
TAATATACAATAAATTCTTCTTAATATGCTGGACTTCTAGACTTCATAAAAATGGCATCCTCCCTAAAGTTTGGACAATATCCCTCATTAATATGCCCACAGTGCTACTGGTATAGCCACAATATTACTGTAAGAATTTATAATCTCAAAGTTATTCATTCTTATCCCTATTCATAGACACTACAGGGTTGTATCTAGTAAGCATTCTTGAATCCCTAGTGAACCTCCCTGTTAAATAAAGAATTATAAAATCTGGCATAACCTTTGCCATGAGTATTAAATGAGATAATGTACATCACTTCCTTAACACAAAGAAAGCCTTTGGTCCACTGGGACTCTTGAAAAGTGCTAGATTTCTAGTTAAGAGTTTCAGAACTTGAGAACCCAAGTCTGTCACTCACTGTTCTGTGACCTTGGGCAAGATACATATTCTCTCTGAACCTCTATTTCCTAGTATTAAAAAAGGGGGACAACAACACCAAATTCACAAGTTGTAAGTCAAGTTTAAAATCACATATTGCATGTAAAACAGCCACAGCTTTTGAAAGTCAGCAGAGCAGTCATGTCTTGTACTTAGTAGACATTCAGCAATGTAATTAAATTACTAAATCCAAGACCAGTATCCTCTGAGATTATGGATCCCACATTGTCCAACACCTTGTGTATCATAGATGCCTAATAAAATATTATCAAATAATATGCTGCTTGTTCAGACAAGCTGAGGGGAGAGTCTATCTAAAGTGTAGCTGACTGAAGCATTTCTAAGTAGATGCAGTAACTCGTGAAATAATCTGTAACTCTATAAATATAATTCCTTTTCTCAAGGAGAACCAGATGATCAGTTTAAATCAAAACATAAAATCTTAACATTAACAGTGTAATCACCTTAGGAATACTGGAGTTGGTAACCATTACCTTCCTCGGGGGATCTTCCTGACCTAGGGATCAAAGTAACGTCTCCTGCATTGGCAGGCAAATTCCTTACCACTGAACCAGGAGGGAATCCTTAGCAACGTTAGCCTTAAAAGAGATATAAATGGCTATTTTCCTATAGCTTGCATACTTCAGTCATCAAAGAAGATAAACATTTAATTCTAGCTTCTTTGTTGCCTTTTGTCTGCTTTTAAAGAAGCAAAGAGAGATGAAGTCCAATTAAGATTTTGCGTGGGCTTATTACCAACCAGTGATAATGGATTCAATGAGTGTTCAAGGTATTCTGATCAGCTCTATCATATATCCATATATCCACTATAATGTTGACTCAATAAAGGCAGGAACCAAATGTGGCACATAGTAGTCATTCAAAATATATACGTTGAATGAAAAATTCATGAAATCCATAGGGCAGGGATCTTTAATGTGAGACTCTTGGAAATGCTTCAGGGTATATATAAACTACCTGAAAGTATATATGTTATGGCATGTGAATATAAGTATGGATGTGCTGAGGTTAATTTTCTGAGGAGCAACCAACAGACTGCACAACATTTTCTTATATTGATGACATTTAAAAACCAAAATCAAAAATGTTATGGATCCTTGCCGAGGAGCTGCCACTAACCTAACCTGCACGTGTTGCCTCTCACCTTCTCAACACTAAACCCATATATTTTTTAATTAACATGTTGCCAAGTGTTTTCTTCTAGAACAGTAGAAGGTTTCCCTAACTACTTGGAACAGAAATGAGTATAAAAGCAACCATCATATACCACTATCATAAAACATATATTCCAGAAAACGTACAGAAGAGACATCATACTTGGCAGTTTGGGAATCATGCTGGGTTGGGGCAAAGTGTACTTGCAAGAAAACACAAAGACATCTTTGAATTTGAAGCCAGAACAAAATAGATGGCATTTTCATAGTATCTTCATTTCTCTGCATCATTCTAAGACATAAAAAAGTGACTCAATTGAAATATAAAAGTCTGGACTCAATTGAAATATAAAAGTCTGAACTCAATAAAAGCAGACACCAAAAATTCAAAGGAGACCCACAAAGATAGAACACACAGAATGGATGGTAAGAGGAGAAGTGAGGCGGAGTGTTCCCCAAATATCCTGATACACAATAGTGATAAAAATCACAGCCAATGATGACAGTCAACACAACTGATAGTTACAAGCCTTTAGAAGAATCTAAACATTTCTCACATGGACACATCAAGCTGGTACAGTGCTGCTGTTTTATAGTCAAGATGTGGAGGCTCAGAAATTTAAGTCTTGTTTACGTCACAGTGATTAAATGAGGAGATTAAGGCATGTGCACACATCTCCCACTTCTAAATGCTGCTTTTTCATATCACATTTTACTTCAGATGATAAAATAATAGCTAGGCCTTTCTTCTTTCTAATTTCTGGATATGTTGGCAATTATTCATTGAAATTCATAAAAGTCAAGGCACTAAAGTCAATTTATTATTATCTCTATGAACATGAAATTAATGTGTTGGTCGATAAAGGTAAATTAGTACGTGGGAAACATCAAGGGAAGTAGCAAAATAAGATACTTGGCATTAGGGTTCTTTGAAGCTATTTTAAAAAGTAAAATGCTATGTTAAGAGCTATGTGGTGTCTCTGTGTGTGTGTGTGTGTGCAATTATTATTCCACTGATTTACTGCACACATGTCAAAGAGCATCTGTGCATCTGTACAAGTTAAAGCAAATCTATCCAGGAGCCAAGCCACACAGCCACAAACCCAGACAACTTGCCTCCCACCTTGTCCCACCTTTCAACCTACCACCTCCCAAATGTAAACTGCATGGTGGCAAAAGTCTCCCTTATGGAGATGAACTGTTGAGTCAGTGACATCTGTCACTTTCACCATATTCTAAAAGAGAAGCCAAAGATAGCTAATGGCAAAGGTTTTCCAGAGATGCCAGCAGGCCTCTTCCCATTCTAGAGAAAGTTGTCTTCTGCTTTGACAAGTGCATTCAGTAAAGACTCAGGAATCTACCTGGAAGGAGCTATCACTTATAACCTCTTCCAAGGATGAAAACCATACCTTTCACAGGAATGCAAACTCACTTCTTTCCTTGTATGGCACAAGGAAACATCTTACCTACTGAATATTCACCCACTAACCCACATTAGGTAGGGAGACTCTTATTTTCCTCTGTTTTGCCAAGAAGCAGGAAAATCACTTTAATATACTTTACTGGGCTGCCAAAACTCCTTCGCCTGTGATCCAACAATTATAGCTAGTTTCAACCTAAACTGCTTCCTCTAAGAGATGGATATCATTAGATAACTCTTTCCATTTCCATTTACGAAGATTTTAAAAGAAGAAGAAAGGCAAAAGAAAATTCTTTGTATGTTTCCAGCTGATATAATCATTAATCTCACACTCCCAACTTCAAAGAAGAAAACCAGAAAATCATCTCACTTTCTCTACACATACAGAATAATTTTTTCTACTTCAAAGCGCTGTCTCTTTTTGGGGTCATTTTAATTATTGAATGTGGGATGGAAGCTATCCATATAATGTCACCACTGTCTTTTTCATGAAATATATATAGTCTAATTTGGACTACATCAATTTGAGAGATGCAAAATACGAGGGGACAGAATAAGAAAAGAGAAAGAGGCTGGGGAATAGAGCACTCATCAATACAAGGCAGTGAAAGGAAGATAGTAAGCTTTTCTAAGCTGACTTTTCTCATTCTTTCCTTCTGAACGGGAAATATCAAGAAGCCTGGGCCATATCTCAACAGACTGCCTTGTGTCTTTAGTTTCCTTCTACCTAACACACAGCAACACAATTACAGTAACTTTATTAGTAGTGATAGCATTACTGTCAATGTAAGACAACTGTGATACAATCTGTTGCTGTGTGAATGACCACTTTATAGAATAGACTCGTGGACTTTGTGGATGAGGGTAAGGGTGGGATGATATGGGAGAAGGGCATTGAAGCATGTTAATTGTCATGTGTCTAATCAATCGCCAGCCCAGGATTGATGCTCGGGGCTGGTACAGCGAGATTTCCCGGGGGGGAGGGAGGAGGGAGGGGGGTTCCGGAGGGGAAGCATATGTAAACCCATGGTGATATCATGACAATGTATGGCAAAAACAATAAAAAAAAAAAAAACCTATCTAAACTTTCTCATGTGTCAGATGAGAATAATAAAAAATAATAATAAAAAAAAAAAAAAAAGAAAAGCTTGTCCTCATAGGAAGGAGGTTAGCAAATCTGGCCCTGTTCAGAGTAAGACTGTTAGAGAGAGGACAAGCCAGGCATGCAAATTCCCAGTCAATCCTCTTACCAAGAAATCAAACGCCATAAATGGCAAACGTTTTCTGTAAAGGACCAGAGAGTAAATACTTTCAGCACAAAAGCAACCAAAGACAACACATAGATGAAAGAGTATGGTTGTGTTCTAATACAACTTTACAAAATCAGGCAGAGGGCAGGATTTGTCCCAATAGGCCAATAGACAAGCGCTACATGGAAACGTCCTATAGCTGTGCAGTCCCATGCACTAGTCTCTAACCACATACGACTACTGAATACCTGAGAAGTGGCTAGTGTGACTGAGAAGCTACAGTCTAAATTTAACTGCACTTTAATTAATCTAGATTTGATTAGACCCATGTGTCTGGTGGCTACAGTATCAGACAGCACAGTTCTATAGTATATATTACACTATATAGTAATGACATACACAAATATAGTATAGTATTAGACAGCATAGTTCTAGGTTCACTGCTATTCACTGCTGTTTCCTCAAGTATTATACAAGTCAACCTTCAATTAAGGCATAGTTCACATTTATGCTTTAAAAATTTAAATATCCAAATTTCTACACTCACAGTGAAACTATACACAACTAAAAATGATATTTCTTAAATGTAAAATATCTACATATTGAGGCCAAAATGACAGTTTTGGCTTGAAGCTACCAATTAACTGCCTATTGACCAATGAAGTGCACAGACCGATCAGCTCCATGCCAAGACCTATCCAATCTGGAACCTCTTTCCTTTCTCTTCTGTACATTTTCCTGCACCTTGACTGAGGTGCAGATCTACTCTATGGCCCCAGTAACTCCTACAGAAAATCCAAGCTTCCCCAAAGACCCCAAAATGTATACATGCAAAGACATGGCTTCAAGAGCACAAGAAACAACACGCAATTCAAGTAGATTGCCTTCTAAAGTAATCCATGTAAAACAGTGCCTCAACACAAAAATGAAGGAGATTCACTATATTATTTGTTATTGACTCCATGTAATAATTTATATTCTAGTAGCTGTTTTATTGACGTAGTAACTAGTTTGTGTTTTGCATTTCTTAGCAGACCCAAAGACATAATTCAAGGAGAAGCAAGAAAGTAGGATAGCAACAAGTATTGTTTTTTTTCCTAAGTTTGAATAAGAAATTTAAAAAATCACATTTCATTTAAGAAACTGTATGACTAAGTTGAAACAATATCAACTTTCTTCAAAGGGTAAAATAATCTTGAAATCTGAGGACACTCCTTAGGAAGTAAGAAACGTAAGGGTGCCAGGAGTGAAGCCTACACAGATACACAGTACAGGAAGGTATATGACATTCTGATGCTTTCATGATTTTTGATAAAATGAAACCATTTCAGGTATAATCATTATCTGTGGTTCCAACATCCAAAAATAAAACTCCAAAAAATGAAAAAAAAAAAAAAAAACTAAAGCAAACTCCTTTGGTGGCACGACCTAACACAAATCAATAGGAGGTTTCTTATATATACTTTAAATATTCTACTTAAGTGTAAAAAAAAATTTCTCTGCACAAATATTTATATATTTGTTTATGGGATATTGCTACAACCCCAATGGGAGTTTTAGACAATCTGTGATACATGCAACAGATCATACCTTTCCAAAATCCCCAAGATATCTGATATCCAAGGTGTATCTGGCCCCAAGGATTTGGATAGGGGAGTCTTCTAATGAAAGCTGTTTGGGTAGGATATTTGCTGTCAATTCAATGTCTACTGTCCTGAAACAGTACCTTACCTCAGTCTGAAGAATGGCAGCTCTCTGTTCTTTGGCAGTAAGTGATTCTTTAAGCACTTCAATGTGTTGCTTGCAATCTGAATTCTGATTGCTAAGAGTTTCAAGCTTTGTTTGTAAGGCAAGAAGTTCTGACTCTTTCTTTGAAAGCTCCTGCTTCAGCTGATCAATCTGTAAAACAATGAAATTACAAAAAAGAATAAGCTACAGCTCCTACTCTTTACATTTGAGGACTACTGAATTATCTTAAATTTTTAAGAGCTAGTGATCATTCCAATGGCAGACCATGAGCTTAAAAATACGGCCTTGGGAGTCAGTCTTAGGAGTCTGGGGAGGCTCTTCAAAGGTGTCTGACAATAGAAAACAGGAAAGGTAAGGTCCACAAAATGCTTTCTATCTTCCACACCACTGAGAACCAAGGTTCACAATAGAATGAAGCCTTCCTGGCCAAACCCACAACTCATCCAAGAAAAAATAAGGTCTATTGACCATGGTCCTCAGAAGGGTCAACAGGGAACTAACAAAGATAATTACCCAAGACAGAACCTAGACCTTCATTCAAGAGCATCATTCGACAGAAGAGAATCCTCATCCCCAAAAAGCAAGCATTGAGGGATCTTTTCTCTTATATTACATATTAAATATACAAAAGAACATCAAAAATACATAAAATAGAAAAATAATACAAGAAACATCCATTATTCAATTCACTAAAAATCACTAGAATTACCCATATCCCAACCCGTTTCTATTTTCTTTCCCTCTCTGGAAACAATCACCAGCCTAAATTTTGTGTTCATCTGTATTTGTCTTTGAAGCATACCTTATTTTTTTGTACCTGTAAATTCTACACTATTTAATTTTGCATGGTTTTTAACTTTATTTGCACTGTGTTTTTTTTCCTTTTTTAGCTTTTAGCTTTTTTCTACTCAATCTAATATCTTTAAGATTAAATCACATTACTGTTTGTGCAATGTGTTCATTTTCATGTTCATTAAAGTACAAGCTCGCTCCTTGGAAGAAAAGCTATGACCAACATAGATAGCATACTAAAAAGCAGAGACATTACTTTACCAACAAAGGTCCATCTAGTCAAAGCTATGGTTTTTCCAGTAGTCATGTATGGATATGACAGTTGGACTATAAAAAAAGCTGAGTGTCAAAGAATTGATGTTTTGAACTGTGGTGTTGGAGAAGACTCTTAAGAGTCCCTTGAACTGCAAGGAGATCCAACCAGTCCATCCTAAAGGAAATTAGCCCTGCATATTCACTGGAAGGACTAATGCTGAAGCTGAAATTCCAATACTTAAGCCACCTGATGCAAAGAACTGATTTATTTGAAAAGATCCTGATGCTGGGAAAGATTGAGGGCAGGAGGAGAAGGGGATGACAGAGGATGAGATGGTTGGATGGCATCACCAAAGTGATGGACATGAGTTTGAGTAGTCTCTGGGAGTTAGTGATGGACAGGGAAGCCTAGCATGCTGCAGTCCATGCGGTTGCAAAGAGTTGGACACGACTGAGTGACTGAATTTAACTCAACAGTATTCCACTGTAAGACTTCATCAAAATGTATTTGTCTACTGTGCTGTTAACAGACATTTGGGCTTATTTCCAGGTTTTTTTGCTATTGTGAAAAACGCTATTCTGAATATTCTTATACATACTACCTGGTACACATTGTAAAAAATAATCTAGGAGTTAAATAGCTGGAACACAGAGCATGCACATCTTCATATTCACAAGATAACACTGAAGTGTTTTCTAAAGAACATATATTAATTTCTAAGGTCACAAGCAGTCTGTAAATGTGCCAATCACTCCATGTCTTTGCCAATATCATATGTCATTGGAGTTTTACATTTTCGCCAATCTGGAGGAATTATGGTAGAAGACCTCCAAAAATTACTGCCACCAATTTCTTCCTACTTATACACATATGCCATTCCTCACAACTAAAGGAGGAGTTTGTTTACCCTCCTCTTGAGCACGGACTGGACTGTGACTTACTTCAGCTACCAAACTGCAGAACAAGTGTCAGCACGTGTGTTCTACCCTCTAAGAGACCTAGCAGCTTTAGCTTTCTCTCACTGGAAGCTTACCACCAAGACAGAAGTCCAACCACCCTGTGACCACTTGGCTGTGAAGAAGTCTATGCCAGCCACGCTATCAAGCCATGCAGAAAGACAGAGAGGAATTTTTCTGATATTCCTGGTGGAATTTGTGGCTTCTGTCTTGTTCCTGATCTTAAAGGGAAGAATTTCAATGTTTCATCATTAAGCTTGATGTTTGCTTTAGCTTTTTATAGGCATTCAAGTTTTAGAAAGTTCCCTTTTATTGCAACTCTCCCAAAAGTTGTTTTTTTTAATCACTAAGGAATGCTCAATATTATCAAGCATTTTTTCTGCACCTCATGATTTGTCACATTTTCACCTTTAATATAGAATAAATTATATTAATGGATTTTTAAAATATTACTCTCTCCATGCATTACTGTGAAAAATTATACTTTGTCATGATGCATTATTATTTTTATATATTACTGGATTCACCTTGCTAATATTTTGTCAGCATTTCTCCATTTATGGGCAAGACTGATTTGTAATTTTCCTATCTTGTGCTGTCTTTATCAAGTTTCAGCATCAGTTTAGCCTTCCAAATAAAGTAGGGAGTGTTCATTCTTTTAGTGTGTTCTGAAATGATTTGTATAAATCTGCAAATTTTTTTTTCACTAAAGTTCATTAAAAATCACCCAAAAAAACATCCAGAGCTGGTTTTTTCCAAAGACCATTCCTTACTTCAGCCATCTTTAATGATTAAAGAATATTCATTTTTCTAATTATGTGAATCAATTTTGCTAAGTTGTTTTTACTAAAAAACTTTCATTTCATCTAAATTTTCACCCTGTTGGGATGAAGTTTTCATAAAACTCATTTATATTTGATATTATGGAATCTATGACTATCTTTATTCACTTATAATATTTTTATTCTTAATTATTTTCTTGATGAATCTCAGCAGAAGCATGTCCCATTAAATAACCTATTCAAAGGGCCAATTTTGGTTCTGTTGATCATCCAACATTTCTATTTTCTATTTCATTAGTTTCAGCTCTAATTTTAAAATTATTTTCTTCTTAGTACTTTCCTAATTTTCCTACTTGTTTCTTTCCATATATGAGCCTTAAGAGCATATATTTTCCTGTCAGTATCATTTTAGCTCACTCTCTCTAGTTCGATATACTTTGACATTATTGTACAGCCTTAAATATTTTCCAATCTCCATTGTTACTCCTCGACCAGTGAATAACTTAAAAGTATGTTTCTTAATCTCCAAATACATAAGTGTTTTCGTTATCTCTTTTTTCTCTTTTTTTTATGTCTTACTTGCTTTGTGAATAGAGAACATGGTCTGTTCTACAGTATTCATTTGAAATTTGGTGTATCTTGCTTTATGCACAGAATGTAGTCAATAATCAAATGAATTCTGTACACAATGTGCTTTAAAAGATTATGGATCCAACAACTGTTGGGTGCAATATTCCATATATGTGCATGACATTTGATTATACTTTTATTTTTAGAACATTTCCATTATCTTAATATGAAACTCTGTAAGTAGAAAAGTCACTCTTCATTCCTCATCCTCTACACCTAGCCCTAGGCAACCAATAATCTACATTATCTGTATGGATTGGCCTTTTCTGGGAATCTCATATAAATGCACTCTTCAATATACGTACTTTGTCACTGGCTTCTGTAACATAACACAACATTTCAAGTTTCATCCATGTTGTAGCATGTATAAGTACTTCATTGCTCTTTAGAGCTAAGTAATATTTCACTGTATGAATATACATGATTGTTTCTATCCATTCACCAGTTGATGTACACCTAAGTTATTTCCATGTTTTGACTATTAATAATGCTGCTAAGACCATTTATGTGCAAGTGTGTGGAGACATATGTTTTCATTTCTCTTGAATATAAACACAGGTGTGAAACTGCTAGGTCACGTGGTAAGTATGTTTAGCTTTCTGAAGAATTTCTACCTGTTTTCCAAACTGACTACACCATTTCATATTCCCACGAGAAGGATATGAGGTTCTACTTTCTTTGAAACCTCACTGGCACTTGTTATACCTGCCTTTTCACTCATCACCACTCCAGTGAGTATCAAGTGGTTCTCTCCTTACAGTTTTGCTTTCTCTAATGACTAAGATGCTATCAAACATCTTTTTGCATACTTATAGAACATTCATATATCTCCTTTGGACAAATGTTAAGGTTTCTTCTTTGTCTCTAAGATTTTATGTCTTTATTTTGATGCAAATAGATTTCATTTTATTTATCCTATTTTGGGTATTTTAAGACTTCTGAATTTGCAGACTGATACCTGTGAAAATTCTCAGCTTTTACCTCTTTATCTCTTCAAATATGGCTTCTGAATAGTAACTGTTCCTATTCCATCTCTCTTTCCTCAAGTATTTGGGTTAGATTTGTGCTAGATCTTCTTATTCTATCTTCTATGCATCTTTAATGTTTTCTATCTTTTTATCTTTTACTTAATTTCTTCTGCACTATTTTCTAGTCTATTAAGTTTCTCTTCTGCTATGACCATTCTGCAATTAAATATATTTCTCAAACTTTTAAATTTCCATTTTTATATTTTTCTATTTCTACGTCATTTTATTTGCTTCTCTTTAAATTTCCTTGGTATTTTTATAGCCTCTTGCCCTTTAGCCACATTTTCAACTCCTTCTTTTATTTAACATGTTAGACATACTTATTTCATAGTGTTTGTCTTAAAATTTCAATTTCTGAAGTCTTTCCCTTCTAGTTCTGTTGTTAATTCTTTCTACTGGCTTTTTCTTATGGTGGCTTGCTTTCTTGAAGGTTTTGTAAATTATTTTTTTTAATTTTTACTCACATGTTTTGGAACTTTCTCTGGAGAAAAATAGCAAGGGGTCTTAGTTGAACATGTGGTCCTTCAGAGCATTTCTCTCAGCCAATAGCTGGGCACTACCAACCACGAGCTCCTTTAAACTACATTCTATGCTGAAAATTCCTGGATCACCTCACACTGCACATCTGTGTAAGAGCCGGCTGTGGTTACAGATTCTCATTGCTAGTTTTTTCACCTTTCTCTTGCCTCAAAGATTTAAAATAGGTAAATAAATGATTTTCCCTGGAGCCCCTTAGTCTAGGTGGGAGGAGAATAGACTGGGCAGTTTATTTTTACTTTACTTCTGCATTAAGAGTCTAGCTGTCTAGGATCCCAGCTTTATGTGGTAGTGGGATTTCTACTTGGCTCCTCATTCTGAGCAGGCTCAAGCTCCTGTCACTTTCCTTCAGTGTCACTGTGACTGTGAAAACTAAAGTTCCAGTTCATCTGCCTAGCAAAGCCAACAAGAAGACAAAACCAGGAATTTCTCTGGTGGTCCAGTGGTTGAGACTCCACGCTCCCGATGCAGAGTGCCTGGGTTCGATCTCTGGCCAGTGAACTAGATCCTGGATGCCACAATTAAAGATCCAGCATGTCACAATAAAGATCCTATACACTGCTACTAAGACCTGGAGCAAACAAAGGAGTTAAAAAAATAAGAAGATAGAACCAGTGCTCTAGTTTTCATTCTAGTCCCCTACTTTGGCTTAATCTTGGCCCTTCAGATTTTTTCTAACTTGAAAGTTCATAAGTACATTTTAAATTGCATGTTTTTAAACTATATTTGATCCATCATTTTTGTCCCAGTAATTGAAACTAGCTAAATAAGAACCAAGCTACTGATAATAACTACTGAGCATAAACAGAGTCAGATGCTTAAAAATAAGTGAGACCTCCATCTTCAGAAATTTTCAGGGTTCAGCAATTTACTATAAAAGTTGACATAGAACTCCACTTACAGGGTGAACCTAGACTAGATAGGGGGACATACAGGTTTCATCATACTTGCCACATCTACAGGTTTGGTAATGGCTGCCTGGAAGGCAGTTTTGAGAAGAATTCCGAGTATGCTGAAAAGTTCACTAAAAACAACTGTGGGAAATTATCAATGTGCTTTGAGTATGTGTGTCCAGGTGGCAGCACTATTCAGGTCTGTGCAATCCATGAAATACATTATTTCTTTATAATTTAACAAATCACGAGTCTATGACTTTTAGCTAGAATAAAGTATGTTCTCTCCCCATACCCCTCTTTTTCTCATACACAAGAACAGAATCTAAATAAAATGAAGGAAAATCAGGATTAGGATTAAATTATAAAATGAATTAAATCTGTTGTGATCAAAAACTACTCAAGAACAGTTGACATTACAGTATATAGTTGATTCAACATATGAAACTGATTCATCTGAAAATAAAACTCAAAAAACTTGCAACTCTACATGCCGAAACAATGATATCTATAGTAAGAAAAAAAAAGCTGATCAGTGCTAACGTCTACAAATATCGGAGAAGAAATCTCATATGGGAGTGGGGCATTGAGAGAGGAATGTGAAAGAAATTCACATCAATGGAATGGTATTTAATAGGAAAGAAGACAGGACAGGTTCTACATATAGCTACTTCATTCAATAAAAATAGATTGATAATGATAAAACTATCTCAGTCAATAAATATTAAATAGGCAGTTGCTGTAAATAACTTACAGACTATCACTGCCATGAGGTAAATTTTAAATATTTTATGCAGACAATAACAGGAAAAAAAGTTTTTCTAAGGGGAATATAGTTGTGGGGTAAAAAAAATCATATTCTTCCATAAAAATATGCCTTTGGCTTCTTTTATAGCCATAAACTCAATAAAAATGGAAAGTGATGCAATCGAACATACATGAGAACTGAGGCTGGGGAAGGTCTGTCTCCGTGATGGGAAGAAGAAAAACCAATCAGAATTACATCACATGCTTTATATGAAGTCCATGTGGACATCAGACACACTTCATCTCATCTGAAAATTCTTCCACCACTTACATCTGTGACACAACTAACACCAATAAAACCTACTCTGCCAAGGAAAACAGCTTCTTTTTCACTGCAGATATGGCCCTCACGTCTAGAAAGTGATGTGCTTACTATCATGCAGTTTGGGTTATGAGGTTTGTAATCCGTCAGAGGTTAATAAGAAAATGTGTTACAAATTGAGAATAAAGGGGGAGATATAAGACAGCAGAGTGGCATATTTGGCAAACTCTGCAGAGAGAGTGGCTAACAGAGAAGTGCTGGGGTCAGTAAATGAAAAATGTGTGAGACTAGGAACAAAGCCTTGTATACAACAGGGGATGCCATCCTTCTTTCCCTAGTAGGAAAATAATTATTTATATGGTACATTCCATACTTAAAGCCTTAACAGTGCTGCTGAAGGTAACTCATGCTTTTCATACCATCTTACATTCTGCCCTCACAGTCTGATTTCTCTAAACCTCGTGAGTATGGGTAGAAATTAGACTTTCCAACAGGGGAGAGCGGCACAGCTTGGGAGGTCTCCCAGAGTCTCAGTTCTCAGGGACAACAAGCATGCACCAGAGGGCTCGAAAGGTGCACGTCTTCTCATCCTGACTGACTATGTCTGGTATCCCAGGCTTTGCACAAGTTGAGATTCTAAACTCTGCCTTTACATTTTTGCAATTCACCTTCTACTATTTCAAAATGTTATGTCATGCTTATTTATGATATCATATTTATAAAAGCAATTTAGGTCTTCACTGCTACTTCATTTAATCACAAAGCTTGCAAGAGGCCCTACCAGTCCTAGTTATCTGCTCAGCAACAAAATGGACCCACATGCTCTTTCATGGGACTACTTAAAATACTTCCTTTCCCTCCAACCTACTGTCTTTACTTATTTTAATAATTAATCCAAGAAGCACTCACTTTGCATATCACAACATTGTTTCTGTATCAAATTCTCAGCTAATGTGGAAGCTCCAATGCTTTGGCCACCTGAAGCAAAGAGCTGACATACTAGAAAAGACCCTGATGCTGGGAAAGATTGAAGGCAAAAGGAGAAGGGGATGGTGGAGGATGAGATGGTTAGAGAGCATCACCAATTCGATGGACATGAATTTGAGCAAACTCCAGGAGATACTGAAGGAGAGGGGAGCCTGGCGTGATGTAGTCCGTGAGGTCACAAAGACTCAGACACAACTTAGTGACTGAACAACAATGTCAATTTTTCACTGAAGCATTTAAAATTATTTCAACACACCTCTCTCTCTGAAAATAAGTCTGAACATATCACTATTAGCTGCCTTTGTCATATATTTCTAGAGAAGGAAATGGCAACCCACTCTAGTATTCTTGCCTGGAGAATCTCATGGACAGGGGGAGCCTCGCGGGCCACAGTCCATATGGTCACAAGAGTTGGACGTGACTTAGCGAGAAAACAACAATAGTGATTATCTATTTGGAGCAAACAGCTACACAGAGACATTGAGACTGATTGAGATTAAGCCCCGCTAATGACAAGGAATCAAATGCTCAGATAACTGTATCACCAATGGGTCACAAAAGTACTTTTCAGCTAAAATTTCAAAAATATAAGCAAATGAGAACACAGAATCTCTGGGAGCTATTTTTTAAAGATTAGGTTGACTTTAAAACTTTTAAAATCTTTTTTTTAATTAAAAAAACAGTAAGTTTCCAAGTAATTAAGACAGAACACATTTAGATCTCTATTAAAGTAATAGATCAGTGAGCACCGCCAAGCCTGGCACCTTTGTAAACCCTGAAGATGCCTCTCTAGAAGACCTGGTACAAGAAAGGGCACTCTTAAAAGCTTTCTATATATTCATTACAAGCCACTGGCAGAAGTAACAATATACAGCTGCAATTTTCAGATTTAGTTTCAAAGAGTTCTAGTCCCCCTCCTTGCACAGCATTTCATAAGAATTTCTGAAATGTTCCTCACACATGACTCTGAGTCCTTGTGAACTATTAAAACAACAGTTTCTGAAGTCAACTGTCCCTGTATTAAACTTACCATTTTCTGCTAGGTGGGATCCAAAGTCACTTTATGATTTCCATTTCTACCACTGCTTCAGTAAACCAAATGAGTTTAACAATTACATTTCCATTTCCCAAGTACATTTCAGAATCTCTAGATGTTTGCAATTCAAATCTAATATTTCTTTTTTTTAAAGTCTGTAATGTCATATAGATTTGAGTTCTTCCTATTTCCTTAACTGTATAGAATCGGGGATAGAATGGTATTTTCACATATCCTTCTAGGTATGCTCAGACACAGATTTGAGTTGGCAGTCTTCCCCAGACCTATCACTGTAGTTTTACCAATCTGATTATTTTGACCAAAACAAAAATCAAAACACTAACTTTAACCTTGCACAACTTGCATTATTCTAGCCAGAAATGAACTCTCCTCCCATCAATGGTGGTGTTTTGAGTACATTTCTTCCTTTCCCAACTAAGTGGTAAGTATTGGGAAATGGGAAATATTTTGAACATGCACAACTTTTAGTGCCCCTTTGGGGACTACAGAGCTCAAAATCCACCACTGAAAGCTTTATCCATATAATCCTGCATATAAACAAAAGAATTCAAGACACTCCAGTGGTGACACTAAACAGTTTCCTGGTCAATGTGTGTAAACAACTATTGCACAAATTAACTCCTCAGATAGCTGCAATGTTCACAAGCAACATATTCATACGAACTTTGTAGAAAAGTTATCTAAAGAGGCTACAATGGACCATGAAGTACACTAGCAATTCAATTTTCAGTTCAGCTCAGTCACTCAGTCGTGTCCCAACCATTTGTGATCCCATGGACAGCAGCACGCCAGGTTTCCCTGTCCATCACCAACTCCCGGAGCTTGCTCAAACACACGTCCATCGAGTTGGTATTGCCATCCAACCATCTCATCCTCTATCATCCCCTTCGATCTTTCCCAGAATCAAGGTCTTTTCCGATGAGTCAGTTCTTCGCATCAGGTGGCCAAAGTATTGGATCTTCAGCATCAGTCCTTCCAATGAGTATTTTGGGTTGATTTTCTTTAGGAAAGTGAAAATTACTCAGTCGTGTCCAACTCTTTGTGACCCCATGGACAATACTGTCCGTGGCATCCTCTAGGCCAGAATACTGGAGTGGGTATCCGTTCCCTTCTCCAGAGAGTCTTCCCAATCCAAGGGTTGAATTCAGGTCTCCCAGGTCTCCCACATTCCATGCAGATTCTTTACCAGCTGAGCCACCAGGGAAGCCCAATCCTTTAGGATTGACAGGTTTGATCTCCTTGCTGCCCAAGGGACTATCAAGAGCCTTCTTCAGCACCTCAGTTCAAAAACATCAATTCTTCAGTGCTCAGCCTTCTTTATGGTCCAACTCTCACATCTGTACATGACTACTGGAAAGACTTTGACTACAAGAACTTTTGTCAACAAGGTGAGATTTCTGCTTTTTAAAATGCTGTTTGTCATAGCTTTCCTACCCAGAAGCAAGCATCTTCTAATTTCACCAGCTCCAATGATTTTGGAGCCTGAAAAGAAAAAAATCTGTCACTGCTCTCACTTTTTCCCCATCTATTTGCCATGAAGTGATGGGGCCAGATGCCATAATCTTAGTTTTATGAATGTTAAGCTTTAAGCCAGCTTTTTCACTCTCCTCTTTCACCCTCATCAAGAAGCTCCTTAGTTCCTCTCTGCACTCTGAAATATATATATAATCAAACATATATTTGATTATATTTCTTCAATAATAATGGATATAGTCATCGCCTACTTTTTTGAGCCAGGTGCTTTAACTGCAGTATTTTGTTTAACATTTTGAGTCACTCTCTTAAGTTTTGCAGTGTTGCCCCCACTTCATAGACAAGGAAAGTATGGCTGAGTAACTTAAGTCACTCCTCAAGGTCATGCAGCTATTAAGTTTTGCAGTGTTACCCCCACTTCATAGACAAGGAAAGTACAGCTGAGTAACTTAAGTCACTCCTCAAGGTCATGCAGCTATCAAGGGCAGATTAGAAATCTGCCAGAGTCTGCTTCAGTCTTCAGCCTGCACTCTTTTCACCTAACTCCTTTTCTCTCTTCAAATATCCTTCTGACTTGACCACTCTGGGAACCCTTGAAAGTAACTAACCATTAAAAGTTAAAACTAGCTCAAGGATTGATGGTGCCCCAGAAGACTGTGGGCTAATAAAGGCCATCACTTGCTTCCTGAAGACGATATACATGTTTTATTCACCAGAACACAATCTATATTGAGGGACAGAGTTTACAAATTTCAAGGCATTTTCAGTTGTATAAGTGGCTTGAACTGATATATGACAGGATAAGGTGGGGAGGAAAAGTTTGAGCCAAAACAATCATTTCCCCCAATCTTCATGGATTCACTCAGATGTGTACATCTGGTCTTCATTCCTAGAGTGATCTGGCCATTGTCTGCAGGCCACCCTACTACTGTGCTTGTGGCATGTCAGCTCAACTCTCTAAGAGAAAAGAACTTCAAAAAAGAAACCAGAAGGGAGAACTTAGCAAGGAAAGCTGCTCTGCATTTTGTGGCCATCACTAAAGGCAAGGGGTTACATTCAAATAACTGGACATTCTTGTTCTCATATCTCTACTCCTTGATGCAAATTTTTAGTCAAAATCTCAACATTAACTTACGGATGGAAGTTGACAGAAGTATAGCATGGTTTTTGTTTTTCCTAGAGAAATGTACATACACACACATACAGACCAAAGTAGACACTACATATTATTTCTCTCCTGTAATTTTGCAAATTCTCTGCAAAGACTAAACATGTATTTCACAACTGATAAAAGTCATAACCATTATTTAAGCAGTTTTCCTCTCAACTTCCCACTGCTTTCTCACAGAAGCGTGCATCACTCAACTCTGCTGCATTTTATAAGGCAACAAAAGCAAAACCCAGAATAAGAACAGGGGTACTTAAGAGGAAGTGGTAGAAAGAAAAAAAAAATTTTTAATTGGTGTAGTTATTGTTTTCAAAAAGAAAATGGCTTAAATGGAAGAATAAATAAAAGTATTTCAAAGTCTCAAAAGGCCGATTGAGCTGCTCATAAATTGAATAATTCTGTATATACAAAAATAATAAATTTTCAGGTGATTTGTCCATTTGCAACTCAAAGTTTCATTTTGAAAAATACAAGCCAAATTCTTTAAAACTAGCAATACTGATAAAAAGTAATGGAAATGATTACTATAATAATATTTCATAAGTATTCCATAGCAACAGGAAACAATAACAACACTCAACAACAGTGTCTCACATGACTGAATGCTTTCTAGAGATCAATCAAGGGAGTAAGTATTTTAAATGCATAATCTCCTGGAATTGTCAAAGTGACCCAATGATGAAGGTATTTTTCTTTTCAGTATTTCATAGATGAAGAAATTGAGGCTCACAGAGGTTGAATATTTTCAGCAAATGATAGCACTGGGACTCAAAATTAGTTCTGTCAAATACTACATTAAAACCAGAATATCTTCATACCACTGAAATCAGTAAAATTGGCTTCCAAGATTAACACCTTTTAAGACCATCACCTTCCAGGGATGGGCCAGAAATGTGGCAAAGATAGAAACTTTTAAAAATAGCAAACGTATGAAATCTCAGGAAATTTGGAGAGCAAGGACTACTAAAAATAAATGTTAATTCCTAAGACAGAGGGACACCAGAAGAACTCATTAGAAAATCCTGAACCCCTTAGTAAGTAGAAATTCTACCAAAAGTTTTACCTGATTTCTCTGGAATCTACGCTTCTGAACTAAAAATCTTCCTCCTTCTTCTTTATTGTCCATGTATTTCATATATCACATAAAGCAAATTATGTGGGTATTTGGGAGAAGTATGTATATGAACCATAACTTTCCAGTCACATTAAGAATATAAAAGTTTATAACTTTGGACCATACCTTGGTTTTCATGAACTTGGAGTGACTTTTGTAAACCTCTATTTGTTTTATCTCTTCTTCACGGTCCTCAGTGTTCAACACACCATTGGCTTTTAACATCTGGATCTCATCCTCAAGATCCCTTATGTTTCGCTCCAATGAAGCGATTTTTGTGTCCTGTTGGTAAAAAAAAGAGAGAGAGAGAGAGAAAATTGCTTTTTCAATATTATCAAAACAATTTCAGAAAGCAATTTATTCAATAGCAATATATTAACTATGGTGTAGACACAGCCCTGAATTCAGAACAATTTACTTTTTTCACCTCTGAAGATCACTTGTGAGATTATTTTCTAAGCTCCCAATAAACAGCGTATGTTAGTACAAGACAGAGAGTTACCTAAATATGTTTGTTGGATATCTAGGAATCAAGTTACTAAAGAAATTGTGATAAAAGTGATCTGAAGTGTTAAAAACAAAAGCGACATTTAAGAAGACAAATTTATAATTTCAGAGAGTTTACCAGCAAATATTTTTGAGTCTACTTGTATACACAAAAACGGTTTGTTCGTGTGCGTATTTTGTGGCTAGATTTATAAGGCATGCTTGGAATTTGACTGTGAAAGAGAAGGAAATTAAAATCTACTAATGGAGTAAAGGATTTTCATCTAAAATATAGACATAAATGAAATTAAATAACTGAATCATGACCTAATATGACTGACACACTAAATATTGAAAATTTATAGCAACTGGAAATAATATATCACATCATGATTTACTTGGCAAGTAGACAGCTTCCTGTGTGACCAAAAAAAATCACTATCTTGAAGGGCATTTCTAACCTATTGATTTACAGAGTTAAAAAAAAAAAAAAAAAAACTAGAAACATTACACTCAAATGTGGGGTTAATTGAGGGCAAACCATAATTTTTTTTAAAGAAGGAAATGACAGATTCTACACACAAGGTAGAGCGTAATAAGAAATTATGCATTAGAAAGAGAGGACAGGAGAGAGGAGATGTATTATAGAGGAAAAAACAGTTCCTCAACCTCAGGTATTAAACTCAAATCAGTGCTTAGAATGAAACACAGTGGAAGTTTGACGTCAAGTTTTCTCACTGTCACCATCTCCCTGCTATTTTATTGTGTAGATTCAAGGAGGTTATATAACATTTGCAATTGGAAGTTAATGAAAAAATGAGCCACTAACTAATTTTTTTAACCAATTCATTTTTTAAGAATCTAAGACACTAAAGAATTCTAAAAGTAAAGATAATGAGTGGGCTATTCTATTTATAACAACTCAGAAAAAAATTTAACAATTACGTCTGTCCTGAGTTTGTAGCTACTTTCTATTTCACTTTCCTATATTATATGCCCAATGGCATGTTTCATTATCATGAACATTGCCATCACTGTTACAAGCAGAAAAACGAGAACCAGCAGCAGCAGCTTACTGAGCTCCACTGTGTTCCCATGCCTGGGCACTCTAAGTGCTGAATACGCTTATTAATTCTTTAAAAAAAAGATTCAAGAAGATGAAAGAAAATGATTTTGAAATTTGCAACATTATTATGAAATATTACATTCCATTCTGTAATATTTCATTTTCCTTTTAAAATAGTATTTATTATATCTTTTTAGTTATAAAAGTAACTGAAATTCACAAAAAAATGGAGAAAATTCCCTATATTTCTATCATCCAATGATAACTATCATGTTTTTATTTATAGCCTGCAAGTCTTTTTCAATGTTAGATGCATATCTGATAATCTTGTATACTGCCAATTTGAGTGAGGAGAATATTAGAGACTAAATGTCTAGGTACCTCCGAAATTTATATGTTGAAGCTCCAATCCCTAATGTGATTACATTTGGAGAGGAGGCCATTGGGAGGTAATCAGGATTAGATGGAGTCATGAGTATGGACCCTTAATGATGGGATTAGCGCCTTCATAAGAAGAGATACTAGAGAGCTTGTTTTCTCTCTCTGCCATGTGAGAACAGAGCAAGAAGGTGACTGTCTGAAAGCCAGGATTCTCACAGGAATCCAACCATGCTGGCACCCTGATCTCAGACTTCCAGCCTCCAGAACTGCAAGAAAATAAATTTCTGTTTTTTAAGCCACCCATCCTGTGGTGTTTTCTTATAGCAGGCCAAGCTGATAAATGTATGGAGTGCTTCTTAGTGATTCATTTGAATTCTAAGCTATGCTAACTCTGTAAATAAAAAGAGCAGCAATAATGAAAAGGCTATGGAAAAAGAACTTTTACAAGTTCATCAGAACATTTATAAATAAATGAGAGTCACTTTAAATCAACACTTTTTCTGACTATAAAATTAAGACATGCTCATTACAGAAAACTTGAAAAGTCACATAGATAATTATGATGTCCACCCCAATCTCATCACGCAAATATACCCACTATGAACTATTTTATTTACCTCCCATGAAAGCGTTAAGATTATATTATTTCTTTAAAATATAAAGATATCTATTAAAACATTAATGTAGATTTCTGCTCTTGACTGAGATGTAAAATTTTCAGCATTTACAAATATCTAAGTACAATTTTTACAAGAATTTGCCTGTAAGTTAAGTGTGAAAGATAGTCAACTTTATATCCTGCTTTCTGATATAAAATCTCCTTTGATTTCAGGTTCAAGTCTAAACTGACATATTTATATATGTATACATATGTGTATACATATATAAATATGTGTGTGTACTGAAATATACTTTGTAGTCCCATATTTTACCCTTTAATTTCTTGGTAGCATTTGTTAAAATTTCATCTCAAACATGTAGGCAAGGGGAAAAGAAACCCTCAGCTTTCCTCTGTCAGGAGTTTAGTTAGCAGTGACCACAACTGCTAACTTCAAAATGGGTTAAAGGGAGCTTTTCACTGAACTTTTAAAAATTACACATTGCTAAAGAAAGATCAGAGTGGAGTTACATAGAAACATAGAAAATCCTCTTCATCTATACACATCTGAGTCAAAATTTCACCAAATTCGCAAAACACACTTTTAAAATAATATTTTAACTTTTACCAATTTTCTTATATTAAGCAGCCTCTTTTTCCTCCCAAACTTTTTTCTTTTAGTCACAGATGTCCAAGAATATCAAAAGAAAAAAAATGAAAGAAAAAAGATGAAAGAGAAATGTTTATGTTGTGGAAGTCACTGTAATAAAGATCTATTTTTCTGTCCTTACTGATATTTCTGTTCTTACACTAAGAAGTCTATTTCAAGAACTCATAACCAAAATCATAAGCATGGAGAAAAGGAGATGGAAGAATATCAGCAAGATTTAGGGAAGAGAAAGGATGCAAAATACAAACATACTAGATGGTTCATTGATTCTGCCCAAGAAGATATTCAAGATGCTGAGTCAGAGAAAGACATGAGAAAATATAAGCATGAAAAATTAAGGCAAAGAAAACGACTGCCGTGGTCACAGCTGCTCCATTGCTTCAGTTTCAGGAATTCAAAGAGAACATTTTTTTTTTCTTTTTCAAAAATCTCTAAAACTAAGGTAAATGACTAAAAACATGTATTTAAGGAAGATTATGGAAGAAAACTATCTCACATGTCCTGATATGCTCTATGTGGTACATAAACGTTGTCTTTCAAAACAGAGGGCTTCCCTCATAGCTCAATTGGTAAAGAATCCACCTGCAATGCAGGAGACCTTGGTTCAATTCCTGGGTCGGGAAGACCTACTGGAGAAGGAACAGGCTACCCTTCAGTATTCTTTGCTTTCCTTGTGGCTCAGCTGATAAAGAATCTGCCCCCAATGCACATGCTCAGCAACTCAAGCCCCGGTGTACAATGGACAGGAAAAAATCTTACGTGAAAACATATGCTGTGGCATCCTCAAAGTGGAATTTTAGAAGGCAGAGCAATATTTTACTCTCAATCACCAAAGAAACTTCATCAGAATATCTTTACATATTATCTACAACTGATATTTTAAAATATTTATGTAGTGATTTTCAAATACTCAGCTAGATTGTGTTTCACAAACAAGCTCTCAAAGCAGATAATTTGAGGCCTTCCTTAGAGATGGAGAAAATGAAATAGAAGCAGCTTTTCCTGAAGTTCACAGAAACCAAATGCTCTGTGAAAGAGGGCCTGCAGGGTCAAGTAAATTTGAGAAATGATTATTGGGGATTCCCAACGCAAATTAGCATTAATCATTCTGTAAGGTCCTACAGCAAAGCATTCTATTTACTTTGATTTTTTCCACTGTTATTACTCTAGAAGTCAATTCTTGGGGGAAAAACTAGAACTTTAATGATCACATTAAGCTCAGAGTTATATACTGAGGCAAAGAGTCAACACAATGATTTGGATTCCTTAAAAGAAAACTTGCCATGATTACCCCCAATTTAAAATAACTGAGGGCTTAAATATTCACGTCACCTTGTCAGCTTCTGTCACTCCAGTCATTTACTGAGAGCCTGCTCTGAGCTCTGAGCAGTGAAAGAACAGGCAGACTCCCATGCTCCCTGAACTTGCCTCTCCGTGTCTCAGGTGACATTTTTCCCATAGTCTTGGGATAGGAAAAGCATGAAATTGTTTTGCATTTATAATATATTTTTGTTAAAGATTATAGAAATGGGAGGGGGACATTTCTGTGGAGGGCTAAAAACAGCTGAAATGTGTTTGCTTCATTCCCCATGGGTTAGGAAAAAAAATGTCTGAATTGAATAGCTCTTTGAGTCATTTCTTTCCACATACTCATAAAATACTTGTAATAATACTTTGTTTTATACATACAGATAATAACTCCTACTGAAAGCTTCATTCCCAAGACTATTTTATATCCATCATCCAAAAGATTCAAAATAGTTATCTGAGGACCGCCTCTTTGCAACCCCATGGACTGTAGCCCACCAGGCTCATTGTCCATGGAATTCTCCAGGCCATAACACTGGAGTAGGTAGCCTTTCCCTTCTCCAGGGGATCTTCCCAACCCAGGAATCGAACTCAGGTCGCCCACATGGCAGGCAGATTCTTTACCAGCTGAGCCACAGAGAAGCCCAAGAATATTGGAGTGGGTAGCCTATCCCTTACCCAGCAGATCGTCTCGACCCAGGGATCAAACCTGGGTCTTCTGCATTGCAGGCAGATTCTTTACTGTCTGAGCCACCAGGGACACCCTTCTGATGGGGAAACAATAAGTCACTGTAAGTGAACCCCTAGCAATCACCTACCCAATGGGCCCAGCCTGGTAATTCTGGAATCATCCATGAATAGTAGCAAGCACACGAGTGCAGGGACTATAGCAATGAGGATAAATGTCAGGTGGAAAGACAAAAATAAATTTATTTCATATCTGCTTTATTATATATATGTATATATAAAATCTATGGATATATATAACCTTTGGATTTTTCTAGGACATGTCTGCTATAGTTGATAGTAAATTTAGATGCAAGAAGTTCTCTCATTCATTCAACAAATGCATACTGAGCATCTACTGGGTACCAGTCGCACTACCAGATGTGTGAGATACCAGACAGATATGAACAAGATACATGGGCACCCTTCCCTCTCTACCAGGGAGCACAGTCTACATCCGTGTTACACAGTGTAGTCTACAGACAATAGCACTGACATCACCTGGGAGCTTTTCAGAAATGCAGAATCTCAAGCCACAGCTCACAACTACTGAATCTGAATCTGAATCTGCACTTTCATGAGGTCCTCGTGTGACTTGGGTATTTTAAATGACTTCAGGTGTCCAGCATATACAAAGGACAAGACCAATCAATGCAAAAGAGACAAGGACAACTTTACTGGCCAAGTACATTTAGAAAAACAGGAAGCTATTCTCAAAAGATATCCAATTTGGCCTAAGTGTACAGCAACTCTAGGAGTAAACTTTCTGGAGCAGATTTGCCAGTAAGGATGCCTTTATTATCCTTTTTGTGTTTGTCAAACATTATGTTCCTCTTAAACACCAAGAAACAGATTTCAATTCCTGTCTAGGAACTGTGAACACTGAAATGGCGAGTGGGTGGAATATCAAAAAAGCAGTATCATTTAGTCACAAAAAGTAACAATTATGTTATTGCTGAGTGTCACAATGTGCTTTGCTTTCAAATACAGGAAGAATTACTAGTTTCATTTTAATATCTGGCCAAGAAAGAAAATACAAGGTTTTTTAATTTTTTTTTTAAGGAGCATGGAACTCTGTGTGATCACATAACAATCTATGAACATTAATCAACAAAAATAGGGCCGAATAGTTTAGAAAGAAGATGTGATCTAATGTTCAGGAAACATCCTTACACAATTATATTATACTTTATTTAGAATAAAATTCTAGACTATTATTACTGGATACCACAGAGGCTCTTGAAGGCTTAACTTTTAAAAATCATCTAGTTACAGCTGCACGCGTAACTGAGCAGTCCTCAGTTCAGTTATCTGAGTAATGCCCTGCCTTTTGAAGGATTTACTGTGTGGGATTCACCGCGGTTATGTGAGCCCAAGTTAAGTACTCCAGAAAGAAGTCAACTTGGGCCTAAGGCATGTTAGGAGAAAAAACAAAATTTCAAAAACTCTTCTTCCTGAGCCTTATCAAACTATACAAAGATGATGACCTAGATTAGAAGATGACAAGGGACGTGCTGTTTTTTTCATGTTGTTTTCTTGTTTGTCTGTTTATTCAGATGGTATTTAATTCTTTAGAACAAAATGTACAAGCACAGAATCAGGTTGGGCTAGTTCAAAGTAAAAAGCAGTTAGGGTGCTTTGATGCTTCTTTTCATGGTCTTACTGGCCTACTTCTGACTCATTCTTCATGAAATCCATGCCCTAAGAATGCATCATTCTGCTGCATTGTCTCTGGGCACATTACTAATGACCTTCAGGGAGATGCATCTCTAGTGGTTCTTGCTGGACACACTGTGACCTCTGAGGTTTTCGTCTCCATGTATTAATTTGTTGTGGAGGTTAACAGACTCGCGTCTAACCAACAGAGCTAACATAAAACAATCCAACTAACCCTTAGAGAGTCACAAACCTGAATGCAAATCCTGCTTCAGGTTTTCATGCCTTTGGGCAAAACACCGAGCTCCCCTGAAATAAGACCACACTTAAGAGCAGGTTATGAAAATTACAAGTGATCTATAATACATGCAAAGTTTCTACCATGAAACTCCCTCAGGAGAATAAAGGGTTGCTGTTAGAGGCCAACAACAGTATAGTAAGCCCCTACTCACTCCCAGTTCTGTAAGATACACATGTAGAAGACAGTAGCATCTATTTTCAGTCCACCTTAATGACTATATTCCTAACCTTGCTAATCCTGTAACTTAAGATTGTGACGAGAGTAAAACGGGTGACAAGATGCAAACCTTCCAGAATAATACCTACCACACAGTAGGTCCTCCATCGAGATTCCCTTTCTTCCTCTTTCTAGCTGTAGTGTGTATCTGTTTCTGTTTAACTATCTGCTCAACTTCTGCCCTTTTTGGGAACTACATCGGCCCAATTCCCTGTGGTTTTAGTGGGGTTTTCCAGTCTGACCCTTGGTGACAAGTTCCACCTCTGAACACTGAATGATTCAGGGGTGAACTCATTAGGCCACCAAGGCCAAGCAGAGTTCTTTGAAGGAACTGACACAAAATCAAGGACCTCTCCTTTTCCGAGACTATGAATGGTAAGAAAAATACGGGTCTGTGGCTGGTTGATGTCTTCTTTGATACCATGTAGTAAGAATCTGCCTAAATAATGGGGCCCTTATAAAATCATTTGAACAGCAAGATGCAGCTATATCTGAATTATATACTCTTCAGAATATTAAAATAGCAGAGTTTCAGTCACTTTTGTGACTAGAAAAATATGCAAGAAATAGTGTGAAAGATAACACCAAAATATAGTTAAGTATAGCTAACTATGTGTAAGAACACAAAGAATTCAAAAATTAAATTTTAATTAATACAAGTTAAAGGAATAAGAGAACAAGTATGGACTAGGTAGGGATTCCCAGGTGGCATAGTGGTAAAGAATCCGCCTGCCAAAACAAGAGACATGGGTTCAATCTCCAGGTCAGGAAGATCCCCTGGAATAGGAAATGGCAACCCACTACAACATTCTTGCTAGGAAAATTCCATGGACAGCAGAGTCTGGTGGGCTACAGTTCATGGCGTTGCAAAGAGTTGGACATGACTGAGCATGCTCGCATGGAATATGTATCAAGGAGGAGTAAGACAGGACTGATTAAAAAGTATAGATCACTTCTAGTTGCACTGGAGTAGGAAATGAAAGAAAGATGGAGATGAATGATAAGCAGTCTTCAGAATCAAGCTAAGAGTGTATACTTGAATCTGACTGGGAATTATTTATAAGCTGGTAAAAAGAATGCAGTAAGATGACCTTGGAGAAGCTAATAATAAAAACCTCAGTTTTCACTCCAATACCAAAAAAAAAAAAAAGGCAATGCCAAAGAATGTTCAAACTAACACACAATTGCACTCATCTCACATGCTAGCAAAACAATGCTCAAAATTCTCCAAGCCAGGCTAGATAAGGCAGAGGAACCAGAGATAATTGCCAACATCCACTGGATCATAGAAAAAGCAAGAGTTCCAGAAAAACATCTACTTCTGCTTTATTCTCTTATGCCAAAGCCTTTGACTGTGTGGATCACAACAAACTGTGGAAAATTCTTCAAGAGATGGGAATACCAGATGACCTTACCTGTCTTCTAAGAAATCTGTATGTAGATCAAGAACCAACAGTTAGAACCGGACATGAAACAAAAGAGTGGTTCAAAATTGGGAAGCAGTACATCAAGGTTGTTTACTGTCATCCTGCCTATTTAACTTATATGCAGAGAACATCATGTGAAATGTCAGGCTGGATGAAACAAAGCTGGAATCAAGACTGTGGGGAGAATTATCAATAATCTTAGATATACAGATGACACAACCCTTACGGCAGAAAGTGAAGAGGAACTGATGAGCCTCTTGATGAAGGTCAAAGAAAGTGAAAAGGCTTACTTAAAACTCAATGTTCTAAAAACTTAAGATCATGGCATCCAGTCCCTTCATTTTATGGCAAATAGATGCAGAAACAATGGAAACAGTGAGAGAGTTTATTGACCTGGACTCCAAAATCACTGCAGATGGGGACTGCAGCCTTGAAATTAAGATGCTTGCTCCTTAAGAAAAGCTCTGATAAACCTAGACAGCATATTAAAAAGCAAAGACATTACTTTGCTGATAATGGTGTGTAGAGTCAAAGCTATGGTTTTTACAGGAGTCATGTATGGATATGAGAGTTGGAGTATAAAGAAAGCTGAGCTTTGAAGAATTGATGCTTTTGAACTGTGGTGCTGGAGAAGACTCTTAAGAGTCCCTGGAACTTTCAAGGAGAGAGAGATGAGATCAAGAGATCTCATCAAGATATCAAGAGATCTCCCTGCAAAGAGATCCAATCAGTCCATCCTAAAGGAAATCAGTCCTGAATATTCATTGGAAGGACTGATACTGAAGCTGAAGCTCCAATACTTTGGCCACCTGATGTGAAGAACTGACTCAATCGAAAAGACCCTGATGCTGGGCAAGATTGAAGGCAGGAGGAAAAGGGGACGACAGAAGACAAGATGGCTGGATGGCATCATCAACTCGATGGACATGAGTTTGAGCAAGGTCTGAGCGATGGTGAAGGACAGGAAAGCCTGGCACACCGCAGTCCATGGGGCTGCAAAGAGTCAAACACAACTGAGTGAACAACAACAAAAGCTCAAAAGGAAGTTGAGACAGTAGAGATGATGGGTCATTTTCCTAGCACTGAAAGAATTCTCAGATATAGTTGAGAATCAAGTATAGAAAAGCCAGCAGCGGAACTGCCAAAGCAAAGATCAGTTAAAAAAAAAAAAGTTACGTAAATCATGGAAAAAGTTGCAGAAAATTATCAAGTGAAGTTTCAAGAAAGAAAGGAGGTCAAATAAAGATCTGAAGACACTAAAGACTAATAAAAAAAATTAGAGTATTACTGGTGACATGAGGGTGGTTTCAATGGAGTTGTGTTATAACTGGAAACTGAATCCCAGTGTTTTAAGTCGGAGTGACTGCGGAGACATTCAACAGCAATACTGCACAGGGCAAGAACCAATCACAACAGCTGCCACCTGGAGCACTGCAACCAGGTCTCGGAGTCCCTACGAGAGCAGGGGATAACTCTTTGCTGAATTTGGGGGTAAGAGCCAGAGTGGGAGGGGTACTCTGAGGGTTTGGGATAATCACAGAAGTATTTCAGTATTTTACAATCATTATAGCTATACCTATGGCTCTCAACTGAGTATCAGCCCTACATACAAAGCTGCTTTAATTCATACTGAAAGTTTCTTACATTTCCAATGCATAGAAAGGAGCAACAGTTAATTCAAAACCATATCCATATGTCTGTGCCACAAACTAACACAGAGCCTCTCCAGTGCCCACCTGCGGACTGGGTTCATCAGAAACTGGTTTTCTGTTGTTGTTCGTGCATGTGTTTAACAATGACTTGGCCTCCAAGGACATTCCCTTTAAGGATGGGATGACACAAAAATCAGTATTTATTTATAAGTTTCTCAGGTTGGAGGGAAAAAAAAATCAAAAGATTTTCTTTTTATCTATGCTTTATTTCCCATTTATGTTAAAATATAAATATATTTGGATTATCTGAATATACAGAAAGGAATAACACAGGACAGAAGCAAACAAAGTTTCTCCATTCTGGTATTTAAGAATGAAGTTAATATTAATAACAACATCAGCTCATGTGTATTACTAACTAAGGCAAACACTGTGCTAGAAAATCTCATTTAGTCTTGCCCATAATCCTATGAAGTATTTATTTTACCCATTTTACAAGTCACGATACCTACGAAAGGTAATTAACTTGCCTAAGATTTTCTCTTTCATTGAAATAACTTTCTGGGCTCAAGAGGCTGCCACATCAACAAACCAAAATACGTTAACTTTCATGTCCCTGTAAATGGACCAGAACCACAGTATATCCAGTCAGCCAATCCCAAAACACTAAGCCAACTGTATACTTATTTCCTTATTTATTTTTACTTCAAACAAGGTGGACTATGAGGTCCTAGAAAATCAAATACTTTCTATTTTTCTCTTTCTTGTTCTTTATTCCTTATGCTAGGAAAGTTTCCTACCTTCCACCCTATTTTGCAGTTCTCCAAATGGAGACTCTCTGCTTCATGATAAGACTTCATGAAGCGTTTCTTTGTATCACCTGAATTTTCATCTCTAATCATTTTTTAAAAACATTTTTCATAAACTAGAATGGTTCCTTCCATAAACCTTCCCTTGACTAGGAGTGAGGAGGCCACACTGGGACCTTTCTGTCCCTGGGATAATCTCAGGAAAGACTGGAATGAGAGACAGTCAACCACCTAGAAGCAAGTCTATTTTGGTTCTTTCTTCCACATAGTACTTTTAGCCTTTAAAGATCACAGAGCAAGGTCAAAAGAAAATAATGACAATGCTGGAAAGAGAAGAAGAGGAAGAAGTTTAAGAAACTGCTTCCAGATGACAGGGGTAGCCCCTCAGTGTCTGCAGCCTGCCCTCCCAAGAATGTATCCATGTCATCTTTCACAAACATCTGAATACAAACAGGGCTGATTTCCCACAAATTTAGTGGAATATTACTTTGCAAAACTTTGCATTCAGAGAGTAAATGGACACCTGACACCTCTGTTCTTTTCCAACTCTCTTTGGGAAAAGATCAGGTGAAGAAGTTCTCCTCCCAGCTTTCTAGAATCTGAACTTGCTCTACCATTTCTTTTTAATGCTTCCCCGAAGTCCCTAGCAGCCCTGGCTTGAGACCTCATTCTAAGGATCTCCAAAACATAGCACAAATCCTTCTACATTCAAAACACTTATCTCATGGAAAAAACAACAGGCGGCAGAGGAATTCAGGCCACCCCAAGTCATCAGCGTGGCCTGAGGGATGTGGAAACTGGACCATGCCTTAGGGATGAGGCATGAGACGGCCAGTACACTATCATTACTGAAACTTGAAGGGGGGGTTCACTTGAGGCCTGTGGTTGACATCTCAACTCTGCTGGAGGGGGGCACACGCCAATAAGGAAATTGCAGTCCCTAAATAAACAATAAGCTGGGAACCTGAGTACCAACAAGGGAGAAGGCAGGGGCTGCTGGCCTGGGTAGAGCTGGCCATGAAGGAGCAAACAAAGCAAGATTTAAACTCTGCAAGAATGCCTTGTCAATTCAGACTCCCCAGGCAGGCCCTTTGAGAGTCCAAATTGCCAGTCACCAATCCTTCAGATTAGGTAGAATTTTTAAAGCAGGACACTCTGTTCAAGCCTTTCATTTGCCAAATGAGAATAGTGAGAGCCAGAGGGGAAAAGTGACTTGCCAAGGGACCATCAAAGTCCCGGATCATTTATTATACTGCAGGCCTACTGGGAGTTACTGTTTTTTCTCCACTGATTTCTCATTTCAGAGATACTTTTAAAGTCTTTCCACATGCAAACTGTGTGTGTATGCAGAGCTAAGACTCTGCCTGAAATAAGCTTGTTAAATTCTTTCTTTCTCTCCAGCGGTCCTTGCTCAAAGATACCCCCTCTTTTTTTAACAGGTAAAATTCCATTTCCAGACTGAAAAGAACTAGATGGACAAGCAGAGAATTCCTTGAGTATCTAAGGTATGCCAGGATTTTCCCATGTCTTAATCCATTTTAATCCCCATCACAATTATACGAAGCCTGGTATCATGGTTCCATTTCACAGAAGGGAAAGCTGGACTTCAGAGAAACAGCAAGTGGCATAACCAGATTCTCAGTTTCCATAAATAATATGCCCTTCTCCACTTTGGAGTCTTCAGTTCAGCAAAAGAAATCAGAAGAAACTGTTTAAGATTTTTGATAGATGATTTTTCTTTCAACAAACTTATTGCTGTTTTTCCTAAATAATAATTCCTGATCATTCCTATATGATGAATGCACATTATTGAAAACCTAAGAATACAGGGGGCAAAAGAAGAAAAAATCCTATATAGTCTCCCCTTCTAGAATTAATGTCAAGAATGTCTAGAATTAATGGTACATTATTTTCCCCAAACTTTCATTTCACACTAATAAATAAAATCTCTTTATTAAAAAACTACCATAAACTTCAGAAATGCATCTCCTAGTTGGTTATTCTATAGCTCATTTTATATTTTAATCTTTGAGTAATCAAAGTTATTGATCCTTTTGTTTGTAATATCTTCACTTTTTAGCAATAGCTTAATTGATATAGAATATATATACCATAAAATTCACTCTTTTAAAGTGTACAATTCAGTACTTTATGTAACCATCACCACCATCTAATTCCATAATACTATCATCACCACAAACTGTTGTACCTATTAGTAGTCACAACTGTTTCTCCTCTCCCCCTTGCTCCTATTCTACTTTCTATCTCTTGATAGAAACCACTAACCTACTTTCTATCTCTGTAGATTTGCCTATATTGGACAGTTCATATATATGTGGAATCAAATAAGATGGGTCCTTTCGCAGCAGGCTTCTTTCATTTAGCATAATGTTTTCAAGGTTCATCAATGTTTTAGCATACATCAGTCTTTTTCATTGCTGAATAATATTTCACTACAGATATGCCACATTTTGTTTATTCATACAAGATAAGGAACATTTGGCTTGTTTCATACTTTTGACTGTTACCAATAATTGCAATATTAACACACAGGGATAGGTTTTTGTGTATACACATTTCCAATTTGGTTGGGTATGTATGATAACTATGTTTAACATTTTGAAGAACTGCCAAATAGTTTTCTAAAAGGGACAGAACCATTTTACATCCCTATCATCAACATATGAGGGTCTGGCTTTTCCACATCTCCTCAACATTTTTTGTCTTTTTTTTTTTGTCTCTTTATCTTAGCCATCCTGAGGGCGAGGGTTAAGTTTTATCTAACTGCAATTTAGATTTGCATTTCCCTTATGACAAATCACACTGGACATCTTTTCATGTCCTTATTGGCCATTTGTATGTTTTCATTGGAGAAATGCCTGTGCAAATCCTTTACCTAATTTTTAATACCATTTTTGTTTTTACTGTTCACTTTTTCTTCATTTTTCAATGAATTTTTTAGCTAAGGTACACTATTCATAGGAAAGTAGCCAAATCGGAGGTTTTCAGAATGAATTATGATAAAGCAAACACACCTGGCTACATACAAATCATATCATGAAATAGAATATTACTTCTACTCCAAAAGCTTTGTTCAAGCCCTTGCCCAACCTCCATAGCCTCCTCCTTCCTCCAGATTAACCACTATGCAGACATCTAACACCATTGATTACTTTTGCCTATTTTGGGAACACAAATAAACAGAATCAAATTGTATGTGTTCTTTTGTGTCTGGCTTCTTTCCACACTGTTCTGGGGGTACTCAATGATGTTGTTACATGAAGCAATAGCTTGGTCCTTTTCTTGCCAAATATCATTTCATTGTATGAATATTTCACTATTCATTCATCCACGGCACTGTTGATAGCTATTTCATTTGCGTCAAATTTTTTGTTATTCCATATGTAATTATGTTTTGTACGATCTATTAAAATCAGGTCTTGTTCACCACTGTTAGATTTGTTCTTAGATATTCTGGGGTTTTTTAATACCATCCTAAACTATATTGTTTCCTAAATTTCATTTCATAATTGTTACTGGTATGTAGATGATTCATGTTTACATAGTGACCAGTTGTTGATTTATTAATCTAGTAGTCTATATATGCATTCACATTTTTTACACACAAACTTACAGTGCCTGTGAATAAAAGGGTTTTATTTCTTCCTTTACAATTCTTATACCCAGGATATGCATAATAGTATTGAGGAGAAGTGATAGTAATAAGCATTCTTGTCTTGTTCCTTATATCATAAGGAGCACTTTAAATATTTTATCATTAAATATGATACTTGCTCAAGTTTTTCTTATAGATATCTCTTACCAGATTAGAAAATCTTTTCCTTCTAAGTTTGATAAAAGCTCTTCTTTTTTTTTTAGCATGAATGAATGTTACATTTATCAAATGCTTTCTCCACATTCACTGAAATTTTATTAATTTTTCTCCTTTATCCTGCTAATGTAAATAACATTGATTGATATCCAAATATTAGTCCAACCTTGCCTTCCTGGAGTAAGTACAACTTGGTCATTTCCACAGGGTTTAGTTCACTAGGATATTTTGCACTGCTGTTTATGAGACAGACTGCCTTTAATTTTCCTTTCTTTCAATGGCTTTGTTGGGTATTGATATCAAGATTATGCTGGCCTCATAAAATGGGAAGTGTTCATTTGTTTTCTATTTTCTGATGTAGTTTCTGTATGATTGATAGTTTTTTTTTTCAAATGTCTAGTAAAAATTCATTGAAGAAGCCATCTACAACTACAGGGTTTGTTTGGTTTGTTTTTAGATATTTTTTGATGGCAAGATTTCAAACCATAGAAACATTT
The DNA here is from genome assembly GCA_007570785.1 of Antilocapra americana. Classification (NCBI taxonomy): domain Eukaryota; kingdom Metazoa; phylum Chordata; class Mammalia; order Artiodactyla; family Antilocapridae; genus Antilocapra; species Antilocapra americana. The sequence continues at coordinate 41,066,743 of ML660201.1, read as the reverse complement.
TTGTTTTTGATATATAGGCCTACTCAGATATTCTATTTCTCATGCAGTCTTAATGAGCTGTATTTTTAAAAGAATTGACCTAAAATTTCAACTTTATTTTCAAAATGTTGTTAATTACATTTGCTCATATTCCTAAGTCAGTAAGAGTGATAGTGATGCCACCTTTAAATTTTCATATGGTTTACTTGTCTGTCTCTTTTTCTCAGTGATTCTGACCAGGACACCTGTTAATCTCCTCAAAGAATCCATGTTTTGCTTCTAAGTTCCTGTCTTGTATGTGTTTAAAAGATGCTTGCTCCTTGGAAGAAAAGTTATGACCAACTAGACAGCTTATTAAAACGTAGAGACATTACTTTGCCAACAAAGGTCCATCTAGTCAAAGCTATAGTTTTTCCAGTAGTAATGTATGGATGTAAGAGTTGGACCATGAAGAAAGCTGAGCATCAAAGAATCGATGCTTTTGAAATGCAGTGTTGGAGAAGACTCTGGAGAGTCCCTTGGACTGCAAGGAGATCCAGCCGGTATATCCTAAAGGAAATCAGTCCTGAATATTCATTGGAAGGACTGATGCTGAAGCTGAAACTCCAATACCCTGGCTACCTGATGAGAAAAACTGACTCATTTGAAAAGACCCTGATGCTGGGAAAGATTGAAGGCAGGAGGAGAACAGGACGGCAGAGGACGAGATGGCTGGATGGTATCACCGACTCAAGGGACATGAGTTTGAGTAAGCTCTAAGAGTTGGCGATAGACAGGGAGGCCTGGCGTGCTGTAGTCAATGGGGTCGCAAAGAGTTGGACACGACTGAGCGACTGAACTGAACTTGTATGTGTTCGGTTTCTATTTCATTAATTTCAGCTTTTTTTCTCCCACTTTTTTATGGTTTCATTTGATCTTCTATTGCTTTTTAAAGTCTCTCAACCAAACTGAACCATTTGTTCTTCTCCAGATATGTCTCATAATTTCCAACCTCCTTGCCTTTGCTGATATGATTTCTACTGTTTATAAAGAATCCCTGTACCCTCTATCAAAATCATGCCATTTTTTTCAAGGCTCTTCTCAAATAAACATTCCCTGTCCCTTTCTTATTTAATATCCTCTGAGCTTTTGCAGCTCATTTTGCTGATCTTAGGTCACTATTTAGATCCTGGCTTGTATAAGAGCCCTATTCCTTCCATTAGCCCTTAAAGACTGAGCCGTTCACTTTTTCTGCAAGGCCCACCATGGTGCTATGCACAACAAAGCTGCTTGGTAAGTAGTGGTATTTGTAACTCAATTTCATGAGTAATATTCACACAAAATAAACCTGTTTATAGCAGGAATTATAAATTAGCAACTTGAACATTTAGAGTCAAACACATATAAGAAGAGTTTGAGCAAAAAAGTTACATTTAAAAAAAAAATTCTTCCCTGCTTCTAAATGACAACCATATATCATCCAGAGCTAACATGTAACTTGACATTTTGCTTTTTCTGGCTATCACTTAAAACCCACATTTTTCCCCTTATTTAAGGAAAATAGTTAAATGGGACAAGGCTTTTGTTTTTTAAGCTGGATGAGAATATGAAGAAACTTCTCAAGACAAAATAAGCTAAACAATAATTTCTTATATTGTAAGCAGATAGTGCACATCAAAAACACAGGACTTTACAAGTTTAAACAAGTTATGCTCCAGGTTGCTATAAAGGCTTCAGGGCAAGACTTAAAACCCAGGAAAGGAAAAAAAAACACAGGATATATGTTGGCTGTAGGGTACATATTTTGGAGGCCCATTTGCAGGACTGATAACATATACATGTAAAAAGGATTAATCTTACTTTACAGCACAAAGTACAATATTGCAGCTTACTAAAAATATCAAATAGACCTATCGTGAGTTGCCTCAACCTATTACAAGATCCAAAACTCAGTGCATAATTTCCCAAGCATGGAAAGAAAAACCACCTGAACTTAGGAATCATCTTCAGTAAAAGCAGACTGTAAGAATAGGGAGTCTAAGAACTTCAGAGAAGCAACCTATGTTCATATCTCAGCTGCCAACCTACCCGCTGTAGGACCTTGGGCAGGCTGCTCATTTTCTCTAAAACATGGGTTTCTCATCTGTGAAATTTGGCTACTCATGCTTACTCTTGGGTTACTACATGTCAGATGCTTCACACCTAGTTCTCCCTGTGTGGTTAGTGGTGCTTGAGCTGCAGATGTCACTGGTGATACAGGCAGTATTTTTTTTTCCTTGCTGTTAATTCTTCTTAGTAGCCACGAAAAGAGCCATGGCCTATTTTTAAGGCCTAAGATTCATCATAATGCCTTGACTAGAAAAACTAATCGACACAAATTTGCAATGAGCACATAATCTTGGGAGAAAAAATAATTCTGACTGCCATGTTTTGACTCATATAAAATAACAGTTCAAAAGATGGATACCATCAGATTTTCTAGGCCCTCGAGCCAAAGAAAACATTTCAGCCACTTCGTGGTATTCCTGACTAGATCCCAGGACTCAAATTACATTCACAGTGGGAAGTGGGATGCATTCAATGGCCAAGGTTTGAAATCAAAATCTTTCCCTTCCTAATTATGTGATGCTGGGAAAAGTTACCAGGTCGTTCTTGCCTTCTCACACTATACTGTATCCCTTCCACGCCTGGTGAAACTGAACTGCCTGAATTTGATCAAACACCAAGCTATCTCTTAACGGAAAATTAGCTCAACTACAGGTCAACCCCATGCAGCATAAAAGCAGACATCTGCCTGAACACAAAGACAAGGCTTGGTTTGTGGATTTAAAATCAAAAGATCAACCTCACCATCAGAGGTAGCACTTGAACACAAAGTCATATTCTTTCACCACTAGCACATCTACGAGGCAGCAACTTGGCCAAGCTCAGTCTTGACCTGCTTACTACTCAGTTTCCATAGAAAAGCTTAGTGGGGATAAATGTTACACAAGAAGAACCACTCGTGACACAAAAAGTGCCACAGCTGATTATGTGACAAGAAACGTAAATAACCACAATCCTCACTTCAGTTGCCACAGAAATATTGTCATATAGTCACATTACGCTCCTAGCTTCTTAATCCACTTCAGTTAACAAGTTCACCAAATCACTATTATCTGCAACTCTTACTAAAACCCATGTCACTCATATATCCCATCTGATAAACTGTGCTGAATTTAGCGCTAACGAAGTTTTTCTTGATGAATGTCATTTAATTTATTAAGCTAATGGAATTTAGAGAATTTCAAGTTTTTTCTTACAGCCTGAGTTGTTAAATTTGGAGTGAAATTTTATGCACCATCTCAGTAAATGTTATTATTCTAGGGGTGGTTGCTTTTTTTTGTTTGTTTGCATTTTTAAAACACACAACCATCTCCCTATCCCTTCTATCTGTGACTGTTGGAGATGCTGCAGCCGATTTGCTCAGACACACAGAAAGGGGCTATCTGAAAACAGATTTACACGAAAAAAGCTAAAATGAGACTGAATGAGAGAAAATGGAATCTGTTAACATCTTTGAGTCCCAGGAGCAAGCTATTCCTGAACAATATCTTGTTTTTCCCAGTTACATGAGTCAATACATTTCCTTTAGGCTTTAGCCATTTTAAATTAGATTTTCATTCACTTAGAAGTTTTAACTAACAAAGGAAAAATAACAGATTATCTGACAAGTACTGTCACTACCATAATTCATTTTCATTTTTAAAAAATACTAGATACAGCTTTATGAATGAACCCAAGAAAGTGAAACTTTTGAACATCATGTTTATGACATGTCAAATTTATAATAGAAGTAGGTTAAAACACATTCTTTTCAAGGAATTAAAAGAAAAAAGGGGGAGAAATCATTTAACTATGTTTTTAATTGACAGCTCTCCATAAGAGCAGGAAAGGGAAGCTTAGTAAAGAATCTTTAGTCACAAAAGCAAAAAAAGGAGGAGGACTGCAACATCTACAGGAAAACAAATTTTTCTGAAAGACACAATGTTCTAAGTGCACACCTAGAACGTACCTGCCAGACCGAATCAGGATCAAAATTAAAACTTGGAGCTTCCTGCATCAAGATAAATCACAAATGACTTCATTTACTCGGCTTCCGTTCATATTTATTCAGGTGACTTTAGCCCCCCTGACTGAACTCGCTGACGGTGGTTGTGATGACTTCAAGAGAAACTCCCCCACTTTGGTGTATGCAGATGGCCCTCCCTCACAGGATGTATTTTCACAACTCTAAAGCCCAGAGAGGTACACAGACATCTACTAGAAATACCAGACTGTGGCTCTAAAAGCTCTAATTGGGGCAAGATTTCACAGATTTTCATAACAACTGAGTTGACGCAAGGTATATATTTGGAGAAATGAGGACTCATAATTTCACCCTCAGTTTCTTTAAGTAAGAGACAAGTAGGGATAGCTTCTAAACCCTTAATTTGTGTCACCTCCCAGCAACTAAATGACCAACTGACTCCAAGAAAGCTCCTTTTCACTTCAGATTTTGCCAAGGTAGTATAGGACACTTTATCCAAAGGTGTTTAAATACAACCTTGTCTCAAGTTACACGTATTAGTTTTAAGGGTTAGTTCTATTTGGTAGTCAATTCTAATACGTATAAAACGTGGGTTTCCAATATTCCCTCCCATTTCACAGAAATATAATATACAAAATCAGAAGAGATCACAGCCTTCATCACAACCTTACACACATGACTGAGGAAATGACCTTCTAACAGCTGCCCCCATAATTCAATTTATGCACACTGAGTATAGATGCTAATGGGACGCAGACTTCCCCACTGACAAAACAGAAGGCAGTGCTTTGTAAATTAACAAGCATCCAAAGACAACATAAAAACTCCAGGCTCAGTTCCTTGACAGTATATTGATTATCAATTGTCCTAAAAATGTGTTCTTCTACCAATCAGTATCACCGGCATCCATTTAAATGAAAACAGAACTCCAGACTCAATTTACTGATAACATATAGAGTGAATTTGCCCTAAAAATTACATTTTATCATTTAAAACATATTTTAATGGCCTTCTTATGTAAACAGCCCAAAGGAGTGTTTTTTTTTTAAGGAGTGTTCTTAATTAACTATTAGATAGTAATGATGCAGTGAAAGTGCTGCACTCAATATGGCAGCAAATTTGGAATACTCAACAATGGCCACAGGACTGGTAAAGGTCAGTTTTCATTCCAATCCCAAAGAAAGGCAATGCCAAAGAATGCTCTAACTACCGCACAATTGCACTCATCTCACACGCTAATAAAGTAATGCTCAAAATTCTCCAAGCCAGGCATCAGCAATATGTGAACCGTGAACTTCCAGATGTTCAAGCCAGTTTTAGAAAAGGCAGAGGAACCAGAGATCAAATTGCCAACATCCACTGGATCATTGAAAAAGCAAGAGAGTTCCAGAAAAACATCTATTTATGCTTTATTGACTATGCCAAAGCCTTTGACTGTGTGGATCATAATAAACTGTGGGAAATCCCTAAAGAGATGGGAATACCAGACCACCTGACCTGCCTCTTGATAAACCTGTATGCAGGTCAGGAAGCAACAATTAGAACTGGACATGCAACAACAGACTGGTTTCAGATAGGAAAAGGAGTACGTCAAGGCTGTATATTATCACCCTGCTTATTTAACTTATATGCAGAGTACATCATGAGAAACGTTGGGCTGGAGGAAGCATAAGCTGGAATCAAGATTGCCAGGAGAAATATCAATAACCTCAGATATGCAGATGACACTACCCTTATGGCAGAAAGTGAAGATGATCTAAAGAGCCTCTTGATGAAAGTGAATGAGGAGAGTGAAAGAGTTGGCTTAAAACTCAACATTCAGAAAACTAAGATCATGGCATCTGGTCCCATCACTTCATGGGAAATAGATGAAGAAACAGTGGAAGCAGTATCAGACTTTATTTTTCTGGGCTCCAAAATCACTACAGATGGTGACTGCAGCCATGAAATTAAAAGACACTTACTCCTTAGAAGGAAGGTTTTGACCAACCAGCAGCATATTAAAAAGCAGAGACATTACTTTGCTGACAAAGGTCTGTCTCGTCAAGGCTATGGTTTTTCCAGTAGTGATGTATAGATGTGAGAGTTGGACTATAAAGAAAGCTGAGTGCTGAAGAATTGATGCTTTTCAACTGTGGTGTTGGAGAAGACTGTTGAGAGTCCCTTGGACTGCAAGGAGATCCAACAAGTCCATCCTAAAGGAGATCAGTCCTGAGTGTTCATTGGGAAGTCTGATGTTGAAGCTGAAACTTCAATTATTTGGCCACCTGATGAGAAGAGCTGACTCATCTGAAAAGACCCTGATGCTGGGAAAGATTGAGGGCAGGAGGAGAAGGGGACAACAGAGGATGAGATGGTTGAATGGCATCACTGACTCAATGGACATCAGTTTGGGTGGGCTCTGGGAGTTTGTGTTGGACAGGGAGGCCAGGCAGGCCAGGCATGCTGTAGCTCATGGGGTCACAAAGAGTCGGAGAAAACTGAGCAACTGAACTGAAATAGTAATAATTATTACTATTTTTTGTTTTCTAATAAAACATATGACGCTAAAAAGAGTAAGTATAAGCAAACAGACTTTGTGCTTAAAATCACTAAAAAGCACTAACAGTCTTGTACAGAGACCTTTAACAGAAAAATGACCACTACTCTGGAAGAGATGCCATTCCTGGTTTCTCCAAAGAGTTTTGAAACACAATCTTTCCTTAAAAAAAAAAAAAAAAAAAGAATGCTTTGGAAATAGTTTTATATACATCCTCTTCTATTACTAATTGTGTTGGAACTGGGGAGGTAGGTATGGAGGTAGGTAGAAAGGGGACCGAATGACTCTTTGCAGAAAACTGAAATAAAATCTTTTATCTTGGCTTCTTCTTTTTCTATTCATTTTTTTTTTCCCTAAGCCTTAACCAAGTTTCAAGTTTGGTTCCAATGTCAAGTGAGGCAGAAATCTCTGTTATGAGATTCTACACTCCCCTACAAGTGTAAAATAGTAAGTTTATAAGTCAAATTATGCAATATAATATAAGCCAAATTATAATATAATATAATAATATATTATATATTATATTATGTATATTATATTATATATAATATAAATCAAAATTATGCAAATCCAAAAAGAATTGATGAGCCAAGATTAGCAATTATATTTTAACCTTACTGGCATTTGATCCCTTTGATAGTATTTTTCAAATCAATTTGCTACAAATGTATTTATAAGTACCATGAATCATGTAACCTCATTTAGGTGACATTAAGTCTTAAAGTAAATGTTCTACATTATTTCAAAAAAAAAAAAATCCACTTGGATGAAGACATTGTCACTGACTAGGGGGGAAAAAAAAAAAAAAAAACTCAAGTTAGCCCTGTAATGCAAGGAACTCAGTAGCTTGTATTGGTTTCCTTCCCCCCGGGTCATGGGAATTTTTTGTCAGACAATTCAAAACAATGTGTTCCAAGAGAAAAAAACCATTACCCTATCAGCAAGCTTTAGAATTCTTCTGTAGAAAGATGGTGGACCAGCAAATTCTTCAATGTTATACTTAGGCATGAACTATCCAAACTGCAAACATCATCATTATGAATTTTTTTTCCACGGAACTAAAATCAATAATTATTTATTCTTATAAGAAATACTCTACTATTTGCTTCCTTTTGGCAAAAACAAAGTAAAAGACTTCAAATCTTTATAAACTGACAAAGCAACTGGGTTTCATAGATTGATTTATTAATGGCTCAGCATTCATTATATACTACATTATTCTTTAAATGCCCTAAATCCATCCAGAAGGATCTTTGCTTCTTTTAAATATCTCTATGCTCCCCCAGTTAAATAGACTACTTTGTATTTAATAAATTATTATTACTTTCAGACTTAGGAGAAAATACTGAAGTCATAAGAAAGTTATTATTCTTTGAAAAGTAAATTTTGCTGATAGCATAATTTTAATTATTTAACACCTCCATTGCACAAAAAACAACTTATCTTTGCCAAATCTTAGTTCTTCAAGGTGTCTTTTCATTGTCATGTGAATGTAGAGAAGTAAAAACAATTATTCTAGCTTTTAGAAATTTACTTTTAAAGTACACACAAAACTCCCTTAGGGTTGAAAGCACCGGCTATGCTCTGGAAATGAAGCCAGCTCCTTTCTGCCAAAGGATACTTGAGCCCTTTATTCTTTTGCCTAGAAAAAGCATCCTCATTAAAGGGCCAATAAATTAAATATACCGGAGAAGGCAAAAAAAAAAAAAAAAATCCAGAAGAAAAGCACCCATCAGGGTGCCTAAGGAAAAACACAATCATACATTTCATCTGTTTGTGTTAGTCACCATCAAGTTTAGAACAAACTCCAGGGAAACAGCTGTTTTTGAAAAATGTGAATAGCTCCTACCTTCATTTCAATGACAGTCTGGAGAGCCTTCGTCTTGGCTGGCTCCGGCTGAAGTTGGCTTCTTCGGTGTAATTCCTGGGGAGGAACACGATAGAAATAAGCCTGACGGTTCATCCTTCCCTTACACCATGACTTTTGCACAGGTACCACTCAGCCCACTCGGTACAGGCCCGCAGTGTACAGACATCAACAAGCCACAGGTGCCTCTTCCCCCACCCTCATTAGCATCCCTGCTGCCTGGAGCATGCGATCCGGTGAAAAGCTCCTGGCACATGCGCTATTTCTGAAACTTCCATCAATGATTAATGTCAACTGTGACAAAGCCAGCAAGTAATCATAATCCAAACACTGTTCAACACTGGGGCTGTTGCCCAGCCATCAAATCATAATTTACTAAATTACATTGCTCTGTGCTCCCAATACAAACACAGCAAGGAAACAGAGGAAAGAAAATGACTAACGTGGTTGCAAATCTGCTGCACGCATGGTATTTTGCTACTGAAGTAGGTTTGAAATGAGCAATTTAAAACATTTTCAGTACAACTGTGTCACTTTTTGCAGTGAATTGGTCTGATGAAACCCTGTGAATCTCTTGCTTCCTAATTTATAGTTTCAGTCCCTGCTCAAAAGCACATCTGTGCGTGATATGTTTGTGCATTCATGATGCCAAGAAATTAAAATTGGCATTAATATCAACAGTGTTAGAGGGGAGGAAAAATGGTAAAGGCAGATACAGACTCAAGAAATTCTTTATAGATAAAAGTAAAAAACGTAATTACAATTTTAAACTTCAAGGCTTACTTTTTGTATGTCTCCAAAAAAAAAGTCTATCAAGACTGAAAGATAGCCTTGGCAGAAGAGAAGAGATAAAGTTGTTCAATTCATACTTCATTTTTCTTAATGATAATTATCAACAGTTTAATGAAAGTAGCCAATGACAGGAATAAACAAAAATGCTTACACATGTCAAAATTGCTGGTACTCACCTATGGAACAATTCCATTAAGACTTATTTGAATTATAAGTCACCTATGGATCATGCTATAAGATTTATTTGCTTCCAGAAAAGTCATTTAATGACAACATGGAGTAGAGCTAGATCTTTACGTTCCCTGGGTTAGGAATATCCTTTGAAGAAGGGAACAGCTACCCACTCCAGTATTCTGGCCTGGAGAATTCCATGGGCTATCCATGGGGTCACAAAGAGTTGGACATAACTGACCAACTTTACACTCCACTGGACCACAGACATTTTTAAAAAGGAAAAGAACAACCTTAAGTGTTAAAGAAGAGGACCAATATAATTTCTGGCTTTATCCAAGTAAAGACATTAAAAATAACTCTACCTCCACCATTACAAACATCTATTATCATCACCATTTCTTTAAGAAAGAACATTTCATCAAGAAAGAAATTTTTCAGAACAGAATCACAGAGAAAAAGACAGTCCTTCCCTGGATTCCAGGGTTAAGAAAACAGGCAACCTGTCACCCATATCCCTGTTTTTGTTCTTATTTTTCAGCAGCCCAAGAAGACCATGGTCATAGACCATGGTGCATACGTCTAGGGACCAGTACTGGGGAATTACTGCTACACCTCTGGACTATAGCATATTTTCTCCTCAAAAGCATCACTGGCACAAATCAGAGCTATGCAAAACTACTTCTCAACCTTGAATTTGAGAAGAATTAGAATCGGTGCTTGGGCATTATTCAAAATGGTCTCAACATCAGTTAGGACATTTTCTCCACCTAAAATATTTCTGTAAGGAATGAATCCAAGTATTATTGAACCCAGTTTCAGTATATTACCAGATACATCACATAAGGAATCCTTTAAAAAAGAAAAAGTTGACTTAGCCCTCAACATTACTTCCAAGATGGTTGGAGTTCACTGGATCAATAAAATCTTACAGATGAGAAAACAGAAAGTAAGTAACTGGTCAGAACTGTTCCACAGTAAGTCAAAGAAGAAACACATTTCATACGTAGGTCAACAACTCAGATAACATGTGGTATCAAAAGTATCTTAATGAAAAAATCTGAGAATGAAATTCATAATTTCATACCATTGCCAGTAAAGTTTCAGAATAAAAATCATAAGATAATTTGAGGAGAGAGGTTAAGCTTGTATAAAACAAACAAAATAATTGTGAAACAACTAAGCAACACAACAAAAATAAAAACCATTAGGGTAAAAACATGTGCCATTAAAATTTCTGCCAAGCATGAAAACATTTTTAAGGGCAAACATACAACAACAAAGCTAAACTTGTAGCAATAGTTTTGCAAAAATGAAAACAGAGTTCTCTTTGCTGTGACTATACAAGTCCTATTATAAACCAGTTCAAAAACCAGCCCCAAATCTTTCTGTTGCTCCTTAAAAAATAAAATTTCCAATTATCCAAGAATTGTAATTTTCATATTTTAAACATATTTCAATCAATTGAGACTTCACAGTTTCTGACTATCATCTTAATTCTTAATAAGGTGTCAGGTAAGTGAAGATTATGACCCACATGAAGACTTTATGTGAAAGTCACTCAGTTGGGTTCAACTCTTTGCAACCCCATGGACTATACAGTTCATGGAATTCTCCAGGCCAGAATACTGGCCCCTTCTGCAAGGGATCAATCCAACCCAGGGATTGAACCCAGGTCTCCTGCATTGCAGATGGATTCTTTACCAGCTGAGCCACAGGGAAAACTTTATGGATTGCCTATAAGTCTCATCTCTTTATCCATCAGCCACTTTATTCATCTTTTAGATGTGGGATCCTTAAAAAGCACAGTGATTGTAGCAGAAAGGATCATAGCCCAATAAAGATTTGTGTTCCTCTTCATGAGAGTGGAGCTATTATTAGGAAACACCAGCACCACCACCCTTGTTTCAGGTGAGACCATGTGACTTTTTTAAGGCCAGTGGAATATGGGTAAAAATGAGGAACTGGAGGCCTTAAAAATCTTTTACCCTGTCCTCATTTCTCCTTTTTTTCTGCCTGCTGCTAAAGGAACACAAGACCAAGAAGATGGCAGAACTCCAAGAAAAAAAGAACCTGGGTTCCTGAAATGCCATGTGAAAATTCTATTGAACATCGACATTGGATAGTGATGCACATGAAAAATAAATTTGTATTAAGTTAGTCTCAGTGTTTTTGGCCTTTATATATAGAGACTCCAGCTCTCTATGCTTTAACTACTGCAAAGTGATTTTAAAGTGTGAGTGCTGGTCAAATTTTTCTAAACTTAAGAGTAAGATGAGGTGGTTGCTGGTGCTCCAGTTCAGTTCAGTTCAGTTGCTCAGTTGTGTCCAACTCTTTGTGACTTCATGAATTGCAGCACGCCAGGCCTTCTTGTCCATCACCAACTCCTGGAGTCTACCCAAACCCAGGTCCATCAAGTCAGTGATGCCATCCAGCCATCTCATCCTCTGCTGTCCCCTTCTCCTCCTGCCCAGCATTAGGGTCTTTTCCAATGAGTCACCTCTTCACATGAGATGACCAAAGTATTGGAGTTTCACCTTCAACATCAGTGCTCTCAAGGAACACCCAGGACTGATCTTTAGGATGGACTGGATGGATATCCTTGCAGTCCAAGGGACTCTCAAGAGTCTTTTCCAACACCATAGTTCAAGAGCATCCATTCTTTTGCGCTCAGCCTTCTTCACTGTCCAACTCGCACATCCATACATGACTACTGGAAAAACCATAGCCTTGACTAGATGGACCTTTGTTGGCAAAGTAATGTCTCTGCTTTTAAATATGTTATCTAGGTTGATCATACCTTTCCTTCCAAGGAGTAAGCATCTTTTGATTTAATGGCTGCAATCACCACCTGCAGTGATTTTGGAGCCCAGAAAAATAAAGTCTGATACTGCTTCCACTGTTTCTTCATCTATTTCCCATGAAGCGATGGGATCAGATGCCATGATCTTAGTTTTCTGAATGTTGGGCATTCAGCCAATTTTTTCACTCTCCTCATTCACTTTCATCAAGAGGCTTTTTAGTTCCTCTTCACTTTCTGGCCATAAGGGTGGCGTCATCTGCATATCTGGAGTTATTGATATTTCTCCCAGCAATCTTGACTCCAGCTTGTGCTTCCTCCAGCCCAACATTTCTCATGATGTACTCTGCATGTAAGTTAAATAAGCAGGGTGACAATATACAGCCTTGACGTACTAGTTTTCCTATTTGGAACCAATCTGTTGTTCCATGTCCAGTTCTAGTTGTTCCTTCCTGACTTGCATACAGGTTTCTCAAGAGGCAGGTCAGGTGGTCTGGTATTCCCATCTCCTTCAGAATTTCCCACATTTTATTATGATCCACACAGTCAAAGGCTTTGGCATAGTCAATAAAGCAGAAATAGATGTTTTTCTGGAACTCTCTTGCTTTTTCGATGATCCAGAGGAAGCTGGTAATTTGATCTTTGGTTCCTCTGCCTTTTCTAAAACCTGCTTGAACATCTCAAAGTTTACGGTTCACATACTGCTAAAGCCTGGCTTGGAGAATTTTGAGCATCACTTTACTAGCGTGTGAGATGAGTGCAACTGTGCGGTAGTTTGAGCATTCTTTGGCATTCCCTTTCTTTGGGATTGGAATGAAAACTGACCTTTTCCAGTCCTGTGGCCATTGTTAAGTATTCCAAATTTGCTGACATTGAGTGCAGCAATTTCACAGCCTCATCTTTCAAGATCTGAAATTGCTCAACTGGAATTCCATCACCTCCACTACCTTTGTTCATAGTGATGCTTTCTAAGGCCCATTTGACTTCACATTCCAGGATGTCTGGCTCTAGGTAAGTGATCACAACATCGTGATAATCTGGGTCATGAAGATCTTTTTTGTACAGTTCTTCTGTGTATTCTTCCCACCTCTTCTTAATGTCTTCTGCTTCTGTCAGGTCCATACCATTTATGTCCTTTATTGTGCCCATCTTGGCATGAAATGTTCCCTTGGTATCTCTAATTTTCTTGAAGAGATCTCTAGTCTTTCCCATTCTGTTGTTTTCCTCTATTTCTTTGCATTAATCACTGAGGAAGGCTTTCTTATCTCTCCTTACTATTCTTTGGAATTCTGCATTGAGATGGGAATATAGGTGCTTTTCTCCTTTACTTTTCACTTCTCTCCTTTTCACAGCTCTTTGTAATGCATCCTCAGACAACCATTTTGCTTTCTGCCATTTCTTTTCCATGGGGATGGTCTTAATACCTGTCTCCTGTCCAATGCCACGAACCTCCGTCCATAATTCATCAGGCACTCTGTCTATCAGATATAGTCCCTTAAATCTATTTTTCAGTTCCACTGTATAATCATAAGGGATCTGATTTAGGTCATACCTGAATCGTCTAGTGGTTTTTCCTGCTTTCTTCACTTTAAGTCTGAATTTGGCGATAAGGAGTTCATGATCTGAGCGACAGTCAGCTCCTGGTCCTGTTTTTGCTGACTGCATAGAGGGTCTCCATCTTTGGCTGCAAAGAATATAGTCAGTCTGATTTTCGTGTTGGCTATCTGGTGATGTCCATGCATAGAAGAGATGCACTTATTAGACAATGATCTTAAATAAAACTAAAGAAGTTCCCCAGGAGCATCTGGGTGCAGGGATAAGGGAAGATAAGATTTTACTTAATCTATAAGTTTTTTTTTAATTGGTTTTGCCATACAATGACATGAAATCGTTTACATATGCTCCCCCTCCAGAATCCCCTCCCTCCTCCCTCCCGATTCCCTCCCTCTGGGAAATCTCTGTGCACCAGCCCCGAGCATCAATCCTGGGCTGGCAATTGATTTCACATATGATAATTAACATGTTTCAATGCCATTCTCCCATATCATCCCACCCTTGCCCTCATCCACAGAGTCCACGAGTCTGTTCTATACATCTGCGTTCCTTTTGCTGTCTCGCATGCTGGGTTCTCGTTACCATCTTTCTAAATTCCATATATATGCATTAGTATACTGTATTGTTTTTCCTTCTGGCTTACTTCACTCTGGATAATAGGCTCCAGTTCCGTCCACCTGAGTAGAACTGATTCAAATGAATTTTTTTTTAATGCTGAGTATTATTCCATTGTGTATATGTACCACAGCTTTCTTATCCATTTGTCAGTTGATGGGCATCTAGGTTGCTTCCATGTCCTGGCTATTGTAAACAATGCAGCGATGAACATTGGGGTACACGTGGCTCTGTCAGTTCTGGTTTCCTCAGTGTGTATGCCCAGCAGTGGGATTACTGGGTCATATGGCAGGTCTATTTGCAGTTTTTTAAGGAATCTCCACACTGTTTTCCATAGTGGCTGTACAAGTTTGCATTCCCACCAACAGTGTAAGAGGGTTCCCTTTTCTCCACAGCCTCTCCAGCATTTATCGCTTGTAGATTTTTGGACGGCAGCCATTCTGACTGGTGTAAAGTGGTACCTCACTGTGGTTTTGATTTGCATTTCTCTGATAATGAGTGATTATTGAGCATCTTTTCATGTGTTTGTTAGCCATTTTTATGTCTTCTTTGGAGAAATGTCTGTTAAGTTCTTTGGCCCACTTTTTGATTGGGTCGTTTATTTTTCTAGAATGGAGCTGCAGAAGTTGCTTGTATATTTTTGAGATTAATTGTTTGTCCGTTGCTTCATTGGCTATTATTTTCTCCCATTCTGAAGGCTGTCTTTTCACCTTGCTTATAGTTTCCTTTGTTGTACAGAAGCTTTTAATTTTAATTAGGTCCCATTTGTTTATTCGTGCTTTTATTTCCGATATTCTGGGAGGTGGGTCATAGAGGATCCTGCTTTGGTTTATGTCGGAGAGTGTTTTGCGTATGTTATCCTCTCGGAGTTTTATAGTTTCTGGTCTTATGATTAGATCTTTGATCCATTTTGAGTTTATTTTTGTGTATGGTGTTAGAAAGTGTTCTAGGTTCATTCTTTTACAAGTGGCTGTCCAGTTTTCCCAGCACCACTTGTTAAAGAGGTTTTTTTTCTCCATTGTATATTCTTGCCTCCTTTGTCAAAGATAAGGTGTCCATAGATGTGTGGATTTATCTCTGGGCTTTCTATTTTGTTCCATTGATCTATATTTCTGTCTTTGTGCCAGTACCATACTGTCTTAATGACTGTGGATTTGTAATATAGCCTAAAGTCAGGTAGGTTGATTCCTCCAGTTCCATTTTTCTTTCTCAAGATTGCTTTGGCTATACGAGGTTTTTTGTATTTCCATACAAATTGTGAAATTATTTGTTCTAATTCTCTGAAAAAGACCTCTGGTGGCTTGATAGGAATTGCATTGAATCTATAGATTGCTTTGGGTAGTATACTCATTTTCACTATATTGATTCTTCCAATCCACGAACACGGTATATTTCTCCATCTAATGACAATATTGAAACATCAAGTTCAGTGGTTCCTATGCTTTTCTGGGTCACTGATTTCTGTGATAATCAGTCGTAAGCTATGGATTATCCCCAGAAATGGATACAGAAGCATACATCAACAAAATGCCGTATCATTTCAGCTGGTTCACAGGGCCTAGTCCAGCACCCAAGAAGTTCACCTTTGAGCCATACTACAGGGTAAAAACCACTTAATGAGACAAAAGAGCACTTTACGGGGATGGGCAGTCAGGACCCTGTCCCAGTCCTAGGCTGAGACCTTGGTCATGTTCCTCTTCCTCATGAGTAAAAGAAGCTTTATGAGTGAGTTTCTACTGGCCTTCCAGATCTGAGAACATCCATATTTTCAATAGCAGCTGATTCTGAAAAGCTGATCTCTGGTGGATAGTTCTAATCACACCGATTCTCATTTCAAAAACAATAAAAAGAAGAAAATTGGCTATTTCACTGTGACACTGATATTGAGGTTATTTTTCTATAATCTAATGACTAGGACGTCCTTAGCTGGTATAAAACTGCCAGCTCCTCCAGGTAATCAACATGGAAATATAACAAGAACCCAAAATTTTGAGCAGGAAAACTCAAGTGGTTCATCAGGATGACATTTCTTGGCAGTTAATGAGAATCTAAAGTCTAGTGAGTTAATCTGGATGGACACTAGCATCCAAAATGAGCCTGACAAGATAACGTTTGCACGTACCATATACTTTCTTTGGCAAACAAAAAAAAAATTCAAAACTTAATTTTCTATCCAAAAGTAATTTCCTATTTCTACCTGGCCTGTCCACCTTACCATTCTGGTAATCTACTGCCGTGTAAAAAAAATCACCCCAAATTTAGTGGTGTCTAATCACCACCATTTTATTATGCTCACGAATTCTGGGTCAGAAACTCCTAACAGGCAGAGCAAAGAAGGCTGACTTTTAAAGCATGGTATTAGAGTGCTGCAACAGCTGCGGCTGGTGGATCCACTTCCAAAATGGCTTCTTTACCCGTATGTCTTCTTGGCTAGAAAATGACTTGAAGGCCAGGTTTACCTGAAGTTCTAAATCTGAGCAACTATATATGGCTTCTCCATGTGACTTGGAGTTCCTCACAGCATGGCAGTCCCAGGGTCCTCCAACCTCTTATACTGAAGTGCAAAGATTTCAAGAAATAAGCCAGAGAATGCATGGTCTTTTATTATCTACCCCCAGAAGTCCCATGAAAGCATTTACAAGCATTCTCAAATTTCAAGGAAGAGTGAAGCAGATTCTGAAGCTCTATCTTTTAATTGCCACTTTTAAGGAATAAAACCAGTTGGAGAAACCAACAGGAAAGAAACTTAATAATCTCAACATCAACCCAGATCAGTCTTAAGATACAGCAGATTCATGTATACAACAAACAATTTGATATAAGGGATATAGATAATATAGCAGTAAACCAAGCAGAAAAACATTCCAGCCCCTCTGTTTTTTCACTTCATATTCCAATAGAAGAGAGGCATGACAGTTTAAAAAGGTGACCAAAACAGTTTGTCATAAGTGTTGTAAAAATAAGTCACAAAGGTGGAACAGGATCTTTGAGAGGTGAGGGACTCATAGCCATTTTAAAATGGGTGATTAGGGAAAGTTTCAGGAAAAAGTGACATGCGAACAAAAATCTAAAAGAAATGAGGGAACCAGTTATACAGATATTCTAGGCAGAGGTAATAAAGAGCAAATGCTTGCGTACCTGCCTACAACTACATAAGGGATGGGGAAAGTGGTAGGTCAGAGTTCAGGGATAGGGGATGATGGGAAGATAGGTATATATTTAGAGTCCACTGTATGGATACTAGTTTCACTCTGAGGAAAATGGGGAGCCACTGGAAGTTTCTGAGAAAAGACAAACCATGATATGGGTATGATGCACATTCTTAAAGGATTCCTCCAGCTGCTGAACTGAAGTATGGTTTTGGATTGAGGAGGGAGGCAAGAGAAAAATCATAGGGCCTAGTAGAACAAACTGGAAAAAACCCAGCAACAGACAACAGATTCTTGGACTACAATGACAGAGCAAAGGTTATGGCAAGGAATTGAGTTTGGATATGCTTTGGACAGTGAAAAAGGCTGAGCATCAAAGAATTGATGCTTTTGAACTGTGGTGTTGGAGAAGACTCTTAAGAGTTCCTTGGACTGCAAGGAGATCCAACCAGTCCATGTTGAAGCTGAAACTCCAATACTTTGGCCACCTCATGCAAAGAGCTGACTCAGTGGAAAAGATCCTGATGCTGGGAGGGATTGGGGGCAGGAGGATTAGGGGAAGACAGAGGATGAGATGGCTAGATGGCATCACCAACTTGATAGACATGGGTTTGGGTGGACTCCGGGAGTTGGTGATGGACAGGAAGGCCTGGCATGCTGCAGTTTATGGGGTTGCAGAGTCTGACACAACTGAGCAACTGAACTGATACTGATACTGATGCTTTGAAAGTGAGGCTCACTTGATTTCATGATAGACTGCCTGGGACTAGAGAAAGAGAAAAGTCAAGTATGGCTTCAAGGCATTTATCCTGAACAGTAAGAAGAATGGAGGCAGAATACCAAGACAGAGTAGACTAGGGAGAAATGGGAGTTACAGGAATCAAAAGTTGAGTTTTGCATGTGTTAAGTCTATGATGCTACTAGACATTCAAGGGGAGATGCTAAGTAGGCGGTTGAGTAGATAAGCTGGATATGAAGGGACAAGTAAAAACTACAATTATAAATTTGATATCAGTGAATACATAGCACTTAATACATAGCCTAGATAAAATCAACTAGGGACTAAGCATAGAGAGGAGAGGAGAAATCATAGGACTGAGCCTGGGACAATCCAACATTAAGGGGTCTGAGAATTGAGGAGGAACCAGCAAAGAAGACTGAGGAAAAAATACCAAGAGAGGCAGGAAGAGAAGGAGGTGAGTAGTATCCTGGAAATCAAGTGGAGAAGATAAACACAGGAAGTAGGAATGACCACCTTATCAACTGCTGCTGAGCAGTTAATAGAATGAGGTCAGAGGAATGGTCATAGGACTCAGCAACACACAGGACATTAATAAACTTGACTAGAGTAGCTTTGGTGGATCGTGTGAGTAGAAGTTGACTGAAACGTGCTGTGGGAGAATGGAAGAAAAAAAGACCCCTAGGCTATAAGATTTGCTCAGGCTACTATATTGCACAATGATTTACTGATCATTTATTTCATCAAAACTCTGTTTTAGATTTATACATCCATGTTCACAGAAGCCAAAAAGTGGAAGCAACTGAAATGTCTTTCAACAAATGGATGAACAATCAAATGTGGTGTATATATATATATACATTGTATTACTCAGGTTTAAAAGGATGTAAGACAATTCATCCACCTATTACAACTGGGATGAAATTTTAGTATATTATGCTTAGTGAAATAAAGCAGTCCCAAAAAACAAATACTGTATGATTTCATTTATATGAGCCATCAAAAACATAGAAACAAAAAGTAGACTGATCACTGCCAGGGACCGAGGGCAGGGGAAATACAGAGTTGTTTAATGGGTATAGAGTTTCAATTTTGCAAAATGGAAAAGTTCTGGAGATCAGTTGCATAACAATGTGGATATACTTAATGCTACTGAACTGTATACTTAAGAATAGTTAAAGTGGCAAATTTGATGCTGTGGGTACTTCTATTTATAAAAAAATGTTAAACCAGAAATACAACAGAATCTAAGTCCCTCAACCTTCACCACTTCCACTCTTCTAGACAGAAACCATCTAAAGTTAGTGTCTATCCTTCTCATGCAAGTTCTATGTGTTTATTACATATTAATGTCCTCATAAACAGTGAAATCCAGCAACAGAATACATTGTTTTCTCATTTACATAAATGACAGCTGTCTGCACTGTACAAAGCTTTGCATTTTAGTTTTTAATCTCAATAATATTTATGACTTCAGAATTTGTATGTGTAAAATATGTTTTCTATTTTTTTCTACTATAAACAATTTTGCAGTAAACTTTCCAATACATGAAAAAGACCTCTTTTTTTTTGCTATCTTTATACTCTTAAATGCACAATAATTATGTTCTTTCTGAAACATTCTGTTTCTTCTGCTTAGACTAATCCTCTACCATTCATCTCTTTATCAGTAGGAATTGGCAGACTACAGCCCACCAGCCCACCATCTATCATGGTAAATAAAGTTTTATTGAAATAATAATATATTCATTCACTTACATACTGTCTATGGTTGCTTTCATATGGTTCCATTTCATGGCAGAGTTGCGCAGTTATAACAGAGACAAAATGGCCTCACAAAGCAAGAAATGTTTAAAATCCTACCTGGCCTTTTACATAAAGTCTGTCAACCCCTAGTCTAGAATATATTCAAAAACAGAGAGGGGACATATGTATACACTGTTGTTTGACAGAAACCAGAAAAACACTGTAAAGCAATTATTCTCCAATTTAAAATAAATTAAATAAATTAAAAATAATCAACCTAGCAATCTCAGAAAAACAGAAACATCAAGTCTTTGTGTGGTAGTTTAAAATATGTTCACAAAATTTTTATAGTCCCTTTATAAGATGAAGCTTAAATATCTTAACCTGTAGTGCCTGAAGACTGGACTTAACACATCAGCTCTAACAAAAAGAATACAGTAGAAGTAACAAGTATGACTTCTGAGGCTTCATCATAAAAGATATCATGGCATTCTTTTTGCTTACATTCTTGGGTCACTTACTATGGGAGAAGCCAGCTACCATGTCATAAGGACATTTAAGCTGAAACCTATAGAGAGGCCCATACGACATCAAACTGAGGCCTCCTGCCAAAAGCCAGATGAATAAATCACCATAGAAGTGGACTGTCCAAACTTAGTGAAGCTTTCAGATGCTTGCAACCTTACAGATCAGCTTGACTGCAACTTCATGAGGTACTCCGAAGACAGAAATAACAAATTAAGTGAGTCCAATAATTCTTATTGCAAAATTAAGGTTTAAATCAAAGAAAGTAGAGAAAAGGGCCATTTGTGACCTAAATCAAATCCTTATGATTAGAGAGTGAGGTGATGACTAGATTCAAAGGCTTAGATCTGGTAGACAGAGTGACTGAAGAACTATGGACGGAGGTTTGTAACATCGTATAAGAGGTGATGATCAAAACCATCCCTCAAAAAAAAAGAAATGCAAGAAAGCAAAGTGGTTGTCTGAGGGGGCTTCGCAAATAGCTGAGAGAAGAAAAGCTAAAAGCAAAGGAGAAAGGAAAAGATATACACAACTGACTGCAGAGTTCCTGAGAACAGCAAGGAGAGACAAGGAAACCTTCTTATGTGAACAATGCAAAGAAATAGAGGAAAATGATAGAATGGGAAAGACTAGATATCTCATCAAGAAAATTGGATCATCCTGGTGCACCAGCCCTGAGCACCCTGTATCAAGCATCAAACCTGGGCTGGTGATTGATGACCAGAGAGATGGAATCAGGAGGGAGGTAGGAGGGGGGTTCTGGAAGAGGAACACATGTATACCCACGGCGGATTCATGTCAATGCATGGCAAAACCAACATGATAATGTAAAGAAAAATAAATAAATAAATAAAAAGAAAATTGGAGGCATCAAGGGAACATCTCATGTAAAGATGGGCACAAAAAAAGACATAAAGGGCAAAGACTTAACCAAAGCAGAAAAGATTAAGAAGAGGTGGCAAGAATACACAGAAAAACTATACAAAAAAGGTTGTAATGACCCGGATAACCATGATGCTATGGTCACTCACCTAGAGCCAGATATCCTGGAATGTGAAGTCAAGTGGGCCTTAGGAGGCATTACCATGAACAAAGCTAGTGGAGGTGGTGGAATTCCGGTTGAGGTATTGCAGATCCTAAAAGATAATGCTGTTAAAGTGTTCCACTCAATACGCCAACAAATTTGGAAAACTCAGCAGTGACCACAGGACTGGAAAAGGTCAGTTTTCATTCCAATACCAAATCAAAGCATGGCCAAAGAATGTTATGCTCATTTCACATGTTAACAAGGTAATACTCAAAATCCTTTAAGTTAGGCTTCAACAATACATGAACCAAAAACTTTCAAATGTACAAGCCAGATTTAGAAAAGGAAGAGGAACCAAAGATCAAACTGCCAACATCCACTGGATCATTGAAAAAGCAAGGGAATTTCAGATAAAAATCTACTGCTTCGTTGACTATGCTAAAGCCTTTGACTATGTTGATCACAACCAACTGTGGAAAATTCTTAAAGAAAAGGGAATACCAGATCACCTTACCTGTCTCCTAATAAACCTGTATGCAGGTCAAGAAGCAAAAGTTAGACCCAGGCATGGAACAACAGACAAATTCAAAACTGGGAAATGAGTAGAAAAGGCTGTATATTGTCACCCTGCTTATTTAACTTATATGCAGAGTACATCGTGTGAAATGCTGGGCTGGATGCATCACAAGCTGGAATCAAGATTGCCAGGAGAAATATCAACCTCAGGTATGCAGATGGTTCCACTCTAATGGCAAAAGGTATAGAGGAACTAAAAAGTCTCTTGATGAGGGTGAAAAAGGAGAGTGAAAAAGCTGACTTAAAATTTAACATTCAAAAACTTAAGATCATGACAGCCAGTCCCATCCAGTCCCAGTCACATCATATCCAGTCCCATGGCAAACAGATGGGAGAAAAGTGAAACAGTGACAGATTTTATTTTCTTGGCCTCCAAAATAACCACAAATGGTGGCTGCAGTCACAAAATTAAGACACTTGCTCCTTGAAAGGAAAGCTATGATGAACATAGACAACATAATAAAAAGCAGAGACATCACTTTGTTGACAAAGGTCCATATGGTCAAAACTATGGTTCTTCCAGTAGAACTGTATGGATGTGAGAGTTTGACCATGAAGAAGGCTGAAGGCCAAAGAATTGATGCTTTTGAGTTGTCAAGCTGCAGAAGACTCTTAAGAGTCGCTTGGATAGCAAGGTGATAAAACCAGTCAATCCTAAAGGAAATCAGTGTTAGTCGCTCAGTTGTATCCAACTCTTTGCAACACCATGGACTATAGCCCACCAGGCTCCTCTATCATTGGAATTCTCCTCCTAAGAATACTGGAGTGGGTAGCCATTCCCTTTTCCAGAGGATCTTCCTGACCCAGGGATTGAACTTGAGTCTCCCGCATTGCAGGCAGATTCTTTACCATCTGAGCCACCCCCAGAGAAATCAATGGCTACCCATTCCAGTGTGAATATATTATGTTACATGGCAAAAGGTGCTTTCCAGATATAATTAAGATTATAGATATTAAGATAGGAAGATTATCTCAGATAATCTGGGTGAACAAAACCTAATCACATGAACACATTCAAAGCTCAGAACTTAATCTAACTGGAGGCAGAAATAGCAGTATATTAAAAGGATCATGCACTAAGATAAAGTGTGATCTAGTCCAGGCAAGCAAGGATGGATTAACACCCAAAAATTAATCAATGTGATAAACCAAATTCACAAACTAAAGACTACGAATTGTGTGATTATCTCAACAAATGCAGAAAAAATGTATGGCAAAATTCAACATCTATTTATAATAACAATTCTCAATAAAGTTGGTATTATGGAGACATATTTCAACATAATAAAATCTGTATATGACAAATCCACAGAAAACAACATACTCAGAGAAAAGATGAAAGCATTCCCTTTAGGTGAGAAACAAGACAAAGATGCCCACTCTCAACACTTCTACTCAATGTAGTATCAGAAGTTTTACTTAGGCAAAAAACATAATACTGAAAATCCTAGCCACAGAAAGCAGACAAGGAAAATAAATAAAGGGAATTCAAATTACAAAGAAACAAGTTAAACACTATAGATGATATGATACTATACAAAGAAAATCTTAAATCCAAACACTGTAAGAATAAATGAAATCAATAAAATTGAAGATTACAAAATATATAGTAATCTGTTGCATTTCTATACATTAAGTATCAGAAAGAATTAATGAAACAATCTCATTTACAACTGCATCAAAAAGAATAAAATTAAGAATAATCTATAAAAAGAGGGAAATGACTTATAAAAGTATAAAACTCTTTAGAAAACTTAAGACTACGATGAAAGAAACACAAGCAGATGGAAAGAGACACCATGCTCATGGAATGGTCAAATTAATAGTTAAAATGACCATACTACCAAACACAATCTGCAAATTCAATGCAATCCCTATCAAAATACTAATACCATTTTTTTCACAGAACTGCAATGAATATTTCTAAGATTTATATGAAAACATAAAAGTCTCTGAAATACCAAAGCAATCGACAGAAAGAAGACCAAAGTATCATGTTCCCTGATTGAAAACTATACTGCAAAGCTATGGTAATCAAAATAGCATTATACTGGCACAAGAACAGTAATCTAAATCAATGGAATGCAATAGAGAGTACAGAAATAAATCCATGTTTATATGATCAATTAATTTATCACAAAGGAAATAAGAACATACAATGGGGAAAAGGCAGCACTGTAAATAATGTGGGAAAAACTGGACAACTACATGCAAAAGAATCAAATTGGACTACTTTCTCACATCATATACAAAAACAAACTCAAATAGATTGAAGACTTAAATGTAAGACTTGAAACCATAAAACTGCAAGAAGAAAATGCAGGCAGTACACTCTTTGATATTCATCTTATCTATAAATATATATATTATATATTTTTTGCTTTGTCTTCTCAGATAAGGAAAACAAGGGCAAAAATAATCAAACGTGCCTATGTTAAACTAAAAAGCTTTTGCACAGCAAGGACACTGTCAACAAAACAAAAAGGCCACCTACTGAATGGGAGAAGATATTTGCACATGATATATCTATTAAGATATTAATATCCAAAATATACAAAGAACTTATACAATTCAACATTCAAAAACCAATTCAACTTAAAAATGGGCAGAAGACTTGAATACACACTTTTTCAAAGCAGACATGCAGATGGCCAACAGACACATGAAAAGATACTCACTAATCACCAGAGAAATGAAAATTAAAACCACAAGGAGTTATCATCTCCCTCCTGTCAGGATGGCTATCAACAGAAAACATGTAACAAATGTTAGTGAAATGTGAAGAGAAGGAAATTCTCATGCACTGCTAGTAGAACTGGAAACTGAGACAATCACTAGGGAAACAGTGTAGACATCCATCCGAAAATTAAAAATAGAACTGCCATATGACTGAGCAATTTCACTTATGGATATTTACCCCCTGCTCCCCCCAAAAAATCAAAAACACTAATTCAAAGAGATATATGCACCCTAATGTTCACTGCAACATTATTTACAATACCAGGATATGAAAGTAATTGGTGTCCAGCAACAGATGAATGGATAAAGAAAATGTGGAATATATATACAATGGAATGTTAGCCAAAAAAAAAAGTGAAATCCTGCCATTTTTGACAATACAGATGGACCTGAAAGTTATTGTGATTAACTGAAATAAGTGAGACAGAGATGAACTCATTTGATCTCACTTATATGCAGAATCTAAAAAACAAAACCAAGACACTCATAGATACAGAGAATAAAGGGTGGTTGCCATAGGGGAGGTGGATAGGGGTGGAAGCAAAACAGTTTAAGGGAATTAAAGATATAATAGCCTGCGATAAAACATAATGGAAAAGATGACCTAAAACAGAATGCATTTATGTGTATAGCCGACTGACTTTGCTATGTACAGCACAACACTGTAAATCAATTGTACTTCAATTAAAAATAAGTTATTTTAATATTTTTTCAAAGTCTAAAGCTCCGTTTATAAAATAAAGGGATATAGTATACAGCAAAAAGAATATGATCAATAATATAGCAATAACTTGGTATAGGGACAGATGGTTACTAAACTTCTGCAGTGACCATTTCATAGTGTACACAAACGTCAAATTACTGTGTAGTACACCTGAAGCTGAACATCATATTGTATTAGTTAAAAAGAAAGAAACAAACAAACAAAATCAAGCCTGAGCCTTCAGGGAACTCTTGGGAGTCAACTGTGTCCCAGAATATGCCTCACTTGAGGCCAGGAGGCTGGGCTTCTATAACTGCTCGAGTTAATCACTGTGTGGGGGCTGCCTAGACACTTCTGGAAGGGAGGAAATTCAGCAGTTCTAGTCACGTGAAGGCACACCTCTAGCAAAGATCACAGGTGTGAGTTTTAGCAGCACCACCCACAGCTACTGGAGGATGGGCACATTGGCCTAGTAAATGGGATGCCAGGGAGTCTAGGTCAAGGCAAAACTACATGTGCTAGAGTTCATGATTCAAAGGTTGTACACACAATTCCAGCTTTGGTGTGAACCAACATGGACAGAGTAGGATGTGATTCCATTTCTTTTGGTCTAGATAACTGGTAACTGGCTTTAAAACTTAAGCATAAGACCAGAAACTATAAAACTCCTAGAGGATAACATAGGCAAAACACTCTCTGCCATAACCCAAAGCGGGGTACTCCATGACCCACCTCCCAGAATATTGGAAATAAAAACACGAATAAACAAATGGGACCTAATTAAAATTAAAAGCTTTTGCACAACAAAGGAAACTATAAGCAAGGTGAAAAGACAGCCTTCAGAATGGGAGAAAATAATAGCCAATGAAGCAACAAACAATTAATCTCAAAAATATACAAACAACTCCTGCAGCTACATTCTAGAAAAATAAACAACCCAATCAGAAAGTGGGCCAAAGAACTTAACAGACATCTCTCCAAAGAAGATATAAAAATGGCTAACAAACACATGAAAAGATGCTCAACATCACTCATTATCAGAGAAATGCAAATCAAAACCACAATGAGGTACCACTTTACACCAGTCAGAATGGCTGCAATCCAAAAGTCTACAAGCAATAAATGCTGGAGAGGATGTGGAGAAAAGGGAACCCTCTTACACTGTTGGTGGGAATGCAAACTAGTACAGCCACTATGGAAAACAGTGTGGAGGTTCCTTAAAAAGCTGCAAATAGACCTGCCATATGACCCAGCAATCCCACTACTGGGCATATACACCGAGGAAACCAGAATTGAAAGAGCCACGTGTACCCCAATGTTCATCGCTGCATTGTTTACAATAGCCAAGACATGGAAGCAACCTAGATGCCCATCAACTGACGAATGGATAAGAAAGCTGTGGTACATATACACAATGGAATATTACTCAGCATTAAAAAAAAATTCATTTGAAGCAATTCTACTCAGATGGACAAAACTGGAGCCCATTATCCAGTGTGAAGTAAGCCAGAAGCAAAAACAACAATACAGTATATTAACGCATATATATGGAATTTAGAAAGACGGTAACGAGAACCCAACATGCGAGACAACAAAAGGAACGCAGATGTATAGAATAGACTCATGGACTTTGTGGATGAGGGTAAGGATGGGATGATATGGGAGAAGGGCATTGAAGCATGTTAATTGTCATGTGTCTAATCAATCGCCAGCCCAGGACTGATGCTCGGGGCTGGTGCAGCGAGATTTCCCGGGGGGGAGGGAGGAGGGAGGGGGGACCCGGAGGGGAAGCATATGTAAACCCATGGTGATATCATGACAATGTATGGCAAAAACAATAAAAAAATTAAAAAATTAAATTAAATTAAATTAAATAAAAAACTCTTTAAGCAGTATAAGCTTGTTTTGTCCCCAAACAAAATTTTACATTTCACACACACACAGATGATAAAATTAATTGAGCATCTACTGTGTTTGAGTGTGACAGATATTAGAGACAGGGAGGAAGTAAAACAGATTGGTCCCTGTCATCATGAGGCTTAATATCTGGTATGATAGGCAGAAGAAATATGAAAAGAAACAAATTAAAAATTGCAAGTATATACAGAAGGTAAGAACTACACCAACACTAGCAATAAATTGATACTGAGATGGATAAAATGGGGGAGGAGACTCTATGATCCAGATATTTGCTGAATATGTGGTCAGATTTCCAATTCTTTAGGTCTGAATTGTAGTATCAGTTAAGGTAACTTTATTTTCCCCTGCTATCATCCCCCTTAATTTTAATCTAATGATCAGGGAAGGCCTCACAGAATGGGGAACATTCAAGCCAAGCCCTGGAGGATGAGCAGGAGCCAGCCATGCAAACATGTGTTGGGAGAGAGGCTAAGATAGAGAACAAAGAAGTAAAAAAAAAAATGGGGTCTATTCTGATTGATGGGGCAGGAGGAGAGGAAAGGCCTGGAGCCCCTCCACTCTATTGTGGGGATCCCTGAAGTACCTTCTAGGAACTCCAGGGCTCCTCAAAACACCATTTAAGAGCCATAATTCTGGATATCATACTTCAGGTCACAGATTCTCAAACTGGATTGAGGAAAGTCTCTGCCTTTCTGTTCAGTTACCCTCAGGGACCAAACAACCATCATTCCACATTCCTGAATCTTTATACACTTTTCTTCATGTCCTTTTCTTTCTCAAGTACTTGGAGAAGGCGTGGGAGAGGGAGGGCCTGGCTGCTTCACAGCTCCAACCAGAGGGCCCATTTTAGAGATGCCAGCAGGGGATGGCATATGAATCAACAGTGTGTTCCCAGCACACCCCCACAGTCCAGATGGCTGCACATCACAGGAGCAGAGGGCGGCTCCTACGCAGAAGACTTCCCTGGCTGGAGACACGTGCCACTCTTTAGACCACGAGGGAACACACTGTGGTAGTGGTAACATCTTTCACAAAAAAGGACAGTCTTTCTTCTGCTGCAGGTTTTCATTTCGAATACCCATCCGTAGTAAAACCTTATAGTGTTAGATATTGAGGGCTCATAGAACTGGAAAGCACCACAGGAACTAGTCGGTACAGCTTCTCACACACTGTGTGAGTCTCTTCATATCCCTGATGCAGGTCACTGGGCTGACGTTTGAAAGATTTTAGATCTGGGTAGTCATAACTCCATAAAGCAACGCAGATAGTTGGCAATTTTTCTCAACTCAAAATCTGCTCCCTCTTACTCTTGTCCATTCAATCTGGTTCTTCATAAAATTTAATATCATCCATGCTGGACATTCACTGAGGTCTTGCCATGTCCCAAGCATTGAACGAAGTACTTGACATAAAATATCTCATCTAATCCTCAACCCAACCTTAGGAGACAAGCACTAATCTTATCTCCACTTGTCAGGAGGAAACTCAAACCTCAGAGAATAATGAGCAACCCAAGACCAGACCACTGAGTAACAAATCTGAGATTTTTTTACCCACAGCTAAACTTCAAAAGCTCAGCCAACTCTTGACATGCAGCCTCCAAAGAACAAATCTAGCTCCTTTTCTTAAGAAGGCACCCCGAGTATGGGAAAGCAAGCCACATCTCTCTCTTACAGAATTTTCTTCTCTACCTGAAATATCTCCAGGCCCTTCAGCCATTCATGGTAGAACACAAGAGCCAAAATAAGAACCATCCTGATGACTCTTCTCTAGAAAAGCTCCATGTTCTATCTCATTCCTAAAACACAGTGCCAAGAACTGGCCATTCCACACACAACCTGACAATGGTAGAGTCCATCCATCCTTACACATCTTCTAAAGGGGCCAAAAATTAGTAAGGCATTTCAGCCACTCTGAGCCACTTTATCAAGCAAAGATGTTCCTGAATCAGAAATGGTGTGCCCATAAATGTGTGGGACAGGGTAGAAGTCTCTCATGAATAAGCACAGAGCCAATCTCCCCAGAGAAGTGTCCCATCCACAAGTGATCTTTGGCTTCCTTTGTGGGACTTACAAACATTTGGCTTTCAGGCACCACAGTCCATGGAGCCTTCCAAACCACCATCCATGCACTTGATCAGAACTTTAGGGTTTCAAATGTTGAACAAAACCTGTCCGTACTGTTTACAAGTCAACTCTAAATCTAGTCTTTCTCTGCAGCAGATTCTGTGCAATTTTGGAATGTTTTTATTACATTTGCCTTTATTATTATATTACACTAGTAAGAAACTGAAGCAAAAGGATTGACATTAATAACAAGCACAAACCAAAAAGCTGAGACAGGTGGCACTAGTACACACCTCAAAATGGCTCATCTCCAGTGTGAATCTAACACTTTAGCCAGGAAATTCTCTTTCAAGTATGAGGCCAGGTAACAATCAGAGATCACTAATATTTGTATCTAAAAAAAAAAAATTGAGATTTTAGGATTTTTTTTTTTTGTATCTCTAAGAACAGTAGTCTCTTCCTCCTATAAATGTAATAACTGACTTTTTGACATCTGATTTGCAAACCATTTCTGGTATTACCACCAACCAGCTGTAAGACCTCAGGTAGGGAGCTAGACTACTCTGTGTCTCATGGCCTCATCTGTAAATGGGGATAAGAGCTGCACTCATCCCATTTGTCATAAGGATGAAATAAGTTAACAGGGATAAGTCCAGTATGCAATGACCCCTAGAAGAGTACCTGAAACCTAGTTCAATATGTTGGCTATTTAACATGTATTTAATAGTGTGACCAACTTCTCATGACCATCTGGAGTTCAGAGAGCATTAAGATGAGCCAATGCAGCAAGAATAGGGAGCTGGAAAAGGGGCATGGACCCTGAGACAGGGATGGTCACAAGAAGATGATGTCCCTGAGCTAACAGATGGTCCCTCTGGAAAAGCGTAATGGGCTAGAGGCAGCCTAGCCAGAAGGTCAGTGATGGGTCACGTGTGGAGTTCATTCACAGGCAGAGCTGGTCAACTAGAGGCCCTGGCAGAGGCCTTGTTGAGCAAACTGGCTCACACTCTGAGCAGTTGCCAAACCCCCAGCATGTAGCACACCCTCTAGTACACAGCCAACATGAGAGCACCTAGCATCTGTCACCAAGAATCTCTCACACAATGCTTACCACAACTCCCCAAAGTTCTGTGATTATCCTCACTTTACACATGAGGGGACTAAGGCCCAGAGAGAGAAAACGGTAGCTTAAGTGCTCAGATGAAAGAGAGAGGGATGGATGGATGGATGGAAGGATAAACAAAATAAATTGGCAACATGGCCTCAAACGTAAGGCAGAAGTCATTTCCTAGAAAGAAGCTACATATCATCCTCTAATCTCCTGCCCAACCATAACCACCTCAATATCTCCTGTGAATACACTAGCATTCATCCATCCATGCTTCCAACAACACAGTCCCCAGGTTGTCCCGTCTATTATATACCCTTCATCCATTACAATCTCTCAAAGGCGCAGTTGAAATCCTATGTACTACAAGAAGCTACACACACACACACACACACACACACACACACACACACAAATTCTTCCTTCTCCTGTACTTTGTGTTTATTTCCATTAGAATGTGGACAACAATAGCAAACATTTTAGTTTTCATGTACAAGGTACTGTGTTAAACTGCACATGTTCTGTGTCCTTCAATCATCACAATTCCTTCTATTTCACAGGCAAGGAAACTGAGGAGCTGAGTGACCTATCATAATAAATGAGACTCAATTCCTTGCCTGTGCCCTTAGTCATGATTCAGTTCAGTTCAGTTCACTCAGTGTGTCTGACTCTTTCCAGCCCCATGGACTATAGCAGGCCATGGTTACCAATATTCTTTCTGACATGTATGTGCATATCCTCCATGGGGCCCTAGAAAAGTGGAGCAGACAGTAGCTCCCAAAGCCTAACATAACTCCACTGTACCTGCCTGCTGTTGATACTCATCACTGTTTACTAAGTCTAGTTGACTGGCTTAAATTCCATCCATGTTTAAAATGAGGTCACCGTTTGAAACAGGACCTGACATATAGTAAGCATGAAATGATAAATAAAAAAAATACATAAACTCCAAGGAAGATGTTGTACTAATCTCATATTCTATCCATTTATTTCTTGCTTCTATCCATTTATTCAATGCTTTAGGATATTTAAGACAATGTTTAACTCTTATAGTAAAGCTCTAAGAGGCATATTATTGTTCCCGTTCAATACGAGAAAATGAAGGATCAGAGAATCATGACTTTACTCAAGTCATGGGGTGGGTGAGCAGTTGAGACAATTTGAATCCAGACGTCCCTGAATGCACAGATCATGCTTTTCTGATACACGGGTCTCAGGCTTGAGGCCATGGAGGAATGTGAATCAATTCAAGGTGGACTTGATACTGTTTGAGCTAAATCAGGTGAATTCCCTTCAATGAAAGAGCCCATGGAGTCTTAACTTGGGATGGAGTTAAGCCTGAAGGTGACCCACTGGCCTCAGTGACGGCCAAGTAGAGAGTTGGAGAGCTGAGGAGACTGGGATACGGGGAGATAATAAATCTAGACTCCAAGAAATATGATTGGTTGACCCTAGGTATCAGAAGTTTCCCTAAGATCTCCCCATGAAGCAGGATAGCCAAAGCCAGTATCCATCTCCCAAAAAAAGGGCTCCCAAGGCAGAGGCATCCTTTGAACTGCCTCTGCTTATGAAACTACCCCAATTTTGATAAAATCTCTGTATATATTTGTTCTATTAATTTACAAAACTGGTATATGATGAACTAGCAGCCTTTATTAATGATGCTGGGAGAGAAAATTAATTAATGTACAGAAATATTCACAATAAATTAAGAGCTGTTTTCAGAACAGCACATAGTTTAGTATTAACAAAAATTATATTTTGGGAAAAGTGGCATAAAGAATATATACCAAAATGTTACCAGAGACTAGTTACAGGTAAGAAGATCATGAGCAATTTTCATGTTACTTTCTTGTGAATCCACACTTTTTAAATTGACTAAGGAAATGTGCATTCATCTTTTAAGAATTTACACACACTTGTTTTTTCTCTTTTTTTCTTTCTTCTTATTTAGTTTTTCTTTAAACTGCAATGCATGAGTTTATTTCAATTGTAGTAAGAACCCAATGTGGCACTGTTATTAACATTACCCCCATTTTGTAGCTCAGGAAACAGAGGCTCAGAAAGGTTCAGTTACTTGTCCAAAGTCTCAGAACATTGTGATGGTGCAGTCAGAATCCAGAGGGACAGTATGAGCAAAGTCACAGCAATAAAACTGCCAGGTCAAGGTCAAGGACAATTCCACACCTATGGTCTTATTGGATCTTCATTATCATCTTGTGAATTAAGCAGACCAATAAACAGAGACCTGGGGAGCTTAATTCGTTTGGGAAGATTACCTGACAAGGCAGCCATCAAGTCTGGTCAAATTCTTCACTGCCTAGTATCTCTATCTCCCACCAGGTCCGTAAGGTCCCTGAAGGCAAAGGAAGCATCTGCCTTCGTCACTGTTGTATTCAAGCACATAGCAAGGACCCAGCAAACAGTTGCTGCTGTTCTTCAGTCCCTATGTCCAAATCTTTGGGATCCCACGGACTATAGCTCATCAGGCTCCTCTGTCCTCCACTATCTCCTGGAGTGTGCTCATATTCATGTCCATTAAATCAGTGATGCTTTCTAACCATCTCATCCTCTGCCACTCCCTTCTCCTTTTGCATTCCATCTTTCCCAGCATCAGGGTCTTTTCAAACAAGTCGGCTCTTGGCATTAGGTGGCCAAAGTACTGCTGAGCCACCAAGGAAGTCCCCAATGAACAGCAGGTATTTAATAAAGATTTGTTTGAAGAGTGAAAGAATGAATTTCAGAAAGTAGGTTACATGTTGCTCATCCTCCAATCCCCTGCCCAAAAGCATGTCATCTAAGTAACCTGCAAATGCTACCTTATGTGGAAAAAAGATACTTGTAGATGTAATTAAGGATTTTGAGATGAGATCATTCTGGATTACCCAGCTGGGCCCTAAATCTGATGATAAGTGTCTTACTAAGAGAAAGACAGAGGTAGATTTGAGACAGAGGAGAGAGGAAGACACAGACACACAGAAGAGGTGATATAGAGATGCAAGCAGAGACTGGAGGAAGTTCAACCACAAGCCAGGGAATGCCTAGAACCACGAGAAGCTGAGAGAAGCAAGAAATAAATTCTCCCCTAAGGTCTCCAGAGGGAGTATGGCCCTGCTGACCCCTTGATTTCAGACTTTTGCCCTCCAGAACTGTGAGAAAGTAAATTTATGTTGTTTTAAGTCACCAGGTAATTTGTTACAGCAGCCCAAGTAAACAAATACACAGCACCACTAACAGCCATGCCGGTGGATTCTACACTTTCCAGTTGACAGCACTTTCTAAGACATTACAGCATTGAACTTCACAAAAGCCCCAGGGGAATGCAAAGTTGTTCAGTCCATTTTTCAGATCAGCACGTGAACTAATCTGGCATAGGTGTTAAATGTAGGGGTGCAATGGAGGTAAAGGGGTAGCCAACGGTTAAGGGCTGCTCAAGTTTAGTTTGTGGGTGTCAGGAATCACCAGATCAGAAACACTCCCAGTGAAAATGAAACAAGCAACAGCTCAGGGAGTTCAAGGAAGGTGGGGGTCATTGTGAGCTATTTCAATAACTGAGGAATGGGGGCCTGTAGAGAAGGGAGGCCATGAGTGTGGAGAGGAGGGGGACAATGTGAGGGATGAGCAGAAAAATAACAACAGCTGCTGTTTACTGAATCCCTACTCAGGCCAGGCCCCATGCCAACTGCTGACAGGCATCACCTTATTTCTAATCCTCACAGGGTAACTGGCATTATTTCCATTTTAAAACTCAGATCTGGCTATTGAGGAGTTCACCTCAAGTACCCAGCTTGGAGCAAAGGATACAGGCTTTGAACTGACACCTAACTCAAACATCCGCATGTCCCACTACAGCTGGTGATGAGTGGAGGGGAACATACATTAAAAAAAAAAAAATGCTGATCATAAGAGCCACTGCCAAAAGTGGGGAGTGGCTTTTGGGGGGCTTGGGAGGGTATTTTTCATACAATGCTGGGGGAAAAGTGAAAGTTACCTGCAATCCTAGTATGAGAGATAACAGCTATCAATAGTCTGGTATAAATGTGCTTTCCAGGCCTTTTTTCCATGAATGTGTATAAGTGTGATACATTGGGGGTGAAGTGGGGGTAGTATATGAGTGTGTGTGTTCTCTTCAGTTAAAACAGGATAACATTATACATTGTGGGAAATACTATAAAAGGTAAATTAAATGTATATTAAGAATACAGCCCATTCTCAAAGAAGTCCAAACAACCATATACAGTCAGGCTGTTCCCGTCTAAATTCACTGCTGAGTAATAAGACAGATGACTTCCTTCCTTCCTTCCTTTTTTAACATATCAAAGACTAAAACTTCTTGAGATGAGTTATTGAGAAGATATAATGGAAGTTGAATAAACTGCTCTGAAACAATCAAGCTGTCCACAAAGACACAACTGGAGCCTAGCTTCTAATAACTGCAATAGTGTAATTTTCCTGTTGTTCATTCCCTTGAAATAATAATTGAACAAGTAAGTCCATTCCTCATAAACACTTTCATCATCTTTGGCATGACAAGGTCTAGCTACTGAGCCACAGATAAAAGTTTCTTCAAGATAGTAAATCATAAGCCATATGTTAGAAATTACCCTTACTCCCCTATAAATGGGACTATACCCCCCACTCTTTGTCCTTTCCAAAACAGTGGAAGGGGATTTTGGCAGCCAGACTCACATCAGAATCCCTGGGAATAATACAGCTAATCCCCAACATGACACTTTGAAGATTTCAGAGTCATATTTCACAAAAGTATTTTCACAGTGTCTGTAGTTCAGTTTCAGTTTAGTCACTCAGTCATGTCTGACTCTTTGCGACCCCATGAACCGCAGCACACCAGGTCTCCCTGTCCATCACCAACTCCCTGGGCCCACCCAAACCCATGTCCATTGAGTCGGTGATGCCATCCAACCATCTCATCCTCTGTCATCCCTTTCTCCTCCTGCCCTCAATCTTTCCCAGCATCAGGGTCTTTTCCAATGAGTCAGCTGTTTGCATCAGGGTCAAAGTATTGGAGTTTCAGCTTCAACATCAGTCCTTCCAATCAACACCCAGGACTGATCTCCTTTAGGATGGACTGGTTGAATCTTCTTGCAGTCCAAGGGAGTCTCAAGAGTCTTCTCCAACACCACAGTTCAAAAGCATCAATTCTTTGATGCTCAGCTTTCTTTACAGTCCAACTCTCACATCCATACAGGACTACTGGAAAAACCATACCCTTGACTAGACAGTGTCTGTAGAGATCACGTTTATAAAAACTGATTCAAAACAATGGAAAAAGATAACTGGAAACTGAGCACCAGTCACCTCAGGTGTGAGAAAAGTTCTTGGTATTGGCTGTGCTTGAAACAGACACTGTAATGGGAGAGAAAACGTCATGAGGAAACCCCAGCTCTGTAGACCAATGGCGTGGATTCTGGCTCCACTAACCTCTAGCTCTGTGACCTTGACCAAGCAAGTTAACCTCCCTGTGTCCCAGCTTCAGTGTCTATAAAATGGGAATGGTACTAGTACTTGCTTCACATGGTTATTAGAGTTAAATGCTATAATATGAAAGCTTCTAAACTTTTTGATAGCAATTTTCTGAAATACACTTCAGAATAGGCCTCCAACTATAGAAACCATCCTGAATGATGAGTTGAGTCAAGGTTTCTAGAGGGCATGGAAGTAAGTGAATATACCTTCACTTCTGCTCCCGTTCCACTGGTCAAAACTGAGTCACACAGCCAGACATAAGCGGATCTGGGAAATGCAGTCCAGCTGTGTGCCCATGAAGAACTGGGGGATGGGCTACTGATGGCAACAGAAGTCAATAACAACATGAATTTAAACAGAAACAAAAAGCTTCTTGAAACAATTCCTCTACTTATTCCATCTGAGGAATTCTAATTCTATTCCACTCCACTCTGTTCTGATATTTTTTATTTAAATCATGTTGGTCATGACCCAATTAGATGATT
The DNA here is from genome assembly GCA_007570785.1 of Antilocapra americana. Classification (NCBI taxonomy): domain Eukaryota; kingdom Metazoa; phylum Chordata; class Mammalia; order Artiodactyla; family Antilocapridae; genus Antilocapra; species Antilocapra americana. The sequence goes on along the minus strand of ML660201.1, from coordinate 41,030,108 downwards.
TTCAAAATCCACTAATATTTTCCAATTCACCATTTCCTCAGCAAGTATTAATTATTATTGAGGCTGGTGGTGACAGCAAGTGAACAAAAGGACAAACTAGATACTGTCAAAATTTTCAGAAAATTCTTGGCATTTGGGTTCACAAGACTTTACAACAAAGACATGCCTGGGTCCTGACTTCTGGTATAAGGAATCTGAAACATACATCAAGAAACACTGATCAATTCCTAGACCTCAGGCTACCTAAAGAACTAATTACAATCGAACATTGTAGAAACTAACAGAAATAAACACATTTGCATGTATGTGTGCATACAAATGAAAAATGACAACTAAGAAGAGTTAAGAGAAGACATAAAAAGAGGGCTGTGACAAGAAAATGGGAGATGTGTCCTCTCTGAATACACAACAGAAAGCACAGAGCCCAGAAGAAGCAAAGAATTTGAACTTCCTCTCACCAGGAGAGGCTATATCACGGTTTGAAAAGGGTGTAACTTGCTCAGATGTGCATTTCAGATAGATGCCTTAGAATATACTGGAGTTGACCTGACCTGAAGCAGGGAGACCCATGAGGAGGCTGCTGCAATAGTAAGTCAGAGAAGACAGTGAACTTGTGCTATGGCAGAGGAAGAAGGGCCCTGAGTTGGAGGATACAGAGAGGTTGAAAGTGGTAGGTTTCACTGACCTACTATAAGAGAGAAGAAAAACTCCCCAAGGAAGATGCACAGATTTCTAACTTGGACAAGTGAGCAGATGAAAGTGCCATTTGTTTAAGGTGAGGAACACAGAGAAACAGAATTTGATGAATTCAGTTTTGTACAAGCTATGCTTGAAACACCTGGGGATCAGTCAAAAGGTGCCCAACTGGCATTAGAAACATGGGCAAGAGGTGAGGTAAGACTGCTGTGAAGACCCATATTTAGGGACTTTCAGCAGGTAACCCTGGGACTGGATCTAGGCTAAAAGGACACTGCAGGCCAAACATCAATCCCCAGTGCCATCAGCCCACTGTACAGAAGGTGGCAGATGGGAAAGAAAATGGGGATGACCTTAGGTGCTCACTAGAGAGAATGAGCAATAGCATACAACTCAAGTGACCTTGGACTATGGCACAGTTTCATTATTCATTCAACAGATGTTTATCAAGCATGTACTATATGACAGGCACAGTGCCAAGGACTGAAGAAACCATGATAAACAAGAGAGATATAGTATCCACCCATGGCCTGGTGGGCAGGAAAGTTAAAGAAGCAATTTTAAAAATTAAATAGACAATGCTAAGAAGGAAATGGTGCAGAGAGAAAGAGTATTAGAAAAAAAGGTAGGATCTCTTTGAATTACAAGATTAAAGAAGCCTTCTCCTAATAAGCAGCATTTAAACAAAGACCTCAAGAATGAGAAAGAACCCAACAGAGGAAAGGGAAGTAGAGAGAATGGGGTTTTAGACAAAGGCAAAGAAAAGATAGTGAATGTTTAAAAAACTGACAGATCAGTATTCTGGAGCTTAGAAAGCAAGGGACATCATTAATAAAGATGAGATTATAGGAAGGAGTTTAGACTTCACTGTAAATGTCATAGAGAACTATGGAAGGCTTTTAAGCAAGAGAATAACATGATATGACATGCACTTTTAAGAGTATCATTCTTGCTACCATATAGAAAAGGAACGAAGAAGGAACTGTGAACTTAGGGATACCAGATAAGAAGTAAACAATGATAGTGGCCTATACCAGGGGGTTAGATGGGGACACAGAGAGGAGTTAAATGGCTTTGAAATATAAGTGGAGGTATAGTCATCAGGACTTGGTTATAAATAGGATGCAGTGGGTGAGAGGAGCAATGGATAATTTCTAAATTTCCAACTTGATAGGTATCTACCTCTCAAGGTTGCTGCAAGGAAAAGAACAATATGCCCTGTACATCACTCAGCACCATGGCCAGCATATTAGGTGAGAAACTGTGAATAAGGATCTTCCTCATCCTTATTACTCTTTCTCCATGACATTCCAACTGCAAGTAGGTTTAAGGACTGCTCCATCCTCATTTTCTACTTTTCTCTATTACACAGAATTCTGGACTGTTCTCTTCTTTCCCACACATTTTGCCTACTCAAATCCTCATCAGGAAAAAAAAAAAAAACTGAAAAAGACTTAGTATCTTTTTGCTAACAAAAATATCCTCCCCACCCCCCAGCTCTCACTGTTCTCCAAGCTCTGACAAGAAACTCACATTAGTCAGTTCCTCCCACCAGGGCCACCCTCACTCAGCCAGGAATCAAAAACCATTTGTATTCGCCTGTCTAAAACTCCAAGAGGCTCTTGGCCAAAGATGTGAGTTCAGAAATTCCCACAAGCAAAATTCATACCCCAGAGCTTAGCCATTATTTCCAATAATATACGTCACATTAACACCATTTGTCTTTTAGTAACTGAGTTGATTTTCTGCTGCTTAGGCCAGGATGACTTGAGGAAAATAACCTTCAGATGTAAAAAAAGAAAAAAAAATATGACTGCAAAGCCCTCAAGCATAACATACAAGAGGAAAAGAGTCAAAGGAGTGCTGGAACCAGCTTGCTCCAGTTTGGGAGAGCTGATGGTGCACCTAGTCCCAATTCTGAGTCCAAAGGCATTGTGTCACAAGCTTGAAATCAGCCATAGTGAGCATAATTACACCGCAGAAACCTGCAAAGGCAACAAATCAGGGGTTCCCCTCCCTTCTAAGAGCCTGTTCTTAAACCTTTAGCAGCACACCACTGGAAGCAGCTTTTATTTTTAAGGTGCCATGTAATGGGGATTTACTGTGTACAAGGGGCTGTGCTCAATGCCTTACCATGCAATCTCACTCTGCTCGGCAACCCTCAGATACACCACCAAATCTGACAGAGCTCCTGTCACTCTTGCTGCCTTATTCCTCTTCACCTAAACTCTCTTCAGTCCTTCTGTCTAGTTTTCCATTCTCTCCTCATCTTATCTTCACTAGCATCTCACTAACACCCAGTTCAGCTCTCCTTACAAAACCTTGACTGGATGTCTCAAGAATTAAATTCAGCAAACCATCTAGCATGTATCAAGTGAGCAGAATTACTACTCTCTCTGTGTCCTTTCTGTTCTCAGTATAACTTCTCTCATGAAAGTTTATTATTTGTAGGCTTATCATTATTTATTATATGAACTATATGACAATGCTCATTCTTTTTACTTAAAAAACATGGGATGGAGTCATTTTGACATCAGTCTTCTCAAGAGAGCTGTATATTAACCAAAACTTTATTCCAGGAGTGCAAGAAATCAGCATGACCCAAACCCATTTTCCTTAATTTTCTTTTCCTTTTTAAGGAACTAGGGTTAGAATTAGTTAGTGAAAAAAAGAACAACGCAATTCTAAGCATCTCTTAAAACACAAACCTAGCCAAGTATCCCTTCCCAACCATCCATAATCTATCTATCTATACAGACACAACTCTGCCACCAGGGGAAGAATGATCAAAGCCATTCGCCTCAGTGGGTACAACAGGCTACACCCTAAGTAGAAACCCAGATTCTTAAGTGACTTCTATTAAAACACAAACACACACACACACACACACACACACACACACACACATACACACACTAAGACAGTAGGTAACCATCAGGTACATACATTTTGCTATCAGCAAAGAATCAAGAGTTAAGAATATACTCTTATGTAGAAAAAAAAATTAGTTCTTATGGAACAACTTCTTTACAACACTAGAAGCATAAAGTCTTAATGTGTTTCTAGAGAATTTCACTTAGCTTCTGGAAGGCAGTTCTCTGGACCACTTTCAGAAAGGGTGCTTTATTAACATACTTGGCTACACAAGAAGCAAATGTTGCCATCAACTCAGAATCAAATTGCAAAAACATAACTTCTTCCAATGCCTGGATCAAAACAGCCATCAGAACATTGGTTTGGCCATCTTTGTATTCCACCATTAGGCAGAATACCACAAGACATTTGAGTGGAGCAGGAGGATTTAGCCTGCTGGCAATATCTGAAGTCTGCAATCACTTTCCCTAATAACCACTTGTAACCAAGAATGTCCTCAGGTGAAAACTCCGTTTTCCATTTTGAAAGCCTCAAGTTACCTTATCCATGAACTGTAGTGCCTTTTAGGGGGATATAAAAATGTCACATGTTAAGAATGAAAATTGGTTTCTCTTAATTATCCAAAACATATTATACACCCTTATAAATAGCTATAACAGTAAATTGACAAAATCTGATTATAATGATTTTGTATCTCTATAAAGCCTCCCAAAATGTCCTAGTTGAGGAACTCAGATACGATTGTACTGCTAACTAGAATAAAGGACAGTTGGCAACCATAATAGAGAATTCTGAGCATCTCTGAACTCAAGCATTTAAAAGGCAGCCATGCCTGTGCTACTAATTGCTTTGGAAAAATAAAATGCATTCTACAACCACTGACATTGAAATCACACATGTCTTAAGTCCAAAGATTCTGGGGCCTTCCAGCTAAGACAGACCTTGGGCAAAATACAAGTCTGTATTGCACCTGGGCTCACATTTCCTGAAAGACAGTTTCTTTGTGCAGCTGAAATCTAAACCTCTTTGAGAAAACATTTCTGCCCATTACCAGGTTATCAGAGTCTATCAAGAATGGAATCACCAGCATCTTCCTGACTTGATTAAACTATCATTAAGTTCCTGAGAGAAGGACAGTGGCCTGACAGCCTCTGACCTTAAGCAACTGTAAGCTGTTTGTGGAAGATGGAGAGGGCCAGATTTTTCTGATCAGTTTTGTAGTTTTTGACCTCTGGCTTAAAAGGGGTACAATTAAATCCTACGTATCCTAATTAGGACAAAAGGAAGGATTATTTCTTACTTGAGAATAGCCCAATTATCAAACTACGGTATACTCTCTAATTATATACAATTTTACAACCATTTATTTAAAATCTACATAAAGTCTTTTCTTAAATGACTTAATAAATAAAATACCAACTGAAAGTGATCCAGATCTGTTGAAAAGGCACATTCCCCTATCCATATTGTGTTTATGACAGATCAGGGATTGAGCATCCCCTGATTCATTCCAATTACTTTGTGACTACTCTCCCCACTCCTAAGCCCCCCCACCACACACAAAACCATATTAAAAACAGAAAACACAAAGGATAAACTGAAACCTTGGGAACAGGAATTACAATATTTAAAATGAACTTGGAAGTGCTAAGTAAATGCCATCTCACAATAAGCTTATAGATTAACCCAAAGAACAGCCCAGTATAGAGGACCTGGTGGGAGTTATTTTTTTACTGTCTTAGGGAAACTCTCAAGACAGCCTTGAGTGGATTAGCTGGGCTACTCTAAGTTACAAAAGGGCAGGAGTTATCTGCCTTGCTCAAACCAGTGTACCCTATCTCCCAACATGGGACCTGACACAGAACAGGCATTCAAAACATATTTGTTGCCTGGATGCATGATTTAATTTTTACTTTTGCTCTGCTAACTCTATTTAAGGTCTCAATTTCAATAAGAGACACACAAACCTTTGTAATTAATTCACCTGAAGTTTTTAATGGGACATACACATTTAATTAGATGTACACTTAGAAAACACTGAAAAATCTTCCAATTACATCAATACAACATAACATTGCCCCCAGCAGAATCACTTATACTTAGCAAGAAAAGGGTTTTGAAGAATAGTGTGTGTGTGTGTCTCATTATGAAGCCAAGAAGTTGGATTCAGGTTGTCTTTGAATTGTTTCTTCAAAAGTATTTTCACATAAATTCTTTTAACACTTCATAAAAAAAAAATAACTGCTTGTTTTAACATATCTGTTGGTCTCATGTCTTAAGACAACATAAAATAGACCCAATCCCCCTTATTATCTGCCATTGAGACATCAACATCTTCTTAACTGAAGAAAACAGCAGGGAAATATAGTAACAAGGTCATATTCGCTCAGATTTTATTTTCTGTCCACAGATAACTAAATACTCAATTAGAGCAAGTAGGAGCCTGTGTTCCATAATTGTGTATGACAATATTTACAATTACTGTGGAAATTCTCCCTATTAAGACCATCTCCAAATTCTCATCCCTGTGTCCAGGTTGCTCTCTTAGAAAAGGGAAGGATCTTTTCACAACGTGAGTCACTAGAGAACATTGCATTCTGAGCAAGATCCCAATTACTCCAGCATCTGATTAATGTCTGTCCAAACTCTGGCCTAGTAACAAGACCCTCTTTAACTCAACTAACCACCTAACAACCCACATCATTAGGGCCCATTATCTTTTTACAATGTTGATTCTTGGTATCCAAGGGCTGTGGTTCAGACAGACTATTTAAAGGCATTAAAATAACAACAGTCTTGCCAGCTGTGGGCATGGCCACCAAAACTACCAACAGGTCACAAGGCCAGATGCAAGAGATGCCAAGAACCAGACTAAGGCAGAGGGAACACTGACTCAAGGGAACAAATTCATTTGTGTTCCCAAAGGAGAGCGCAGGGCAGCAAATACACCAGGTGTGGAAAACCAACAGCAGGTGATGGTAGGTAGTACCTCAAGTTATGTGCCTGATTCTGTTTAGCTGTCCCTTGATCTCCTTTCTTATCAAATTTTAACTTGGGTCAAGGTTTGAAACGTTCAAATATTGAACAAATTTCATCTCCTTTTTCCTGCCACAAGACTCAACCAAAAAAAAAAAAAAACCTCACGTATGTGACGTCTTAGAGCAAATGCCACTCATTGGTCTTTTTTTTCAAGCCAACCTGTGACTATAAGCTCGTTATGAAAACAGGCATCATTATTGAGCCCTCTCTCTTTGTCAAGCATTGCTGAGGATTTTGTCTGTATTATTTAATCTTGTACCAATTATTTCTGTTTTACAAATGGGGAAAGGGATCAAGGAATGCTAAATAACTTTCCCAAAGTCACAAAGCCAGAAAAAGGTAGAGACAGGGTTTGAACCGAGGTCTTCCTGACACCAGCATTAAAGTTCTAACCCATAAAACTACACGGCCTCCAAAGTTTTGGGGCCTTACAATTTACACCGACATTCTCAACCCAAGTAGTTTCCAGTTTTTCCAAGAAAAATGACACCTTTCCAAAGACACAACATTTCAAAAGTTAATATATAAAGAAGACCTTAGCATAGAATCTGACACATACTAAGGACCGAAGACACGCTGGGAGTGTTATCATCATTAGCATTATCACTGAGGACCTCGGGATAGTGACTGTACTTTTAGGGTACATTGATGATGGTGATAATGAGTGAGATGATTTCATATTTATTATAACAGTATCTAAAACTAGTACTATTATGCACTAATGTATACATCATTGGATCCCCAAAATATATGACATAATTTCTAAGTACAAAAAAATACTCATAGCACATGTATAGGCAGACCTTGTAACATACACACACACACACAGACTACCAGATCCAGAACTCTTTTTGAGGTCCCAACTTTTCATTCAATGGCATTGCAGAATCCTCTAGCAGTCCTCTTCCCCCTTTCATGAACAGTGTATCAATAGCACCATACACCTTCAAAGGCACCACAGATGGATTTATCACGTCATACAGATTTGCACTTAATTTCACCACTTTTAACATGTAAGTTCTTGCCTATGCTGGTATTTAAATAGATGCAACACAGATAGGCCAGCCTATACTTTTATTATTATAATTTCTCCCACATATCAATAATTATCTAGCCAAATAACCAGAAGAAATGGATGGAGAGAAGCAAAATAGAGGGTGATTTCAAAGAGGGAGGTAAAGCATATGGAATATGAGAAATAGCTGACAGGAGAATTATCTGTTGCTGTTTTGTTATTAAAAAATTTCTCAAGATGTTTGGTGCAGGAATCTCTATAGCAATAAAATGTCTATTTCATAGGGATTCAAGACTGGGATTATTTTCAACATTATCCCCTAATTATTAATATGTATTATTTTTGAAAATAGGAAAAATACAGAATAGTTTAAGACAAAAATGTAATCACCATGCCCCTTGTTATTGTTCAGTCACTCAGTCAAGTCTGACTCTTTGCAACCCCATGGACTGCAGCACGCCAGACTTATTAAAAGACACATGCTCTCACCCTCACATAATAACTATTAACATTGTTCTGTACTTACACTCAACCTCTTGTCTATGCATTTTATAATTTTTCAAAGTATTTACAAATCTGCTTATATCTCTGTAGTTATTTATAAAATAAAAATGAGATCATGTGATATATTAACCTTATATTCTGCCTTTTTCATTTAACATTATTTCCTGAGGTTGGTGGTGGTGGTGTTCAGTCGCTCAGTTGTGTCTGACTCTTTGCGACCCTATGGGCTGCAGCACGCCAGGCTTCCCTGTCCATCACCAAATCCCAGAGTTTGCTCAAACTCATGTGCACTGGGTTGATGATGCCATGCAAATATCTCATCCTCTGTTGCCCCTTCTCCTCAGGCCCTCAATCTTTCTCAGCCTCAGGGTCTTTTCCACTTAGTCAGCTTTTTGCATCAGGTGGCCAAAATATTACAGTTTCACCATCAGTCCTTTCAATGAATAATCAGGGTTGATTTCTTACAGGATTGACTGGTTGGATTTCCTTGCAGTCCAGGGGACTCTCAAGATTCTTCTCCAACACCACAGTTCTAAAGCATCAATTCTTCAGTGTTCAGCCTTCTTTATGGTCCAACTCTCACATCCATACACAACTACTAGAAAAACCATAACTTTGACTATGTAGAGCTTTGTCAGCAAAGTGATGTATCTGCTTTTTAATACTCTATTTCGGTTTGTCATAGTTTTTCTTTCAAAAGTAAGTGTCTTTTAATTTCATGGCTGCGGTCAAGAAAAATAAAGTCTGTCACTGTTTCCATTGTTTCCCCATCTATTTGCCATGAAATGATGAGACTGGAGGCCATGATCTTAGTTTTTTGAATGTTGAGTTTCAAGCCATCTTTTTTACTCTCTTCTTTCACCCTCATCAAGAGGTTCTTCAGTTCCTCTTCACTATCTACCATTACGGTGCAGCCACCTGCATATCTGAGGTTATTGATATTTCTCCTGGCAATCTTGATTCCAGCTTGTGATTCATCCCATCTGGCATTTCACATGATGTGCTCTGCATATAAGTTAAATAAACAGGGTGACCATACACAGCCTTGACGTACTCCTTTCCCAATTTTGATCCATGTCCGTCTCTAACTGTTGCTTCTTGACCTGCATACAGGCTTCTCAGGAGTCAGGTAAGGTGGTCTGGTATTACCATCTCTTACTATTTTTCAAAAATATTATATGTAATGTCATCAGAATATTCCATCTCATAGGCTTCAAGTATCTTAAAGATCACACAATTACCTTTTATTTAGAAATTTGAACATAATTTTGGGAGAAGGTAAATTTTCTCAAACAAGTTTTTATAAATGATTTTTATGGTATTTGATTTTTCCTGTAGCTCAGACAGTAAAGAATCTGCTTGCAATACAGGAGACCTGCATTCAATCCCTGGGTTGGGAAGATCTCATGGAGAAGAGAATGGCAATTCACTCCAGTATTCTTGCCTGGAGAATCCCACAGACAGAGGAGCCTGGCGGCTACAGTCTATAACATCACGGTCAGTCAGACACAACTGAGCAACTAACACTATTTTATGGTATTTAGATACTTGGTAAATGTAAACAAAGGACACATCCCAATCTAGGCACCATGGGATCAAGAATATGTCTGTCTTGTCTATAGCATGATATCTTTGGGGGCAGGAAGAATCCATGGCACAATATATAGTTATTTAAAGGAAGGAAAAAGAAGGGGTGGCTAGGCATTAGAATTTGGAAGATATACTTAGAGACTTGTACACTTGTGGATTCTAGGAAACTCAAGGACTATGAGTCTCCTCTGGATAAAATGGAAATAAAGAAGAGGCTGGCACACATAATAATGTTTTACTATCTCATAGATGGCATTTTTACTGAGTGTAAACTACTTCCATTTTGCAGCATGCAAACTAACTGGCAACACAGGAAAAGTCAATTGTGGTAATCCGATCCCCCAAATGCATAAGGGTTTATCAGATCCAGACAGTGTGGGAATAAGGTGACGCATCTTCAAGTAGATTTTCCAACTTCTTCTGAGCTGTCAGCTTGGGCAGGGTAGAATTTCCATGATTCAGCCTAACAAATCATAAAGATATCAGAGAGACTACCACAAATAGATCACTAATTGATGCCAGAAATACCGTTTGTTCTTTCTGACTGAAAAAGACAGTGATTCCAAAATTCAAGAACAGATCCTGAACAAATATTTTAAAATAAAATTTTGCCCACAGTTAGTTCTAGAAAGTTCCACTTGATTCAACCAGTCAGGAAATCTAGACACCTGCCTATTTTACCTATACATAAATTCTAGTTTTAAAGCAGTGCTTTACTATATGTTATCATTTTTGCAACGTAATGGCAAACAGTGCAAATATATTATAAACCCCCAATGTTCAGAGTAGCTAATAAGAAAGAGAAACAGCTGAGGAAAGTAGAAATTTGTGCTGTTCTTTATACTTAGAATCTTTCTTGTCCTTAGGGTATGGCCAGAAGCTGGTAACTTTTTTCAAAAGCTAACTCAATAGCAAAGAACATACTGGTGCCTCATTAGAAACAGGTAGCTTCTAATCTCTCCAGCAGGGAAAAAAGCACACAGTGTAAGAAAGTACAGCCCAGGAAGTGATTTGGGGTAGGGGACTGTTCTATATTTAAGAGACACATGCATGAGTTAAAGCAAAGAACCTAGACACAGAATAGCACACTGGGGTCTCTCTGCAAAAAACCTAAGTTACAACAACTTCAACTGACACTGCCAGAGGAACTAGGCACTAGAACAGGAAGACCAGAAAATTGTGGAATGGCCACAGACACCATCCGCTTCAGGTATTCGGGCTCAGAAAATGGGGTGCACAGTGATGCAGTAGGGCTCACTTAGCCAGTTTCTGCAGAGCTGCCAGGGGGTCAAATTTCAATATTTCCCTGCCTGACAATGAAGGTTTTGAGATGTGGGTTCAGACCCTAGGTTGGGAAGATCCCTGGAGAAGGAAATGGCAACCCATTCCAGTATTCTTGCTGGGAAAATTCCAAGGACAGAGGAGTGTGGTGGGCTACAGATCCATGGGGTTACAAAGAGTCAGACATGACTGAGTGACTGAACAACTGCCCTGCTTAAACTCTTCAAAGCTCCCCAATGACCCAATGGATCAAATTCAAGCATTTGAGACTTGCTGCCATTCTGCTCAACCTCCTTTCACACCACTCCTCCCTGTCTCTCACTAGAGCTCAAATGATTTCAGCTTCAGGAGAACATCCTCCATTTCCTTGTCTCAAATCTTCATCCCTGTTCTGCCTCCCACCTATGCACTCCTCTCCTCTCTACCTGGCCAGCTTCCAGTCTCTAACCAGGTCTCCAAATGCCCTGCTTGACCTCCCAGACTAAGTTGCGGTCTCCTAACATCAGTGTATGTCTCCTTGATTTCACTCCTCATTCAGGAGATTTCCTTTGAGGTGCCTTTAGATTCTAAGTTCCATGAGGGTATAGAACACTTCTGTCAATTCACCATTTTAATTCCCAGAGAGCATGGAGCACATCATTGGTGCTCAGTATTCATTTAAAAGTGGGCAGATAGAATGCTGTTCCTCTTTCAAAGGGATTCAGAAGAAAGACCAGGGTCTTTCTTGTTGAAGCTTTAGCCCCGAAGTCCTCTCAAGAGGTGACATGAAACAAGGGTCTCCCTAGGGGCCCAGCCCAACTGGGCTGCTCACTCTTACCACAGTGAACGGTTTCAATAAGCCCTAGTACTGTCTTCATTTTTAACTTGTAGATGAGCACCAGTTCCAAGCTCCAGAGAATTCTCAAATGAGTTGACCATGAAAAATACACTTGAAATTTCCACAGAGTCATAGCATTAAGTTCATTCAGACAAAAAAGTGCTGCTCTGTGGAGCGGAAGGGCAGCATATTTCGATTCTTACTTCATTCTTAACAGCATAGTACAATATAAAATTATATACTTTAGACACAAACAAATCCCAAACATAAACTTTAAGAGTACTTTTATGATCAACAGACATTTTCCTAATATCAATGGGACATAAGTAAACACATACTCTAGCAAATTAAATTGCAAGTAAAGTTCCTGATCTTATTTCTTTCTCCTAATTAACTGACAATAGGCTTCTTTTGTGCAAACGTGAACTACCTGGGGGCTGATAAATCAGACACTTAAGAGAACTTGGCAAGGGATTCTAGTCAGTTGCCATGGAAATGTGCATTTCTGACATTTCCTTTAATAAAAGTTATTATCCATGGGAAAAATAATTTTTTGATGCTATCAAATTGAAAAGAAGGAAACAGCCCCAAATGGCACATTTTAATATTTATGACTGACTCAAAATCTGCTTTTAAGTCTGAAGAATGCATATATAATAGAGTTAACCTATTTCTGTATAATTTAATTACTGGCCTGATTACATACTCTTGAGGGAATCCATATAGGTGTGTTTTGCATTAAATATTATGTTTTATGTTCTAAAATGAATAATGCATCCACACTGTAGGTGTGGGCTTTTATTTTGTGCTTTAGTTACACTATCAGGCTTTCCTTCAGAAATTCCACAACTGAAGATGCAAAATTGAATTCAGATAAGTAAACTGTCAAGGCCAGATAGTCTCCATTAAATGAAGAAATCTTGGATAAACCTCTGTGTCTTTTCAGTAACTGCTATTTTGTTTATGTCTCATCTTTCAGATTTGCATGTTATAAAAGCTGTAACATCAAAACGAAAATTATTTGGCTGACTGAAGTCATTCTTGATATTGAATTAACATTTAACAGAGGACACCCTATACTCATATTTGAACATCTATAATACAGCAAGAACTGACACATATTGGTGCTTTGATCTTCATAGAAGTCCTACAAATTAGATGTTCCTAGCTATTTTACAGAGGTTGAAAGTGAGAAATAAAAAGCTTGGCCAATGTGTTCTTCACAGGGATGATACTGCCAACAAGCGACAAAAATTGGTTCTTATGTAATGAGAAAATCTTCAATGTTACAATGGTTGGGGGCCATGCAAAGGCCAATCTTACCCCCATAAAATTTTATTCCCTGGTATTTCATTTCTCTCATTATGGAGAATTTCAATTCAATCTAATTTTTCTTCCTAGGTGGGCAATAGTGGGGAAAAAAAAAAAGTTTGAGAAATTCTGACCTAACCTTAGTAAGTGATGGACCCGTTCTTTATTAAGTGATATTTCAGGAATGCCTACAGGATAGGCACTGTGCAGGGGCAAAATATACAGTGGTGAACAAAACAGACATGAACCCTGGGGTTCCTAAAGCTTACAGCCCTAAAGGAGGATACAAATGTAAGCCAAATAACTACACAAGTGAATCTATCATCCCAGACCACAAAGAGTGCTCAGAGAGAAAAATATGCAAATCTGACTGAAAGGTCAGAAACTGACTCTTTCTAGAAGTGACTTCAGGTGGAAACCTGAAGGCCAAGAAAGCTCAACTAAGGCAAATAACTGTGAACAACAATGCTGGGCCTAGAGAATGAGCCAGAAAGACTGTGATGCTTTGAAAACAAGGGGATAAGAGAATTTCTCAAATTCCCTGATTTGAGAAACACTTTAATAGCTTATTTTCAATTAGCCCAAAGAGCATGAGCACCAGGTTGAAATCACAGTTTTATGGCTAATAATCTTGAGTGGTTTATTTCATCTTGTTGTACTTCCACTTTGGCAATTGAAAAATAAAGATGGTATTGTCCACACACAGCTGTCATGAGGCTTCACATGGAATTTATGGAAAGCACCTGGCACATGGTAAGAACATAAAAACTGGTTATGTACTATGATTGTTTATAATTATTATTATCAGAGTAAAACAACAAACAACAGAAGACTCCTGTGAATGACACACAGAACAAAACAAAATCTAACCTTGATTTGGAGGTAGTAATTGCACACCTATATTTATCCGCTACAACTGCTTGAACCATAATTATAAAGCTTTTTGCAGACAAGATCAGCTGCAGTCACCCACTGGGACCTTCTAAGCATGGTCATTTTCACAGTCTTGCATGATCCTCAGGTTTTGCTACATCTTGCTATTCTGCATTTCCCATCATGTTTTCTAACATAATAATCTCATAAAAAGCTCTATGAAAAACAGGTTGCATGGACAAATATAACGCAATGTCGGTCAACTGCATTTTGGGTTACAAGCCATCAACTGGATGACTTAAGTGGAAATATATTGAAAAGTTATGGAGCACCTCACAGGATCACTGGGAGGGATTGAGAACCAGGCTCAGATGTTTTGGATCACAATCCAAAGCACCACCACGGCATCTGGCACAGCTGTCCCAACCATCACCACACCGACAGCTACATGCTGCCACTGCCTCCAGTGTAACTACCCGTAGAGCCTGGGTGCTTCAGATTTTACCACTGCAACAAAAAGGGTCACTAGCTTCTGTTCAAATTCCAGAACAAGTGCATGTGACTGGTTGAGTCAATCACATACATTGCTTGAGGGATGGTATCAAGGGAACTTGGAAAGCAAGCATTTGCTATTTTCCTCTTCTTCGGGGAAGTTAATTCTGATTCTTATCAAGACTCATAAGGCAGAGAACTCCCTCCACCAAATATAGAAACACTGTTTTCTATAAATAAAGTAGAAAAGAATGTTTGCCTTATCAGTGTGTTCTAAATGCTTTGAGCAGGTACTTTATGAATAAAAATAATTGACCATGTACTCTTAATAAATGTACATTCATTTATAAATTAAGGATAACAGTTTAATACTACATTCGTTGCAGCAACCTGTTGGAAGTCACACACAAAAACAAATATCTGAGATATCCACTGAGGTAAGGAACTTCAGAAGTCTATAATTTAATTTGGCAGTTTGGCATCTGTTACTAAGATTCTCTCTTTTTCTGTTTTTTATTACGGTAACATTAGATACTGACTAAGCATTAGCAAATAAGTGTCAATAACACAGAAGTCACCCACTTCTTCAAAACTAGAGGGTGAATTTAAACAGTGTTATTCTGCTTGCTTTGGTTATAGAAGTCACAGGATGTTATTTCAGAGCCCAACAAGTTATCATCTCATTGAAAAACAATCATTAACTCTTGCTTTTTGAATACCTACTATGCAGCACACCCTGGAGGAGAGTAAGTGCTTTACATGGAGTTCTGGTTCAGCTGCTTTTTTTTTTTTTTTTTTTAATTTTCTTTACTTTATTGTGTTGGTTTTGCCATACAATGACATGAAACCGCCATGGGTTTACATATGCTCCCCCTCCAGAACCCCCCTCCCTCCTCCCTCCCGATTCCCTCCCCCTGGGACATCTCGGTGCACCAGCCCCAAGCATCAATCCTGGGCTGGCGATTGATTTCACATATGGTAATTAACATGTTTCAATGCCATTCTCCCATATCATCCCACCCTTGCCCTCATCCACAGAGTCCACGAGTCTGTTTTATACATTTGCGTTCCTTTTGCTGTCTCGCATGCAGGGTTCTTGTTACCATCTTTCTAAATTCCATATATATGCGTTAGTATACTGTATTGTTGTTTTTCCTTCTGGCTTACTTCACTCTGGATAATAGGCTCCAGTTCCGTCCACCTGAGTAGAACTGATTCAAATGAATTTTTTTTTAATGCTGAGTATTATTCCATTGTGTATATGTACCACAGCTTTCTTATCCATTCGTCAGTTGGGCATCTAGGTTGCTTCCATGTCCTGGCTATTGTAAACAATGCAGCGATGAACATTGGGGTACACGTGGCTCTTTCAATTCTGGTTTCCTCAGTGTGTATGCCCAGCAGTGGGATTACTGGGTCATATGGCAGGTCTATTTGCAGTTTTTTAAGGAATCTCCACACTGTTTTCCATAGTGGCTGTACAAGTTTGCATTCCCACCAACAGTGTAAGAGGGGTCCCTTTTCTCCACATCCTCTCCAGCATTTATCGCTTGTAGATTTTTGGATGGCATCCATTCTGACTGGTGTAAAGTGGTACCTCATTGTGGTTTTGATTTGCATTTATCTGATAATGAGTGATGTTGAGCATCTTTTCATGTGTTTGTTAGCCATTTTTATGTCTTCTTTGGAGAAATGTCTGTTAAGTTCTTTGGCCCACTTTCTGATTGGGTCATTTATTTTTCTAGAATGGAGCTGCAGGAGTTGCTTGTATATTTTTGAGATTAATTGTTTGTCCGTTGCTTCATTGGCTATTATTTTCTCCCATTCTGAAGGCTGTCTTTTCACCTTGCTTATAGTTTCCTTTGTTGTGCAGAAGCTTTTAATTTTAATTAGGTCCCATTTGTTTATTCGTGCTTTTATTTCCGATATTCTGGGAGGTGGGTCATAGAGGATCCCGCTTTGGTTTATGTCGGAGAGTGTTTTGCCTATGTTATCCTCTAGGAGTTTTATAGTTTCTGGTCTTATGCTTAGATCTTTGATCCATTTTGAGTTTATCTTTGTGTATGGTGTTAGAAAGTGTTCTAGTTTCATTCTTTTACAAGTGGCTGTCCAGTTTTCCCAGCACCACTTGTTAAAGAGATGGTTCAGCTGCTTTTACAACCTCCTACAGAAGAGAAAACCAAAGACCACTCATACAGGTACTGACTTGCTCAAAGCCACACTCAATTCCAGGGCATGCTTTCTACCTCCATGGAAATATCCTATCAGTTTTGCCCAAAACCTAAGAGGCAATTCAAAACCCTGAAAGACCCTACATGATAGTACAATGAGAAGCTCTGGAATCTTCTGATTAAAAAGTAAAAACTGAGGACATAACAAGTTATGACAAATCATGGAAGAAGCTCATATAATTCACTCACTGGTGCAAGGAGATGCACCCATTTACTATCATTTACCATCAAGAACATATTTAAGTGTTTTTGGAGTTAAAGACAATGTTACTAACAACCCATCATGGGACTCAAAATGCTAAAAATTATTGAGGGTAGTGAGACCAAATGAAAATTCTCTGTGCTGAGAATGGCAGATAATATAAAAGTTATCCTAGTTTATTGGAAGGGCATAGCTGCTTATGGTCATAAATTATAACCTCTGTTTTCACATTTCTGAGAAATGTCCATAATGAATAGTTTGAACCCAAGGTCCTGAGCTCTTAGCTCCAACCATATTACTTTCCTCTCAGTTTCTTTTACAAATAATTTCTCTTTCCCTGACTTTCTGCTTATGATATCACTCTGCATGCAACACCAGGGGTACAAACACACTGCCACCACCACCTGCTCCTTCCACCTGACTCCACTGGCCAACTGCAATTCCTCCCTCATTCTCACCGGCAATATCACTTACTTGGGAAGCCCGTACCAGACCATTTAAAGTAAGCTTAGGTACCCTTGAATAACCTTCCCCAGAGGCTCTGTTCTTCCCCTTTCTGAACCATCAACATGCTTTTAACTACTTATCCAGTTTTGGACTCTCCATAGCATGGAAGGTCAAGAACCAAGCTAATTTTCAGAAACAAACTCTTTAATAATAAATGCTCAACAAATGTCCAGTTCAGTCGCTCAGTCATGTCTGACTCTTTGGGACCCCATGGACTGCAGCATGCCAGGTGTCCCTGGCCATCATCAACTCCCGGAGTTTATTTAAACTCATGTCCATTGAATCGGTGATGCCATCTCATCCTCTGTCGTTCTCTTCTCCTTCTGCCTTCAATCTTTCCTAGCATCAGGATCTTTTCCAATGAGTCAGTTCTTCACATCAGATGGCCAAAATTGGAGTTTCAGCTTTAGCCCTGCCAATGAATATTCAGGACTGATTTCCTTTAGGATGGACTGGTTGGATCTCCTTGTAGTATAAGGGACTCTCAAGAGTCTTCTCCAGCACCACAGTTCAAAAGCACCAATTATTCGGTGCTCAGCTTTCTTTATAGTCCAACTGTCACATCCATACATGAACACTGGTAAAACCACAGCGTTGACTAGAAGGAACTTTGTTGGCAGAGTAATGTCTCTGCTTTTTAATATGCTGTCTAGGTTGGTCATAGCTTTTCTTCCACGGAGCAAGCGTCTTTTAATTTCATGGCTGCAATCACCATCTGCAGTGATTTTGGAGCCCCCCAAATTAAAGTTTCTCATTGTTTCCACTGTTCCCCATCTATTTGCCATGAAGTAATGGGACCAGATGCCATGATCTTAGTTTTCTAAACGTTGAGTTTTAAACCATCCTTTTCACTCTCCCCTTTCACTTTCATCAAGAGGTGCTTTCTGCCATAAGGGTGGTGTCATCTGTGTATCTGAGGTTATTGATATTTCTCCCAGCAATCTTGATTCCAGCTTGTGCTTCAACTTGCCCAGCATTTCACATGATGTATTCTGCATATAAGTTAAATAATCAGGGTGACAATATACAGCCTTGACATACTCCTTTCCCGATTTAGAACCAGTGTGTTGTTCCATGTTCAGTTCTAACTGTTGCTAGATGAATGAACAAATGAATGAATGAACAGCTGCTATAGTTACAGGCAAAGTATATCACAGTTATGTTTCTATGGCTTAAAATACCATATAAAAGCCCCCTGGTTGTGACATGGCAAAGGAAGAAAAAAAAAAGGAGACCTATAGGCAGACTCATTCAAGTCTTACCAAGCTTCAGGTTATGCCCAAACCTTTCTTCCATCTTGCGAACAATCAGTTCCCAGAACAAGTTGGCTTTGGCTGAAGCCACTATACTTTTCCTCTCCCTCATCTTCCCAATAAACAGCCATTTTCCAGCTGGATGCCTTTTGCCATGTCAGGAATGAAGACACACACTGGACTACTACAGACCAAGCTCAGAATTTAACCAGTTCCCCCACACCACCAGATGTAAGGCAGCCGTCCATGTCTGTCAACAAATGGAGCTCTGTGGAATCTGAACTGTCCTCACCTCTTCACATTTCATTTTTCAAAGGAATCTTTGTATCTAAAATGAATAGTTTGGAAACCAGAAATAGAGAATCAAAGTAGGTCAGTATGAATGATCCCATTCGAGGAGATTCCTTTCCTGGGAGGGCAAGGCTTGTCAGCGTTGTGGTGGCACCCCTGTTAACCACTGTCCCCATTTCACATCACACCGACTAAATTATGATGGAAAAAGCATTTTCCCAGAAGCCAAGATGGCACACAAATTGAAGGCAATGTATGCTAGGAAATGGCGACAATGTTTGTCAAACAGAGAGGGGACAAATTAATAGAGGAACAACAAACTCTGAGCTACCAAAGAAAAACAGCTGAAAAATGACAACCAATAGTTGCTTTGGCAGGATAACCACACTATTTCTGCTGACACTTTAGCCCTGTAATTTATGTAAGTCTACCCTTTTTTTTTAAATTTTCAATCCACTGCTTCTTGGCACCTGCACTTTAGCTACTGAAGTTCTCTTTGGCATCACTCTGTAGTAAGTAATCATGTCCCAACACTGGTGGTCAACCAAAGGGTGGATTCTTTATCAGAGGGTCCTTACTCCTTGACAGACCATTTCTATGTTAAAATTTATTTGCAGTGTTCCCTCTCCACCAAATACATTTTAAAAACCATTCCACAAATCATCATCTTTGAAAGTTGAAAGCTGCCAAAATACACGTTAATTTATCCATATCTTCCTGCATTATATTTTTAAATAACATCAATATGAAAGAGATATGCATAGCAACATAGAATATGAAGAATGAAAAGTGATATACAGATTTAAACTTTCTGTATGTTCACTATATGTCAATTAGATTTACTAAGCAAAACAGGCATACACACACAAAAAAAGCTGCATATATTTTTAGATTCAGATCAGCAAAAATGCCCAGGTTTAGCACAGCCAAGGCTAACCAGAGTACGAAAAAAGAAGCCCTCTCAAATCCTATTGGTGTATAAATAAGCACAATTTATTTATGACATAATGTGGTGAAATCTTAATAGACTGGCCTACCACTCCTACTGCTAGAAATTTACCCAAATGAATTGATTTACCCAAGCACCTTGGTATTTATGTAAAAGGGTGCCTAAGGCAGCACTATTTATGATCCAAAAAAGTCAAAATTCAGAATAAGGAGGAAACAAAATGGATTTTCTAAAAAAGAATCAGAAATCCTTAGAGCTACTGCTTGGGTGAGGTGCAAGGGGCCGTTCATAGTGATAGGAACAGGACTGGTAGGTAAGAGAAACAGCAGGAGAGGAGTGCCTTCATTTATTACTCTAAGGAAGTATTGCTACAGTCTATTCATCCTTCATGGTGTTTCAGAAATTTAACTACAGGAACTTTGAGCTACTTTGAAATTACTGTTGTAGTTGCAAGACAAAGACACTATGTAAAGACTGGACTAAATAGGTCCAGGCTTTCTTAAAAATACACACACATACACACAAAGAGGATTTCTTTAAAAAATACACACAAACACCACAGAGGCATAATTTATTTATAATATTCAAGTTTCAGGTATACAGTGATTCATAATTTTTAAAGGTTATACTCCATTTAAAATTATTATAAGATATTGGCTACATTCCTTGTGATGACCAATATACCCCTGTACACACACACACACACACACACACGAACACTGAGATGCACGTATCTTTTCAAGTTAGTGTTTTCCTTTTCTTCAGAAATAGAAGTGGGACTGGAATTGCTGGATTATATGATACTTTTATTTTTAGCTTTCTGAGGACGCTCCATACTGTTTCCCATAGTGGCTGCACTGATTTACAATCCCATCAATAGGGTACGAGGGTTCCCTTTTCTCCACATTCTCACCAACATTTGCTATTTGTGGTCTTTTGATAATAGCCATTCTGACAGGTGTGAGGTGATATCTCATTGACACACAAGGGTTTTAATATGCATGTATACCCAAGGTTACCAACACATTTTTAATCCACCCCCACATACGTAGTCTACAACCAATGTAGAAAGCCTTAACCCCATGGAAAACCCAGAGATACTAATAAAAATGAGATACTTTGTGTTCCCCTATGAGTCAGGCACATGCTAAGAGCTTTCCATGGCCACCAACTGAATGGACGGCTACCCACCACAGAAGTGACTCACTCACTCAGAATACATTTCCTATCATCACTTCATTTCTCGGCCTCTTTTGGGAGGGAATCTGTGCTCCCTCCTTTCACTTTTCCGATCTCTCCCTTGTTTATCCTGTTAATCTCCCCTCAGGCAACCTCTTTCTGATGAACATCTGGCCTTCCATTGCCTACATAGGTTCTTCAGTAAAATCTCCCTTTTAGGATTTGGTTTTCTCTTTCTGCATGCCCTCTCTTTTATTCCATTTGTTAACTGCTCCAAGAGGAAGCCTAAACTGTCAGCATACTTAGGAGGGGTAAAAAGTGTTATCTGACATCCAGAAGCTGGTCGGGCACTCACAGTAAAACTGTGTTAATCCCCTGTTGGACATAAATGACTGCACAGAACACTGACTTCAGACAAGGTTACTCTGAGACCATGATAAAGTGAGACCAAACAAGACGATGTCATAATTTTGTCTACGTACAGACAGTAATAATAGTAAGGACTCTGTGCTACCAACATAATACCAAAACAAACACCCATTCTCATGGTTAAAATGAGTGACCACCACTTATTTACCAATGA
The DNA here is from genome assembly GCA_007570785.1 of Antilocapra americana. NCBI lineage: Eukaryota > Metazoa > Chordata > Mammalia > Artiodactyla > Antilocapridae > Antilocapra > Antilocapra americana. The sequence continues at coordinate 41,008,421 of ML660201.1, read as the reverse complement.
CAATTCTATCTTCGAACTAGTCTGTCCTTCCTACAGATAAGATTTCTTGAGCTACTCAGTCATACCCACTTTCTCACAGCCTCCAATCTAGAGCAAAGCCCCCTTCCCTGAATCACTCAACCAAAGCCCAAATTCTATATTTTTTTCTAACATTCTCTTACTAAGACTCCCCATTTCCCTACAGTGCATGTTCTCTCTCACTACAAGTAATAAATTCAAAACGTTCAACAAGTATGTTCGTGGTGGTCACTGGCTGGCTGATTGATGCTAACATGAAAGGAAACAAAGCCTATGCTCTAAAGGAAAATGGGATGTCATCTTATCAATACTTTCAGCCCATCAACAGCCACTAACCCCCAATTCACAGGGCTGGGGCCAGATTTCAGCTCCTAAGATTCAGCATTCTGCCATCCCAACCACTAGCATTTATCAAAAACCAGAACTATGCCTCATGCGATTGTATCATTTTCCTATTTATTAAACTAGTACTGCAATTGAGATGTTATTATTCTGCTCCAAGATACATATTATCTACCTAAAGGATTTTGTGACCTGCATTTTACTTACCATTTTTATCTTTGAGCAACTGTCAAGGTAAAAAAATATACCTCCAGGAGCATATGGTGGTCCAGTGGTTAAGACTCCACTCCCAGTACAAGGGACGTGGGTTCAACCCTTGGTTGGGGAACTAAGGTCCCACATGCTATAGGGTACAGCCAAAAAAAATTCTTTTAAAGCTAGATGCATTTCTACAGGGACTTTCACCAGTGAAAAGATGAAAGTTTGCAGAGATGAGAAGACAGGTGAAGGCACTATGGGTATGAGAGAAGGGTCTCCACCCCACTTCCATGCTACCTTCCCAGCTGGTGGTCAGAAAGAAGAGCATACAAACAACTCCCTCTACAAGTCCTAGGCCCAGAGGCTCTCTCATCCATCTCCATTCCTAACAGCTTTTGGGTAACTCCCACAACCTTACGGAGGACTCACCCAAATCCTCTGATCTCTTCTGACTTTCTCCAGCTCCAATTATCTTTTTGTTTGCCCTGTTGCAACATGTTCGCAATTCCCCTCAAAACTTTGTCAATCCCAAAAACTAACTCCATCAAACCTTTACGCTAATACCCTACGTTTTAACTTCACCTTCCATCCTCATCCCAACACATTATCAGCCCCCTGGGAATTTCCTCACTTGCCCTGCTTCGATTCTAAGTGGCTTATCATACCTACTCCTTTGCAAGGACCCTCACATCCTTTGTTCTTCTCATCTCATAGCATTCTTAAGTTTACATACACACACTGTATACACACACTGTATAGGTACAGTGTGTTCCGCTACAACATGTGTTTTCAAAAAAGCAATTAGTTCAGATGTGACTGGTAAACAGGTGAAAGAATTCAGTAGAATGTAGAAGCCGGGTTGGTCCATAAGCAATTTTTCTGAAGCAATAGAGAGTAACAATACAGGAGTAGATTTACAACCTCCCACAGGAAGACAAGAAATGGTTATCAGCTTGATTAAAGCCTTTCCAACTCTATTTTTTAAAAATTAAAACAAACAAACAAAAAAAAACCTCATACATGTCCTCCTCCCTGCCCAGAGTCATACCCCAGGCTTACCTGGCTCTCAGGTTGTAGCAAGCCATATTTCTTCCTATGCCCTCCTTAACACAAGTCTTACCAACTCAGTTCTATTTCTATGTGCACTGCTTCAGCACCCCAAAACAACCTCTCCATCTCTCTTTTTTGTGCTTTTTTATTTCCTGAGACACCAACAATAAAAGAGTTGTTTATAAAGAGGTGGCTCAGTTGGAATATTCATACCATGTTGGCAGCAGTGTAAATTGGAATGATCATCCTGAAAAACTATTTAGCAATATCTACTAAACCACTTTATAAACCAATAGTGCCACTCAAGAAGAATGAATGAAGATGTCCACCAAAAGACATATATAAGAATATTCAGAGCAGTTTTACTTATAATAAAAAAAATTGATGTAATATACAGCACAAGGAATACAGCCAATGTTTTATAAAAACTTCATGGAGTATCATCTATAAAAGCATCAAATCACAGTGTTGTACACCTGAAACTAATATAACATTGTAAATCAACTATACTTAAGAAATAAAATAAAAGCTTAAAACAACCTAAATGTCAACAACAGCAGATCAGATATCAAGCATCAGTTCAGTTCAGTCACTCAGTCGTGTCCGACTCTTTGCGACCCCATGGACTGTAACACTCCAGGTTTCCCTGTCCATCACCAACTCCAGTAGTTTACTCAAACTCATGTCCACTGAGTCGGTGATGACATCCAACCATCTCATCCTCTGTTGTCCCCTTCTCTTCCTGCCTTCAAACTTTCCCAGCCTCAGGGTCTTTTCAAATGAGTCAGTTCTTCACATCAGGTGGCCAAAGTATTGGAGCTTCAGCTTCAGCATCAGTCCTTCCAATGAATATTCAGGACTGATTTCCTTTGGATGGACTGGTTGGATCTCCTTGCAGTCCAAGGGACTCTCAAGAGTCTTCTCCAACACTACAGTTCGAAAGCATCAATCCTTCGGTGCTCAGCTTTCTTTACAGTCCAACTCGCACATCCATACATGACTACTTGCAAAACCATAGCTTTGGCTAGACAGATCTTTGTTGGCAAAGTAATGTCTCTGCTTTTTAATATGCTGTCTATATATTCACATGGTTACACAATAATAAAACAAACTACTAACATGCACGGGCACATGGAATAATTTTGTAGACTTGATGAGGAGAGAAGACGCCAAACACAGAATACAGAAGTCCATATATATATATATATATTGCTACAAGGACTGGCAGGACTGTGGTCAACTTGAGGGGATGTAATCAGGAGGTGCACGAGGGTCTGTGGTAGACAGGGAATATCCTATGTCTTGATCTGAGTGGTGATTACATGACTGTAAACATTTTTTTCTTTTCTTTCTTGCAGTTTTTTTTTAACTTATAAAATACACATAGCATAAAATTTACCATCTTAACCATTTTAAGTCTACAGGTCAGTGGCATTAAGCACATTCACAGTAGTGCAACAATGATCATCATCCATCTCCTAAACATTTTTCATTTTTCCCAAATTGAAATTACATACTTCTTAAAAATAACTCCCCATATCCCTACATTCCAGGCCATAGCAACTATCATTCTACTCTGTCTCTGAGAGTGGACTACTCTAAGTATCTTATATAGGCAGAACCATATGGTATTTGCCCTTTTTTGACTGCCTTATTTCACTGAGCACAGTGGTCATGTATGGATGTGAGAGCTGGACCATAACAGAAGACTGAGTGCCAAAGAATTGATGCTTTTGAAGTATGGTGTTGGAGAAGACTCTTGAGAGTCCCTTGGACTACAAGGAGATCAAACTAGTCCATCCTAAAGAAAATCAATCTTGAATATTCATTGGAGGGACTGATGGTGAGGTTGAAGCTCCAGTACTTTGGCTACCTGATGCGAAAAGCTCACTCACTGGAAAAGACCCTGATTCTGGGAAAGAATGAAGGCACGGGGAAAAGCAGACAACAGAGGACAAGATGGTTGGATGGCATCACCAACTCAATCAACATGAGTTTGAGCAAGCTCCAGGAGATGGTGAAAGACAGGGAAACATGGCGTGCAGCAATCCACGGGGACGCAAAGAGTTGGACACGACTGAATGACTATAAAACAACAAACAACTTCACAATCCACCCACAATGTAGGTTGTGTTAGACCTCCTTACTTTTTAAGGTTGAATAATATTCCATTATATGGATATACCACTTTAGCTTATTCATTTACCTGTCTATAGACACTTGTATTGCTTGTATCTTTTGGCTATTGTGACTAATGTCTCCTGAAAGAGCCTCTGGCTGGACTTAAATGCCTGCTTGGGCTGTCCATGTTTTCCTGGTGGGGGGAGGGGAGGACACCAATTATTGCTTTTGTTAGTGCTTTGGTTACAAATATGCACAGATATTTAACACTCCTAATTTTATTTAGTTACATAGATTTCTATTTAGTTAAATAGAGATTTAACTAGTCCTATTTCCCCGAAAAGTTCCCAATACTTTTAATGCATGACTTTACAGAATGTCATTTAAAAGACTTCATGTATTTTGTTGTAATACTTAAAATATATGTTAACATTTACTTAGAATATATTTACCAAGTGCCTATCATGTTCCAGGCAATGTTTCTGTTTAGTCAGACTACAACAGTAAACAGAACAGACCCAAAAGAGTCCCCCACCTTTCTAGAGGCTAGGTATATAAAAATATCTATGTAAAAATAGATTTTTTAATATATTTATTTTCTTTACATTATTGTGTTGATTTTGCCACACACTGACATGAATCCATCATGGGTATACATGTGTTCCCCTTTCAGAAACCCTCTCCCACCTCCCTCCCGATTCCATCCCTCTGGGTCATCCTGGCACACCAACCCTGAGCAACCTGTATCATGCATCAAACCTGGGCTGGAGATTCGTTTCACATACAATAATTTACATGTTTCAATGCCATTCTCCCATATCATCCCACCCTTGCCCTCTGCCATAGAGTCCAAAAGACTGTTCTATACATCTGCATCTCTTTTGCTGTCTCGCATACAGGGTTATCATTACTATCTTTCTAAATTCCATATATATGCGTTAGTATACTGTATTGTTGTTTTTCCTTCTGGCTTACTTCACTCTGGATAATAGGCTCCAGTTTCATCCACCTCAATAGAACTGATTCAAATGTATTCTTTTTAATGGCTGAGTAATATTCCATTATGTATATGTACCACAGCTTTCTTATTCATTTGTCAGTTGATGGGCATCTAGGTTGCTTCCATGTCCTGGCTATTGTAAACAATGCAGCGATGAACATTGGGGTACACGTGGCTCTGTCAGTTCTGGTTTCCTCAGTGTGTATGCCCAGCAGTGGGATTGCTGGGTCATATGGCAATTCTATTTCCAGTATTTTAAGGCATCTCCACACCGTTCTCCATAGTGGCTGTACTAGTTTGCATTCCCACCAACAGTGTAAGAGGGGTCCCTTTTCTCCACAGCCTCTCCAGCATTTATTGCTTGTAGACTTTTAGATGGCAGCCATTCTGACTGGTGTGAAATGGTACCTCATTGTGGTTTTGATTTGCATTTCTCTGATAATAAGTGATGTTGAGCATCTTTTCATGTGTTTGTTAGCCATTTTTATGTCTTCTTTGGAGAAATGTCTGTTAAGTTCTTTGGCCCACTTTTTGATTGGGTCGTTTATTTTTCTAGAATGGAGCTGCAAGAGTTGCTTGTATATTTTTGAGATTAATTGTTTGTCCATTGCTTCGTTTGCTATTATTTTCTCCCATTCTGAAGGATGCCTTTTCACCTTGCTTTTAGTTTCCTTTGTTGTGCAGAAGCTTTTAATTTTAACTAGGTGCCATTTGTTTGTTTTTGCTTTTATTTCCAATATTCTGGGAGGTGGGTCATAGAGGATCCTGCTTTGGTTTGTGTCGGAGAGTGTTTTGCCTATGTTTTCCTCTAGGAGTTTTATAGTTTCTGGTCTTACATTTAGATCTTTAATCCATTCTGAGTTTATTTTTGTGTATGGTGTTAGAAAGTGTTCTAGTTTCATTCTTTTATAAGTGGTTGACCAGTTTTCCCAGCACCACTTGTTAAAGGGATTGTCTTTTCTTCATTGTATATTCTTGTCTCTTTTGTCAAATATAAGGTGTCCATAGGTGTGCGGATTTATCTCTGAGGTTTCTATTTTGTTCCATTGATCTATATTTCTGTCTTGGTGCCAGTACCATACTGTCTTGATGACTGTGGCTTTGTAGTATAGCCTAAAGTCAGGCAGGTTGATTCCTCCAGTTCCATTTTTCTTTCTCAAGCTTGCTTTGGCTATTCAAGGTTTTTCGTATTTCCATACAAATTGTGAAATTATTTGTTCTAGTTCTCTGAAAAGGACAGCTGGTAGCTTGATAGGAATTGCACTGAATCTATAGATTGCTCTGGGTAGTATACTCATTTTCACTATATTGATTCTTCCAATCCATGAACACGGTATATTTCTCCAAAATTCAACATCCATTTATAGTAAAAACCCTCCAAAAAGCAGGAATAGAAGGAATATACCGCAACATAATAAAAGCTATATATGACAAACCCACAGCAAACATTATCCTCAATGGTGAAAACTGAAAACATTTCCGCTGAAGTCAGGAACAAGACAAGGGTGCCTACTCTCACCACTACTATTCAAAATAGTTTTGGAAGTCTTGGCCACAGCAATCAGAACAGAAAAAGAAATAAAAGGAATCCAGATTGGAAAAGAAGAAGTAAAACTCTCACTGTTTGCAGACGACATGATCCTCTACATAGAAAACCCTAAAGACTCTACCAGAAAATTACTATAGCTAATCAATGAATATAATAAAGTTGCAGGATATAAAACCAACACACAGAAATCCTTTGCATTCCTATACACTAACAATGAGAAAACAGAAAGAGAAATTAAGGAAACAATTCCATTCACCATCAAAACAAAAATAGTAAAATACTTAGGAATATATCTACCTAAAGAAACAAAAGACCTATATATAGAAAACTATAAAACACTGATTAAAGAAATCAAAAAGGACACAAATAGATGGAGAAAAACAGATATTTTTAATGGGACAACTGGTATATATATATTTTTATTTTATATGTTTATTTTTAACAGTTCTCCCACTGCACTATCAACTCCATGAGGGCAAGGTCTGTCCTCTATCAAGACCCAAGCACAATGCTGTACACACAAAAGGTGCTTCTGCCACCCTTTAAAAACTTGGAAGGCACTTTCAGCCAAGCTTCAATTTTACAAATAAAAGATGGTTTGAGACGTGACAATAGCCTCCCAAATCACACTGTTAGTGAGTATCAAGCTGAATGGAATTGGGGTCTCCAGGTTCCCCTCTAGGACTTTGCAAGTGCAAAGCAAACTGTAAGAACTAAGGACACTTGTGTACAACTGTTGTTTGGTAGCTTAGTTGTGTTTCACTCTTTGCAACCCCATGAACTGTAGCACACCAGGCTCCTCTGTTCATGGGATTCTCCAGGAAGAACACTGGAGTGGGTTGCCATTTTCTCCTCAAGGGGATCGTCCCAACCCAGGGATCAAACCAGCATCTCCTGCATTGCAGGTGGATTCTTTATCACTGCACCACTTGAGAAGTACAATACTTTAGTACAAAGTCTAACACCTTTGCTCAGAGATCCAGCTAAGAAAAACTAAAAAGCAACAACTAGCTAAAACAATCAAAGAAGATGTGACAGTCCTTGCCAATTTTTCCAGAAGGTTTCTAGTCATTTATAATGCTTGCTAATAACTTAAGTAGAACACATAACATTGATTGAGATATCTCCAATGATAAACAGAAAATGAGAATAAGCTCCATTGCTTTGAAACAGTGCTCATCACACTACTAACCCTTGTATTTGTAAAATAACTTTAGGGGCTTCCAGGTGGTGCCAGTGGTAAAGAACATGCCTGCAATGCAGGAGACTTAAGAGAGACAGGTTTAATCCCTGGGTCAGGAAGATCCTCTGGAGAAGGGCATGGCAACCTACTCCAGTCTTCTTGCCTGGAGAATTCCATGGCCAAAGGAAGCCGGCATGCTACAGTCCATGGGGTCGCAGAGTCTCACATGACTGAAGATATACTGAATTCATGAATACTATTTGAAAGCATGATAAAGACCATTTCAAACCCAGTAGTGTGAAATTAGGCAAGTCAGCATCTATATACCATTATAGTAAGGTGCTTTTAAATTTTTTCAAATTATTATAGAGTAGTAGGATATATCCTTGAGATCCTTGAATTCACAAAGTCATTAGGCAGGGGAAAAAAAGACCTTTATAAATTATGCATACCAAAATTATGTATCTCAGAAAATATTATCTTCTTCACAGAACTAACTATACTTAATATGTGTGTTTTTAAACCATTTTATTGTTAAAGTAGGAATAGAAAGGTAAGCTAAAGTTTGTGTCATAAAATTAAAGTAATACTAAATGGCATTCAAATGTTCTTTGCCATTTCTCTCAGCACTTCCAAGATATGTACTACCTCTCACATAGATTATTATAATAGCGTTTAGGCATATTTCACCCAAGTGAAAATAATAAAATTAAAATTAAAGTAATAACAACATCTGTCATGCGTTAAGGAAAGCACCATGCCATGAGCTTTGTTCATCATCTCTTAATCCTCACAGTAATTCTAAGAAGTAGAAACCATTATTACCTTCATTTTATAGATGTAGAAACTGAGGCTTAAGCATACTCAAATCACTTGGAGTTCAAAACAGGAAAGTGCAATCCCAGGGTTCATGTCTTTAACACTGTACTATATACATATCTACTGCTTCTACTCTAAATTCAAATTTAGCTCTCTAAAGCACGGTTCTTCAATACCTTGCATGACTCCTTGTATATGAAGAAAAAATTATTTCACTCCGCATTCAAAGCTCTTCCTGTCCTGACCCCAAATCAATCTTCAAAACCTGTCTCTCACACTTCAGTCACTGAACAGAGCATTTTTCCCCTAATATATAACAGATTTCCCAAACCCTTCACCTGTGTGCATACTCTTCTCTTAGGAATGCCCCACCAATACACCTCTTCCTGTCAAAAACCAGCCCATTTCCCAAGACCTATCTATAAGCCACCATCTTGTGGCATTCCTTCAACCAACCAGGCACATGGTATATACATAGCAAGTCTGATCAGAATATTCAAACACAAGGCAGCCAATCAGAAATCCATGAGAGTCCAAGACATAACTATACACAATACATTACAAAGTAAAGTGGATAAACTTGAGGCAATTATGCATGGGTTACAGTTATGACACATTTATCGGTATTAACATATTTCTCTATGTGAGTCACAGAAAAAATAGGTCAGGTCTGACAGGTTGAATTTTAGCAGTCATTCACCACCATTAGCTGTTCTCTTCAAAAATATAGAATGCTTAAATAAGAAATGAAAATCACTCTAAAAAAATTTATCTCTTCAGTTGCCAAATCGAGCAGGGTCTCTCTCAGGGAGATTTCTCTTAACAATCTAGAATTTCTCTCTTTTTATCTTTCAGAAAGCATTCACCTATACTCCAGTGGCCTCCATTCCAGAGGAGCTATGTGCATGTATCAGCTCTGTTGATGCCTGGGACTTTATCCATGTGCACAATTCCACTGGGCACAAGCAGAAATAACATAACTCTCAACGAGCAACCCAAAGAAAAAAGTGAAAGTGAAATGGCCAGAGCCATGATATGGCTTGGCCATCCTTTATCACCTCACAAAGAGAACCCTACCCACCACCAGTAAATGCTTACAACTGTCCTTTACACTGGGGAACTTGAAAACATGTGGAAAGATATGTGCAAAATCAGAATGGAGAGGAACCCTTTAGGGATAAAATATAAAGTTGGAGTTCATCGATGAAACTGGCAAAATTGGAAGGAACAAATATGCCCTGATAGCCTTGCTGCTTGACAATGAGAGATGGTCATCTGAAGACACTGTGGTGGTAAATGCTGCTGGAAGAAGACAGACAATAAACACACAGAGAAGTCTACAAGGAAAAATAAAGCATGAAACGGTAATAGAGACTACAACAGGGGGAGGAAAATCATCAAGGAAGCACTTTCTCATACTACAGCACTTGAGTAAATACCCAAAGGAGGTGAAGGAGTTAGACATGCACTGAAGAAAAAGTATTCCACACAAAAGACACAGTAAATACAAAGGCCCAGAAGCAAAAACAAATGTGACATATCCAACAGAGAGTTTAGTATAAAGTGAGTAACAGAATATAAGGTTAGGCCATTTACCAGAACCAGATTATATAGCACATGGCTGGACACTATAAGGACTTGTTTTGTTTTTAGAAAATTTTTATCTTGCAATACTTTTGGATTGGTAGAACAATTAAAGCTGGTTCAGAGAACACATCACTCAATTTTCCCAAACAGCAAACATCTCACATAACTATGGACAGTTGTCAAAAGCAGAAAACAGCATTAGTACAATAGAATTAATTAAACTCCAGATTTAATCCATATTTCACCACTTCCCCCACTACTGTCTTTTTCTGTCCCAGGATCCAATCCAGGACACCACACTGCATTCAGACATGTCTCCTTAGTCCGTTCTGCCCTGTGACAGCTTCTCGGTCCCTCCTTGTTTGTCATGCCCTTGCAGTGTAAAGAATACTGATCAGGTATTTTGTAGATTATCCCTCAACATGGGTTTCTCTGATGTTTTCCTTGTGTTTAGTCTCGAGTTATGGGTTTGGGGGAAAATATCACAGAGATGAAGTGCCCTTGTCATCACATTCCATCAGGTGATGATATGATATCCACATGATTTATTACTGGTGAAGGACTCTTGGCTTTTATTCTAAATGAGATGGGAGCCACAAGAGAGTTTTGAGCAAAGGAGGGACATAGTCTCATTTTTAAAAAGATCAGTCTTGAGGTGCGTTGAGAACAGTTTGTAAGAGGCAAGAAACATGGAACGCAATCAGGAGGTTATGAATGATTTGGGTGAGAGATGATCATGCTGGTTTAGGCTAGGACTTTGGCAGCTGAGTTGGTTTTTTTTTAAAAAAAAAAAAAAAGAAAGAAAGAAAGAAAGGTTGAATTCTAGATTATAACAAAAGGAGAACGACCAAATTTGTGCATGTGCATATAAGATGTAACAGAGAGGCCAAGATAATGGAAAGATTTCTGTCCTGAACATCAGGCAGGAGACACTGAAGAAGACCAAGGAGATAGGAGGAATTAAGAATCTAGGTTGCACTTATTGCATTTACAATGCCTGTGAGCTACATAAGCAGAGAGGTGGAGTAGCAATTGAACAGATGATTCTAGAATTCAAAGGTGATGCTGAGGTCAAAGATATAAATTTGAGAATCATCAATAAACAGATGGTATCTAAAGTCATAAACTGAATGAGCTTACCCAGGGACTGAGTGTTGAGAAAAGAGAAAAAGTCGGACATTGAAAACTAGTTGATGAGAGTTAGGGTTTTATTTTTCAATTTCCTAAGTTGGAAAAATTAAAAGCTGGCAACTCTTCTGGCCATCTTCAAAGGTTTGTGGTATATATTTAAATAATAGGACATGTACTTACTGTACAAAGTCCTGAGAGAACCCTAGGTAACATCTCCAGCCCCCTTCACTATCTTCAGTAGTTTTTCAAAGATTTTCTTGGAAGGCAGTATTTTTCTTGGACTGGAAGTTTATACTTTGGAGAGGAAAGAGGAGGTATGATTTTAAGGCATGATTCTAATATTTTACCCCCTATCTTCTTTTTTTTTTATTAAACATTTTTTTTATTCGTTTTGCCAAACAATGACATGATATCACCATGGGTTTACATATGCTCCCCCTCCAGAACCCCCCTCCCTCCTCCTTCCCCCCGGGAAATCTCGTTGCACCAGTCCCAAGCATCAATCCTGGGCCGGCTATTGCTTAGACATATGATAATTAACATGTTTCAATGCCATTCTCCCATATCATCCCACCCTTTCCCTCATCCACAGAGGCCCTGAGTCTATTCTATACATCTGCGTTCCTTTTGCTGTCCCGCATGCTGGGTTCTCGTTACCATCTTTCTAAATTCCATATATATGCGTTAATATACTGTATTGTTGTTTTTGCTTCTGGCTTACTTCACTCTGGATAATGGGCTCCAGTTTCGTCCATCTGAGTAGAACTCGTTTTCAAGCTTTAGTGTGAATCAGAATATTAAACTTAGAGGACTTGTTAAACATGGATTGCTAAACCCAGCCTCAGAGTTTCTCATTCAGTAGGCCTGGGGTGGGCCAGAAACTTTGAATTCCTAACAAGGAATTAACTGATATCAATGCTGCTTATCTGAAGACCACATTTTGACAACTAGTGCTCTCAAGAATGTCCTTATGTCAAAGGCATAGCTGAAAAGATTTGTGTGGACACTAATCTCTTTTATTTACTTCCAGCAGGGCAATGATTGATGGTCAACAGTGCCTGCAAGATTTTACCATATGATTTGCAAATCCAGCCCTAGGTATTTACTGTGTGAATCATTTTCCAACCATCCAGAACTTCCAGGAATTCATGGACACCAAACCACACACTTTTGAAAGCCTTCCCTAAAAGGAAAGCTTAAGAGAAGCCCAGAGGATATGAAGTAAAGACACTCAAAAATAAATTCAACAATTACTTCATAGCAACGCTGTCAAACTTTGACATCACCAAAGGCCATATGAAATCAGCTACAGCAAAACCTAAGTAATTCAGAAAAAAGACAGCCCAGCCAAACTGTGGGGAAAAATGTCTAATAAATCTTACTATTCCTTTTAAAAACTATACCACAATTGAGGACTAATAAGAAAAAGAAAGTTCAGTTAAAATTGTTCTACATTATTAAATACATTATTTTCTATTTTCATTATATATTTCATTATTTTCATTATTAAATACTACATTATTTCATTATGTTCTACATTATTAAAATTTTTTTCTAAATTATTAAATATAAATTACTCTACAGTATTCAATAGAAATTCAGAATTATGTCATCTATTCAGCCAAGTTTACATTCATAATTTAACGAAGTAAATATTTAGTGAAAGCACATTCTGGTCAAGGCACTGTTGTAAAAAACTAAACTATCCACTTATCTCCTGACACAGTGATGTCTATGGCATGAGCTGCCCAGTGTTGTAACACATATATATATCATACTAAACACAGAGGTAAAACAGACCATTACACAGGGGAAATCAGTCCTGAGAAAGACCTGTAATAATGGAAGGGCATTCCAGGTGGAAATATAGAAGACATCAAGTTTCAGAAAGAGAAAACAGCTCAGGGAATTTGGGGGGAAGGCTGTAAAAAGTGCCACAAGTGGCAGATGCTCTTGGGAGTATAGGAAAGGGTGAGGCTATTAAAGTGGGAGGGAGACCCCCAAAGGCAACCCATAAGAATGTAGCCTTCACAGCACTTTAAACAAGAAGTAAATGGATAAAGCTTTACTTTAAATAAGAAATAGAGTATCCCTGTCAGAATGCAGAATTTAGGCATAAAGAGAGTAATAACACATGTCAAGTATGAAAACTTTCCTGAGGTTCACACAATATGATAGAAAAGATAATGACAGAAATCAAACGTTTGATTGCAAATATTCTTACTTGTTTCTCATAACCAGGTACTAGGCAGGAGTGGCGGAATTATTCCTAGTTGAGGCTCTAAATGCTGCCTTAACAAAGGATTCTAATACAGCAACCTCTATTAATAATCACTGCCAAAAACCAGCAAACTGCTTAATATTCTCTAATGAGAGACCCTAGACTGCAAGGAGATCAAATCAGTCAATCCTAAAGGAAATCAATTTTCATTGGAAGGACTGATGCTGAAGCTCCAATACTTGGACACCTGATGCAAGGAGCTGACTCACTGGAAAAGACTCTGATGATGGGAAAAATTGAAGGCAAAATGAGAAGGGACGACAGAGGATGACATGGTTAGACAGCATCACCGACTCAATCGACATGAATCTGAGCAAACTCCAGGAGATAGTGGAGGACAGAAAAGACCAGTATGTTACAGTCCATGAGGTTGCAAAGAATTGGATACGACTTAGGGACTGAACAACAACGATCAGTAGGAATGCAATGAAAACTTAAACAGAAACTAAAGAAATTGCAGTTCAAGTCCAGACAAATCCGAGTGTCAAGTTCTATGGTATGTGCCTTTGTTTCCACTTGAGTTGGCTTGCACATGGTATCTCTTCAGAGGTAAGATCCATGGATTCTGTGATAGCAGGACAAAGGAGCCAGCTGTGGTGGAAAACATCAAGCCTGCTTACAGAGGCCAACATACAAAACAATTGGACCTGTTTGAAAGTATTTATTTAAAAAATTTATTCCAGTAAGAAATGAGCATCAAGGGCCAAGAGAAAAAGAAAGTACATTCTAACGAGGTTCTCAAGGGGCCATCTTCACAGCTACCACGTGGCCCAGGCTACTCCTACTGCTCTTCTTCACTTAGGGACTACAAGAGTTTTCTAGTGTCCAGCATGCTGGGGACAGTCAGAGCAAAGACTGTCCTGGTAACTATGAGAGCACCTCCTCTCGCTCTCAGAAACATCCCAGTTCCAGTTTGGACGATGTGTGGTCACTCTCCTCATTTATTCTCACCTAACTTCAGGCAGAATGATACTTGCTACATGACTACAATGCTCGATTCCTTCCCAGCCAAACCTTTCTTTGGCTTCCACTGTGTCGGCATCCAAGGCCTGCCCTGCGAGGCTCATTCCTGCACCTTCCCTTCTATGGGAAGCCCCCAGAATGCTTTAGTTCCTCAGGGGTGCTGGAGACTTCTGCCTTGGGCTCTCACACATGCTGTTCCTGCTATCATGAATGCTCTTCCCCATCAACTCCCTTTCCCTGTAACTCCCAGTCAGCATGTGGAGCTCAACTCTAAAATCACTTCCTCAGGAAAGCCCTCCAGGACTACTTCTTCAGACTGTGCATGTGCCGTTCTACTTAAAACACCTCATGTGCAACTAAATACTTGGGTGGGTAGTTGTTTGATATCTGTCTCCACAGTACACAGCTCTCTCAGGGCAGGAACTGTGACGGGGTTTGCTCACCATTAAATCCCCAGTGGCTAGAAGAGTGTCCTCCTCATGGTAGGTGCTCAATATTACTGAATAAATGAATTCACTTATCTAACCACATGTGGAAAATAAAGTCCTCATTTGTAAACAGACTTCATTTCTTTCAATGGTTTAGTGCTGAATAATTTCCCACTGATGTGCTTATTAATCACCACAAATTTAATGGCTTAAAACAACACAAATCTTCTATCTTATAGTTCTAGAGACAAGAAGTCCCAAATGGATCTTGCAGATTGTAAGAAAGGTGTCAGCAGGATCGTTGAAGGCTCTCAGTGAGACTCCCCATCTTTGCCTTTTCAAGCATTTAGAGGCTGCCTGCATTCGTTGGCTCCTGGGCACATTTCACCTTCAAAGCCAGTAATCACATTACTCTAATATCCTCCTCTATCATCACATCTCCTCCTCTGAGTCTAACTTTCTTGCCTCTCTCTTTCACTTACAAGGATCTTTGTGATTACCTTAGGCTTACCTGGATAATCCAGGATAATCACCCTATCTCAAAATCCTTAATTCCGAGACATCTGCAAGACCCTTTTGCCATGTAAAAGCAACACTCTCAAAGGTATCAGAGGACTAGGCTGTCCCCATCTTTGTTGGGGGGCATTATTTTGCCTACAAATGGTTTTAAATGTACTTCTTTCCCTATAAGAATACTAACAACAGCATCAACAGAAATGAGGATCTATTACAGTTCTGTATCTTAGAGAATTACTATGAAAACTCACCTATAGACAAGGCAAAGACTAAAATAAAAATGAAAATCAACACTTTCATTATTTTGTTGGAATAACTTCTCATGTACTGAGCATCTCAGATGATTTGCTCTAGTAAAGCAACTGTCCTAATAGCCAAGTGTGATTTAAAGTAAAACGGCACTGTACACAATTTAAGAGAATACCTTCCTGTGAGCAGGTTTACATACACACACACACACACACACACACACACACACACACACACACACACACACTCTCAACTGTGTAACTGGAGGGCAGAGAATTTAATTCAGTTAAACATCGTAAGTTTTATACCAACACAACAAAAATGTAATTCCATGAGATAGACTATAACTGACATCAAAGGTCTTAACACACAGCTCTTAATTTTTAGACTATAAACCTTGGAATTTCTAGGATATTCTGGGGGTTTAGCGAATTAAGACAGACTGGTTTCTGTTGGGATACAGGTACTATGACAAGAATCAGCAGCAGCATTTTCCCCATTGTCTTGAAACAATTGATTCTTCCTGATCTTTAGAGTTTACAGTGGAACAACTGCTTTAACAAAGTCTTTTCTGTCCAAAACCGTTCAGTGTATGCCACCTCGCTCCTGTCTCAGGGAACCAAGCATATTTAAGACCACTCAATGCATTCTTGTAAGATCTGGTCTCTTTCCTTAAACCTATTGTGTACTGAGTTATATTCAGAAGAGTTCCTTCCATCCAGGCATCTGCTTATCCATGAAGAAAAGCAAGCTGGATCTCATCCAAAAGCTAAATTCCCTGACTTTTTGTACTTACATTTGGCTTTCTCCCACCTCTTTTATTTTATTCTTACCTTATGCATTCAAGAAATATCACTGAGTACCTACTCAGTACCAAACTAAGTCAGTCAGTTCAGTTCAGTTGCTCACTCCTGTCCAACTCTTTGCAACCCCATGAATCTCAGCATGCCAGGCCTCCCTGTCCATCACCAACTCCCAGAGTCTACCCAAACTCATGTCCATCCTGTCGGTGATGCCATCATCTCATCATCAGTCATCTCATCGTCTGTCATCCCCTTCTTCTCCGGCACCCAATCCTTCCCAGCGTAGGGTCTTTTCCAATGAGTCAACACTTCGCATGAGGTGGCCAAAGTATTGGAGTTTCAGCTTCAACATCAGTCCTTCCAATGAACACCCGGGACTGATCTCCTTTAGGATGGACTGGCTGGATATCCTTGCAGTCCAGGGGACTCTCAAGAGTCTTCTCCAACAACACAGTTCAAAAGCATCAATTCTTCGGTGCTCAGCTTTCTTCACCATCCAATTCTCACATTCATACATGACTACTGGAAAAACCATAGCCTTGACTAGACGGACCTTTGTTGGCAAAGTAACGTCTCTGCTTTTTGATATGCTGTCTAGGTTGGTCATATCTTTCCTTCCAAGGAGTAAGCGTCTTTTAATTTCATGGCTGCAGTCACCATCTGCAGTGATTTTAGAGCCCAAAAAAATAAAGTCTGTCACTGTTTCCCCATCTATTTCCCATGAAGTGATGGGACCAGATGCCATGATCTTAGTTTTCTGAATGTTGAGCTTTAAGCCAACTTTCTCCCTCTCCTCTTTCACGTTCATCAAGAGGCTCTTTAGTTTTTGCCCAGGTGTAGCCGTTTTGTGGCTTCTATTGTCTTTCCTCCATAGCAGGTATCACTCCTAGCATTGCTAGATACTCACTATGGAGGAAAGACAGTAGAAGTCACAAAACGGCTACACCTGGGCAAAAACTCAACAAGAATTTCAGATAGTTGCCAACTTAAAAAACAATAACACTAGTAAGGAAACTTCACAGTAAAACAAGGATTTTTCTGCTACTCTTAAAAACTGGTGAGAACTGAGGAACAGCTGTCCTTTTTTGATATGGCACATGGTTTCTGGGTTTTCTGTAGTCCTCAGCACTCCCTTATGCCTCCCTGGCACTGAGCCCAAGTTCTATCATCATTTGTCATATTTATGCTGCTATTCCTTTCTACTGATCTGAGCTATCAGCCATACATGATAATCTAAATTTAACTTTTAATTAATTAAAATGTAAATAGCAACTAATCATTTAGGTCCACAGTTATACTAGCTACATTAAGTGCTCAGTAGCCACATGATGCTAGTAGCTACCATCATAAACTAGGCAGATATAGAACAGTTCCATCATCACAGAAGGTTCTGCTATCAATAGTCCATTTCATTCTTTACATCACATACTTACCTCCTACAGACACACCAGTTTGCAAAGTCCTGCTATAAGATGATATGAAACTGCTTGTAAAGGAGAATCCAAGTGAATCTGGGAATTCAAGGAAGACTCCCCTGTGGAAGTAACCACAAGGCTGGGATCTCAAAGACAACCAGTGCTGCCAACTAATGTGCCAACATTAGCTGATTAAAGATAGCTGGAGAAAAAGTAATCTAGGTAGGAAGAACAAAGCATAAAAGAATATAAAGTGGGAATTTATCCTTATGGAAATCTTTCCTGGTGATCTTAGCTCACTAATATCTCCTTACTAAAAAATCCTTGGTTAATTAGCCCATATTGCAGTAGTAGAGGGCTACTACAGGTAAAGTCAGAGCTTCAGATAACACTACCACTTTAGAAGCCATCTCCCTTTGAAGGGCACTTACCCAGAAGATCAACTTTTCTTCCTCTCTGTTTTAGGATGATAATTTCCAACCCTGAGACTATCAAGGCCCTAACTGTGAAGACCATCTGCTGAGCAGCCTGTTTCCACGGGAACAGCAAATGCTCTTGCATGGATTCCACTGTAATATTTTTTTCTTTCTAAAGGACAACGACTTCTCTATGGAGGAAGGAATCCTCAATTTTTTTTTTTTTTTTTAGAACTTGCATCCTCTGTTAAAATGGTGTGCTTTGGGAGTTGTTTCAGATCCCATGTGCTAAATGCCAAGCTTTTCCTAACAGCTTCTCAAGTCCTAGGGCCTATTTTTTTTTTTTTTTTTTTAATTTGAGGCATTTTTCAGACCCCTGTGGTAAGAATATGGAAGCAGGTCTGATCTTCCCATAAAGGGAGATGGAGACCTTATTTTATGGTTCCATGCAACTAACCTCTACTGAATAACAACTTTTCCAAAGTTTCATTAGTTTTGTATAAGAATAGAGAGAAATATTGTAAATGACTTAAGTACTGCCCTAAAAAGCTCACAGGCCAGAAATACAACCAGACTTGTAGCCAAGCATAATCCTTCTTATCAGTGCAAAAAGAGACATATGTCACAGGTGCTAAATGAACAACCAACAAATGTTGGTAAAAACATCAAGGCAAGTCAACATGTAAACTCTACAGGAGAACCATCTCTCATATAGCTCTTCCACTGACCTCTCACAGGAGATCCAGGTACAGTTTTTGAGGCAAAAACCAACTCAGCTTGTTACTTCCCAGCCTAAGCCATTCTGCCCACTCCTACATCCTTGAGACCAACAAAAGTTAAGGTTGTATTCCCATCAATAGACTCCCAAACCCACAGAATACCTGCGTGTATCTAACGCTCCATTTTATACTTCATTGATCTGGTATTTTTCCAGGGTCAGTGGAGAGCTCCCTCACACCACCAGATGACGGCATCACCCTTCCTGGACTCCACATGTGTTTATTGCAAGAAGAAGCAAAAATCCTCCATACTCGAGCCCTTCCAGTTGGTCTGTCTAATACTTTCTTGTACTTTCATCTTTGCTGTGAAGCAAACTTGTTAAAAAAATTTATTTTTCAGGTGCCACCATGGATAAATCTGCCTTTTGATCAAGGAGAAAGCATACGTGAAACTGGGAAAGGACACGTTTTCCCTTTTCTGGGAAGGTTTGGAGGATGTCAGTCACTGTAAAAATCTTTTCTTGGGAATGCCGTCCACATCTGCAAACTGTTCCTGTAAGGCCTATGTAGAAATCCATTTCAGAGCACAGCTTTGCTCCATGATAGGCAATCTTCCTTGAAAAACGCCAGCCTTGGCCTCCTCAGCTGAACTATAAAGTCACGTTGCTTTCTTTTTTTCTATGACAGGACAGAAGGAAGTGATTCACACACCTGAATTCCCTAAGAAATGGAAAATGTCTCACAGAAGAGTGTTTTGATAGCTTTTCTTTCTTTCGAAGTCACGATGTACATGTGAGTTTCAAGGTTTCCTTATTCAGCACACAAAGGAAATTTGAGACGGGATAATGATGATGTGAATAATACATCATTTATATGATTTCTGCCTTTGCATTCTCCCCCTTTCTTTGCACTCTATCAAAAGCAAGCATGTTTCTAAATTATAAGGTAGATTAAACAAATGTATAGTTTCTGAAGACAATATTACCATGCTTGCAGCACTAGTTAGGTGTGTAATGTTGTCCAACTCCTCAACCTCTCTTACACCTAGATCATAGGGGCCCCTCTCCTGGGCCACACACTATAAGGGGTGCTACACAGAACGACCCTCAATATGCAAACTTTTTTGTTTAAATCTCATAATGAAGTTGTGTTTATTTATTTATTTTTCAATTTGGTGACTGTCTGAACCAACAAGAGGGACTTGTTAGCGAAACTTGGCCTCCAGGCCAGAGGGTGCCGAGTTGAGAGCATGTGGCAGGATGAACCAGCCTCTGCCACTGGGAACCGAGAACAAAACGCATGTCTGGATATACTGAATCCCCCAGGTAATTCTGCTCCCTCCCTTCCTCTTGCAGGGAGGATGTGGTCTGAGAGGCGCTTACAACCCCTGGAAATCCTGAATCAGACAAGTGGGACCTGGAGACAGAACCAGCCCGCCCCACCTCCTATCACGTCCAGCCCCAGCTGAGCCACGCCACCACACAGGCTCACAGGCCACAGGGCTGGCCTTGGAGAGACTGAGGCTCCTGCAGTCTCCAGCCACTGTGCTGAAACTCCCAAGAGAAAAGGCAGGCACAGCTTAATTACACCGTTAGCTTATTTGGATATTTGGTCTGTGTGGCTCCATTAGCATTTGCCCTGGCTCCACTAATGGTAGGTAGGGCAGCCTGCCTCAGGTTCCCTGTCTAAAAATAAGAGAATTCAATTATTAAACTGTTCTACAGTTTAGACCTGCTCTAAAAAGTCATTATATTTTTCACTTAAGTACTTCAAGGTAAAGCGAGGTAAAAATTGCAATTCAAGGTGTCAGAAATAAATAAGATTTACTTTTCCAGAGTTATTCCAAGAAGAAATCTTTGAATGAATTGCAGCTTCTGGCTTGCCCTTTCCTACCTCTCATGCTCTATAAAAAGAATGTCATTAAGTAAAACTACGGTTTGAAATGCTTTGGGATACACACACACAAAAGTACCACAAATACCACACTGTAAAATTCTCCATGTGGTATAAGAATCACAGTTTCTCTCTCGCTAATGATCAATTGCCAATTAACTTTTAACCACCTTTTCGCACCAAAGACTTTTCTTTTCTAAAATACACAGAGAAAAAAACATGGAGAGATTATTTCAAGACTCAGCATTCAAATCATATTTTTAAGAGAACAAATAAATGAAAGTTACGTCAAAAGTAACCAGACTACAAACAATGAGTCATGTTTACTATTTTTATTTAGGAACACTGACATAAAAATACTGAGAGATGTCAGTTGTGAAATATTAATCTGAATTTTAATTTTTTCTGTTTTTTTTTATACTAATTACAAAGACAGATGTGCTTACTATGCATGCTGCTTAGCCCATAAGCACAGTATAAGAAACAGCTTTCCCCTTCTGATCAGAGCCATAAATAATGTTTCTATATTATGTCTTATTCCCATATATCATGGAACTGGTTGAAATGTATCTCTGGCTACTGTAAATCATAAATACAGTTAAGTGGAACCTCCTCCTTAAATGTAGAAAACAAGTACATAGCAATGAAATCTAGAGTAATACATGATTTGAGTGTGAGTTCCTTCATAGTCCATTTTAATTGATTTATACAGACAGGAAAGAGGGGGAACATTAAACCTTTTAAGACCTTCCCAAGCTCTCCTAATTAGGCCAGTCCTGCATAAAGAGCTTCATAGTATTAGAAAATCTAAGAGCAATGAAATAAAAATGAGATAAATTAGAGGAAAACATACATATTCCAACACCTGTTCTCAAATTCTGTGCTTCTAGCAAAGGGAAAGTTATAGGTAATAGACACAGTTCTGTGACCAGGTTCCTCACTGGGCCACAGAATGGTATTTCTGAAATTTTGGTCTATATTTTACCTTTATGAAAGAAATCTGTGAAACAAGCCAAAATCATCAAAGAGCCCAGAAAAAGCCATGCTTGACATGAGAGTTTATTTAACAGAACATTAACTGAGACATGTAAAGTAACCAATCTCTGCCAGGACTAAAGGTATTAGTTTAAAAAAAAAAAGTAAATTTCTAATCTTTATTTAATATGTTCTCAGAATCTTTGTGTCTGGTAGGTTAGTGAGTAAACGTGAAGGCAAAAAGTAGTAAGTAAGCTTGTTTTAGATTCTAAGTCAATTATAAGACACATCTTAATTTATATCTGCAAAGAAAAATTTGTAATAACACCATCAACTGGGAGATGCATCCGAAACTCAGAGACACTAAATGTGTTTAAAAAAAAAAATAATCCATCAATACACAGAAAATACTTCCAGTCATTAAACTTACAAAAACTAGAATGAACATGTTTATAATGATCACTTAGCAATAATTTGTAAAATATATGAAGACATGAATGACTCTATAAACAACTCTGATAGGAAAGAGAAATGAAGAAAAATTTTATACATGTGTTCATAGAGACAAACAGTCCCCCTCCATCAAGCCTCTCCCCTACAAATCAAGTTCAGCTTTCTCTCCCACCTCAGAGTTCCTACAATACTGGCAGTAACACACTAGTTTTATATGCATACACATATCCACTTATATATACCCTCACCCACACGCTAGAGCAGGCGTCAACAAACTAGCACACAGGGTAAACCAGGCTGCCAGTTTTGTAAACAAAGTTTTGTGGTTTTTTTGATTAATTTATTTTAATCGGAGGCCAATTACTTTGCAATACTGCAGGGGTTTTTGCTATACACTCACATGAGTCAGCCATGGGTGTGCATGTGTCCCCCTTCAGTCATGCTCATTTGCTTACACACGGTCTATGGCTGCTGTGACCACACTACAACGGCAGCACTGAGCAGCTCCAAGAAACTGAATGACCTGCAAAGCCTGAAACATGTTATCATCAGACCCTCTAAATAAGAAAAAGGTTGCTGTGCCCTGTGCTAGAGCACAAGACCCTAGAGGGCAGGCAGGGGCCATATTATGAACTGGTCTTCCTCTCCCAGCAGAGATTCTGGCACCAAGTAAAAAGCAGCTGATGAATGCTTAATGGTAGATTTTAGAAATCTAAGAGTAGCACGCCTTTAAATCAAGCAGAAAAATCTTCTGAAGACTAATCTCCATTTCTAGAGAAGCTCTTCGCCCTGCTTTCTATCCTTCCTTATACAAGTTAAGATTCAGTATATAAATCAGTCCCACACTAGTCATGCTCTCTGTGCTACTCTAGATAAGAAGATACCAAATAGAATTCAACATAGCAGTAAGCACACTGTAGACAGCACACAGAACCTCAAGCTGATGGCACCGGGATTGCCCACCGAGTTATCTGAGGAGGACGTGGGTGCTTACTGTGTGCAAAGGCCCTGTGGCAGGAAGAAGGATGTGCAGCCAGGGCTGCTTACCTTGAGCTGCATGAAATACTGGGACAAGGGTTACTGTGACTAGGTCTAACAAAAGGCAAATGGAAGAAAAATGCAGTCCTTCGGGGCCCTCAATAGGGAAGAACTGATAGGATTTGTGATTGAAGAAAAAACGAGAGAAGAAATAGGTGAAAGTCCTCGAGGTAGATTTTTAAAGAGAATATGAATTTCAGTAAGAACATCTTCCACAGCGAGAAAGGAATGGAAGCATGAAGACAGAGACACAACGTGTACAATATTCTATATTCTCCAAATATTTATTGAGTGCCTATTCTTGTGCCAGGCGATCTGTCTAGGAGAAAGGCCAAGTTCTTTTTTAGAGGCCAAAAACGGTCTTTAAAGTGGACTTCACATTATCATCACTCTAGTGTAAACAGAGCACCGTGAAGGTGAGGAAAACAGTGGGAGACAAGGCTTAACAGGTAGACTGTGGACCTAACTGTGTATGGCAGGCTGGGCCACAGAGGCTGGAGTCTTTTCTAACAAATATTTTAAAACATATAATTATAACATATATATATTTAATATTTTACAATACAAGCTCTACTCACATTTTAGGGTGCTAGAGATCACTCTTCACACTAATCTTTAAAACCAATTCTATTCATAGCAGAGTACAGAGCAAAATGTGAATTCAACTCAACTAAGAAATGTACCACTACTCATCCTCAACTGTTTGAACTTGATCATTTGATCTGTTTCGAGGTAAACAAAAGGAACCCAGTATATGTTAGTATAGCAGCCAGCACTGCTGGCTATGGAACAGAGGTTATTTCCAAATGACTCTACATGCACACTCCACATAATCTGCCACCCCTATATTCATGTGTGTGTGTGTCTCAACACAACAGATGACACTACTGACAACTAACGTCGAATACTTCTTTGCTGAAGAGGGTTGACCTGTGCACTATAGAGTGGTCAGCGCCAGCCCTGTCCACTACGCACTAAATGCCAGCAACACACACACACACACCCCACACTCCAATAAACAAACTGCATCCGGTCATTGCCAAATAACCTCTGGGAGGCAGAATTATCTCCAATTAATCATCACGGCTCTAAATTTAATAATCCCATTTTCTATTAATAGTAAAAAAAAAAACATATTGAGATTTACAAACAGCCACTCACTATTTCAACCATGTTTATTAATTAATTCACTTAATTCTCACAATATTCCACTTTAAAGATGAATAAATAATCAGAGAAATTAAGTGTCCTCTCTAAGGCCACACTGCTAGTAAGTGGTAGAACCCTTTATTGAACTTAAATTCACTGACGTCAGACCCTTAGCTCCTGACGGCTGCGCCATTTTGCCTTTCTGTAAGTGCACAAAACTGACGGCAGTAGACTGCATACAGGCTCTGTTTTTCCTATTCTGTGACCAGTGCCATGCAGGGGAGAGGGCACACATTTGAGGTTGTATCTGCAAAGCAGAAGCTCTTGATCTTCTGGAGAAGATCAGGAGTAAAATCCAACTACTGAACCCAGGCGAGCAGGAGCCAGGCATGGATCACTTCCATGACAGAGGTCATAAACACCCATACAAGTATGACCATTTGATGCCGACAGGCTGAATATGAGCTCTACAAAACTTTGTTCTGTCTAAGCAAGCACTGCCTCAGTTGGAAACACGCATTCAATAGAGACCCTGCAAGGTGCAGAGAACCAAAAACAGGCATAAAAGTAAGAGAAGAGAAAAAGTAAGAGATGAGATCCTTGCTTTTTAAGAAATCTGAAGTATCATGAAAGAGGCAAAGCATACAGCTACAAAACGGCTTCAAGAAAACTTTCAGCACATCAAACAGTAATAACTAATTTCAACTAAAAGTGAGGAGGACCCAAGTTGATCCTATCGTAAATTAGCATTATAGAATACTTTTCATGGAAACAGGGTTTTGAGAGTAAGTAATGAATCAGGTCACTAAAATGCTGTGGACTAATAGTGCTTAAGAAGTTTATTAATAGATGTTTAAATGACCTGCAATTCACCTATCAGTTTATTTATAATGAATACAGTTTTCTATTATTTTTGAGACCTGTTTGTGCTCTTTAATAGGATAAATGTTTCCCTTAAGCCCCAGTTTAATCTGTTAATTTGTTAAGCAAATCCTATGCAAAGGCAAACTTTTGCCAAGCCCATACAAACTGATGCAAATTTTAAATCAATTAATTAAGCTTCTACTTGAGAAATAATTAAAAACTATTAAACCCAACAAGGAATAAAGGGCAGAGAGAAGAGGACTTCTCAGCCAGCCTTCACTCCACAGTAGAGTCACCAGGGCTTACTTTCTAGTGAATCTGATTTAATCAGATCTGGGGGTGGAACTTGCATGCATTTTTAAGTTTCTGGGATAGTTCTCATGAGCCCCAGGAGTGAGAACAATTTAGTTAAGGGAAAGATATTACAAAGAGGGAATCAGAAAACACTGGGTACAGCCCATGCATGCTGTAGGCTCTTGCACTCCAAAGTCTATCAGCTCTTCTACGAGCTCCTACTTCAGGACCTTGAGCATCTTACTTCCACTCTGATCTTTGACTTCTTCATCTGTACAATGAATATGTTCAGGGGAATAAACTCATTTAAAGAGCTTAGAGCATGTGTGCATGCTCAGTCACTAAGTTATGTCTGACTCTTTGCAACCCCATGGACTGTAGCTCACTAGGCTCCTCTGTCCGTGGGATTTCCCAGGCAAGAATGCTGGAGTAGGTTGCCATTTCCTTCTCCAGGGAAACTTCCCAACCCAGGGATCAAACCCGGGTCTTCTTCATTGGCCTTCATTGGAGGGTTCTTAATCACTGAGTCATGAGGGAAGACCAAAAACCTTACACCACTCCTTGAAAGTGCTCAATATATTTAGTAGTTATCACACGCTTTCCAGAAGAAGTGAATTGAGTCTTGGTCTTGATAATAAAAATGAATCTATGTGCTTCTGTCTAATAATGTATTAATTCCTATCAATTAATTTCTTAAATGAGAGAAATTCACAGAATTCAATTATATGCAGCATGGATTTCCTGTTTATAATTAACATGCAAGTGAAATATCAAATTTTGTGTTTGCCCCTTAGGTGTCTGGTAACCAACAAATGTATTACTCTTTGCCACTTGAACCTCTGAGGCCTCTGATCTACATCTAACAGCACTCTCATCCTTTCCAACAATTACACAAACATTTGCACCATCCCCAACTGCTAAGACAAAGATTCATTCTCATCTACATTCTTCCTTGCAGTAATTAATAGTGCAAACACAAGAAGTAAGTTCCAGGTGGGGTTAAATTCTTTACAATATTAGTTATAACACCCTAAAATAATTTATAATGGAAATTCTGAGATGTTCTTCACTATGGAGCACGTCGGTCCTAGGCACTTCGACAGAACATGTGTTCATGAGTGCATACAACTGTATGTATGCAATATGCATACACAGAAAAGGGTTCTGTTCACTTAACTCAAATTTATTCAGAACAGTTTTATGTTATTTATTTTCATGAGTTTTAGACAAGATCTTTTTTAGCACATTACAGAGGCCTGGAGGGGCTTTCTGCATAAAAGACAAAGCCAAGCACTGTTAATGCAAAGTATAGTAACCCAGTGTTTTGAGAAACATGGCCAAACATACTTGAATATGAAGCCATCAGGCAAAAAAAAAATCTTGATGTCTAGACCTGAGAAAAAAATGACAGTTGAGTTCTCGTTATCAGGAAATTTCTTTCTACCTTGTGGCCACTTAGTCCAGCATACCTTGATCATACACACTATTCCACAAAACATGTAGGATGTGAATATTTCACATCATTCATGTGATGGTAAAACGAAAGGCATGAGAGATCAAATCTGTAGCCTTTGCTGGGCCACTTAACTGTGTAGACACTTCACCTTCCTAACCTTCAATCTGTTTATCAGAAAACGTCATAGAAACAGTATCTATCTTGTTCAGGTTGCTATGAAGATCAAATGAGCTAACATGTGTAAAATGCTTGGCAGAGTCCCTAGAACAATACACTCAATACATATTAACAATGATTATTATTATCTGCTTTATCTGATATTTCAATTATAAACCACACTCACAAAATCTGCATCAAATTTCTCAAAAAGGCTAACCAAATCAGAGTACAATGCATAAACAATGCTAAAAACCTAAGCTCCAAAAATAAACTAAAACTAAGGCCCGTGCCATGCTGAATACTATGAAGGAGAAAGCAAAGAGAAAATGCAAAACATGAAGCAGAAGGTAGCAGCAGATCTGAGAGTCATGTTAAGAAAATCACAACTCTTACAACTTACCTTAAGGAAGTATGAGAATTTTAACATCCTTGGGGTGCTATTTGGGGTTCAGAAAGAATCTTTCACTAGAATACTATAGAATACTATCTCAGAGGCCTTACCAAGATTTCATCTTCAAAAGATAGTATGAAAGAGCGAGAGAAGACTCCACTCAGAAAGTGGCTTCTCACTACCCCTTACAAATATAAACATATTTCAGGTAGTTCAGGAAGCTGTACAGGAAGCCTCCTCATTATATTTTTAAAAGTTCCCTTTCCATCATTAAAAAGGCACACATTTCTAATAGGTAAACATCCTTCAGTTGAACAAACTTGAAGCATGACTATTCCTAAGTAAAGTTGCCTTCATTTTCCAAAACTCCTGGGCACACTTAAACCAACGTGTGAAATTCCATGAACTCCAAGCAGTGGGGTGGCGGGTGGGCAACAGCTAAAGTGCTTGAGCTTACAACAGTGAGACCCAGTGAAAGACAGACTGACAAACCCACAGACCAGCAAATCTTAATGCCTAATATCACAATTTATTTTTA
This sequence comes from Antilocapra americana, assembly GCA_007570785.1. Lineage (NCBI taxonomy): Eukaryota > Metazoa > Chordata > Mammalia > Artiodactyla > Antilocapridae > Antilocapra > Antilocapra americana. The sequence goes on along the minus strand of ML660201.1, from coordinate 40,980,423 downwards.
ATAAATAGCCAATCACAAATTTACTAGATCATGAAGGTGACTTTAAAAGACCACTTAATATAGTCTGCCTGGAAAGGGAAACCATCTGAAGGTGCACTGCCATCTAAATGAGTAATATTTCAGTGATCCCTAACAAAATTACATATAAGTAATGGCTGAAGACACTTCTTACCCTTCAGAGAAACTAAAGAACATTCTCTACTGCCTCCAGATATCCTGACAGTTCACCATTGCAAGTAGGTTAAAAGAACAACCCAAATGTCCAATTGAATTTTATCTGGCTAAAATTCAACTTAAAATATGAAAAAAATAACACATACTAATATTGTTCAGACAGTATTGTTTTTTGTTTTGGGGTTTTGTTTTTTTTTTCTAAGTTAGCTCTAGTGAGAAAAATACTATTTCAACTTACGCTGATATTTATCCTTACAACTGACACAACTGCTTTATTTTAAATGGCTTGTAAAATGTTACAAGAATGGCCTTAAAATCGATTTAATAACTGATCTTTCCTCTCCAAGAGCATGGTAAAAGCAATGTCCAAAAAGAAACCAGTCAAAAATAAAAAGGAAATCTCATTCAAGGCTGCCACCTAGTGGGAAAAGCAGGTGGCTGTTTTTGGATGGTGTGCTTAAAATCTCAATGTTGAAGCTCAGAAAAAAACTTAGTTCAGTGTTTTCCAAAATATGTTCCTTGCTAACAGGATTCTGTCATCAAATACATTTAAGACATGCTCGGTGAAATACTGGAAAACATCTTTACTGCAGAATATTTCACAGCCTAGAATACACTCGATCGCAACAGGAATCTTCAGAGAGAGATGTGGCATTTCTCACAGGCATTTGATCAAGAAAACTCTTTACTTGTGGATGCCTCTCAACTCCACACAGAGCATTGGAGTGTCACAAAATCATGTTTATGAAATGCTAATCCAGTCCATCTGAGTCACCAAGGAAGCCTGCCTCCAAGACATTTTACGCATGAGGTCTCCAGCGATGTATGTAACTTGTCCTGGTTCCCAGCACTGCGTACAGCCTGTCAAGCCCAAAACCAGGTCTGTCTTTGAAACCTGACAGGTAAGTGGAAGTGATCTGAGAGTGATAGACTATAGGACGCTCTCCCTTACCCCTCTTCTCTGACGTTCAGTTCAGTTGCTCAGTTGTGTCCAACTCTATGAGACCCCATGAACTGCAGCACACCAGGCCTCCCTGTCTATCAGCAACTCCCAGATCTTGCTCAAACTCATGCCCATCCAGTCGGTGGTGCCATCCAACCATCTCATCCTCCTTCGTCCCCTTCTCCTCATGCCTTCATTCTTTCCCAGCATCAGGGTCTTCTCAAATGAGTCAGTATTTCAAATCAGGTGGCCAAAGTATTGGAGCTTCAGCTTCAGTATCAGTCCTTTCAATGAATATTCAGGACTGATTTCCTTTAGGATGGACTGGTTGGATCTCCTTGTAGTCCAAGGGACTCTCAAGAGTCTTCTCCATCACCACACTTCAAAGCATCAATTCTCGACTTTAAAATTCTATTATGGAAGGCTTGGAGACTTCATTTAAAGTGCATATTAGGCTGGAAGGATATTTTAGTGCACTTAAATTCTGATTATAAAACTTAAAGGAGTATTCCTCTTTCAAGTTCTGATGTTTATTTTTAAATCTGGGTATGGATTGATCTTAACATTACATATCAACATGAGTGGGTTCATCTCTATAAATTTTATTATTTTTAAAGTTAGATCTTTGCAGGAACAAATTTGAGTGTGTAAACCTTATTTCTGATGTCTCCCGCACACGTCCCATTTGAGTCATATGCCTGAAGGACAACCACAACACCTAGTAGTGATTATACAGATCAAGTATCAAAGAATTACAAGCTAAAATAATAAGATCAAAGGAAGACAGGCTTACATACCTTCCCTATCCCAACTACAGCAAGCACTATGTAGAACAGTAACGACAGAATTAAAAAAGCAACTTCACACTACTGCTACAAATTGTCCTGAAAATCTACTACATATTTTCATTTGGAAATAAATTTTTAATTTCAATAGCCAAAAAAAAAAAAAAAACACTGTAGATGTTGTGTTTATTTGTATCCCAACGAACCTATGGAGGACTTACCGTACAGCTCGCTTGTTCAGGTGATGCTGGTTAAGGGGCCTCAGACCCACATCTTATATGGACAGCCTGCGCCACTGTCAAATATCCTAACACATAACTCAGTATTTGTCTCTGCTGTACCTTACCAGCTGCTTATTCTAAGGAATTACTTGTTCACCAACTCTGGTTCCACAGCCCACTCCCTTCTCTCAAGATTGAAAAATGAAATAATAATAACATAAAGGAAATTTTTAAAAGGTAATAAAGGAACTTGCTTGATATGCTTAAAATCATTTTCACAATTATATAGTCTTTCATCACTGTTAGTTCCATATTTAGAGATGTTTAAGTTTTATATTATTTAAAAGTTTTCTGCGAGATTTCCCGGGGGGAAGGGAGGAGGGAGGGGGGACCTGGAGGGGAAGCATATGTAAACCCATGGTGATATCATGACAATGTATGGCAAAAACAATAATAAAAAAAAAAAAAGTTTTCCTTTATCAAAAAAAAATTGTTTTCTTATTTTTAAAAAAGGAGAGAAATTGCTCTCAATAACTTTGGGCACAAATCATTTTCTGTATTAAGAGTTTTCTCAATGAATAGACTCCAGAAGCAGAATTACAGAATTCAAAGCCTAAGATTCATTTATACTGACAAGCTTTCTTCCTAATTTACACCCAATGTGAGACTTCTCATCCTTTTCTTACGAACAGGAAGCTTGAGAGTACTCTGTAGGTGCAGATCCCCGCTCGCTGTAGTCCAGGACCAACATGCACAGCAACTGGGAAGCTCTGCAGATACTCAACTCTGCAGATACTCAACTCTGCTTACACACTCAGACCTGAACATAAAGAATACTCTCCCATACACGACATGCAAATTCTAAAGACTCCCAAAACTCAAAAACTGTATGTTTCCAACAAGGACTTGAGCTTCCATTAGAAAAAAAAAAAAAAGCTCTTAATTAAGACCCCAACTTCAAGATGCTCAGGAAACATTTAACACCTACATATAGGATTGGTGTTTTAATCAGATTAACAGAGACCCAAGGGCAAAGTGGAAACCAGATTAAACTACTGTTAGGTTGGACTAGTAGTTGAAAAACTTAAGACTGATACCTAAGTTTGAAACTGGCACTGCTTTGCACCAGAGACCTGCTTGCAATTTCTCTTGGAAGGCTATCCACTTTCATTTTGCTCATAGATTATAGTAACATGATGGGATGTTGTAAAGAGATTCTAAGAGGCATGACTGATCTGAAATACTTTCTTGGTCCCTCATATATTTCCCCACACACTATACTTAGCCCAAAAGCTAACTTTACACAGTTTAGTTCAGTTCAGTTGCTCAGTACTGTCCAACTCTCTGTGATCGCAGCACACCAGGCCTCTCTGTCCATCGCCAACATCGGTGATGCCATCCAAGCATCTCATCCTTTAACATCCCCTTCTCCTCCTGCCTTCAATATTTCCCAGCATCAGGGTCTTTTCAAATGAGTCAATTCTTCGCATCAGGTGGCCAAAGTATTGGAGTTTCAGCTTCAGCATTAGTCCTTCCAATGAATACTCACAACTGATCTCCTTTAGGATGGACTGCTTGGATCTCCTTGCAGTCCAAGAGTCTCAAGAGTCTTCTCCAACACCACAGTTCAAAAGCATCAATTCTTCAGTGCTCAGCTTTCTTTACAGTCCAACTCTCACATCCATACACAACTACTGGAAAAACCATAGCTTTGCCTAGATGCACCTTTGTTGGCAAAGTAATGTCTCTGCTTTTTAATATACTGTCTAGGTTGGCCATAGCTTTTCTTCCAAGGAGCAAGTGTCTTTTAATTTCATGGCTGCAGTCACCATCTGCAGTAATTTGGGAGCCCCCAAAAATAAAGTTTGCCACTGTTTCCATTGTTTTCTCATCTGTTTACCATGAAGTGATGGGACCAAATGCCATGATCTTAGTTTTCTGAATGTTGAGTTTTAAGCCAACTTTTTCACTCTCCTCTTTCACTTTCATCAAGAGGCTCTTTAGTTCTTCACTTTCTGCCATAAGGATGGTGTCATCTACCTATCTGAGGTTATTGATATTTCTCCTGGCAATCTTGATCCCAGCTTGTGCTTCATCCAGTCCAGCACTTCTCATGATGTACTCTGCATATAAGTTAAATAAGCAGGTTGAAAATATCCAGCCTTGATGTACTCCTTTCCCAATCTGGAACCAATCTGTTGTTCCACGTCCAGTTCTAACTGTTGCTTCCTGACCTGCGTACAGATTTCTCAGGAGGCAGGTAAGGTGGTCTGGTATTTCCACCTCTTTCAGAATTTTCCACAGTTTGTTGTGATCCACACAGTCAAAGGCTTTGGCATAGTCAATAAAGCAGAGGTAAATATTTTTCTGGAATTCTCTTGCTTTTTCGATGATCCAACAGATGTCGGCAATTTGATCTCTGGTTCCTCTGCCTTTTCTAAATCCAGCTTGAACATCTGGAATTTCACAGTTCACGTACTGTTGAAGCCTAGCTTGGAGAATTTTGACCATTATTTTGCTAGTGTGTGAGATGAGTGCAATTATGTGGTAGTTTGAGCATTCTTTGGCATTGCCTTTCTTTGGGATTGGAATGAACTTTCCCCAGGAGACCCTAAACCACAAAACGTTTTTTCCCCCCACTTTTGTAACTCTTTTGCTTTCTGTTTCATTTTCTGACAGGACTCACAAGTATTTCCAAAGACTTGGCTATGAGTTAGAATGCACAGTAAATTAAGGATAGCTAATTCATCAATAGGAAAACCTAGCTCTGATTAATTTTTCTTCCCTCATCTTGCTTAGAAAAGGATTCCCAACATTCCACTGGTCAGCTGATGCTGCTGCACAACTAAGAAATCATTCATTCCTTTAAGTATTTATTGCACTAATTTTGTGTCATGTTCCATACCAAGCTCTGAGAATCCAAAATGAATACTAAATTAATAAATCCAGCTTCACCCATTTATCAGTTGTGTGACCTTGGCCAAGTAAGCTAATTTCTCTGAGCCCCAGTTTCCTCAACTGAAAATGTGGGATAATAGTGGTATATGCCTCACAATAGTAAATAATTGATCATACTTCCCGAATTAAGTGAGATAATGAACATGGTTTCCAACACCTATTAAATACTTGAAAAGTTCAGTCACTAATGTGAAAAAATAGAACCATAAATAGTTGATTCTGCTTAAAAATGATCCAAGCAATTATTGAGATAATGTGCAAAATATAACATTATAAGTGATGTACAAAACTATGTTATATCTAACTGAATTTCAATGTAGCCAAAAATTCCTAATTCCAATCCCTAGTGGAGAGTAAAGGTACAGGTGACTTAACCTTGTTAGAACCAGTTGGAAATAACTTGGCCACCACTAGTTCAACATCAGTCTTCTGAGATTCTCTTCCCCATCTTCTCATCTACCCCTAACATCCTGACACTGGGAAAGCAGACTCTGAGGCATACTTACCATCTGTAGGTCATGTCGGAGTAGCAGGTGCCACCTGACCTCTGCCACCAACTCCTGATGACTGTAGCCCCGACCATTCACTCCAACAAGGCCCACATACTCTGATTCCTCCTTCTCCCTGCCCAGGTCTCCCCAGTCTTCATTCTCAGCAACTGCCACAGCTTCCCTTGAGGGTTCAGGTCCTCTCAGCTGCTTTCCCCATACCACACTGGAGCTTGGGTCCCATGTGGCTGGCCTTAGTCACTGCAGCTTCAGTCAAGAAGTCATTTAAATGTGCATCATCCAGTCTCCTTCAGACTGCCCGAGGAAGCAAATTCAGTTCCCTCACTGCTCTAGACTTGTCCTGAATTGTCCTGGAAGTGTTCTGGATCTGAGGAGGCCATATCTAATTCTCTCTTCCCTCACATGAAATAAGGCAGGGTTCAGGGGTTCTCCTCCCAACACTCGCTTGCTTTCCAACTTCAAATATATCTCCTTTGAAAACCATGAGCCAATTTGCTTAAGTACTTATTGACCTTAAGAAGGGCTTAATTAAGCAGTTTCCATATCTATAATATAGGTACAATAATATTCATTTCATGGGACACTTAAAACTTCTGAAATGCAACAAGTGCTACCCATTTCCACCCCCTTCTGAGTTTTCCCTTCTATATGACCTTCTGGGCATTATATTCATATGTATAATTTATGCTTGTTCTAACTATAAAATCCACCCTCCCTAATCCAACACCCAAAAATTCATTTGCAAACATATGCCTCAAGTTCCTGCCACGTAAACCAGCAAAACCTTGAGACTCTTTTGGTCTATAATATATGTTAATGCATCACGGTTTAAATTCTTTATCAGGCATGGCAAGCTTAATAACCATGCAGCTTAGGTGACTTATATTGCACTGAATAGCCTCACCCTTACCACTCCAATCCCAAGGATCCGTGTCCCACCCTGAGTAACCCTTGAAACTCACATTTACATTGTCACTGAAGTTTTAAAAATTGAAATACTTTAAGAAATTAGCTAAGAGGTGATTTTCCAGGACATTAGGTTCAAGGTTACTAGTACAATGTTGCCTTAAAAATTAAAACCAAAATCGAGGACTTGGCACATTTTACTTTTCAGCCAGCCATAGCCTTTTGAGTATGCACTTTACCCTTTGATCAGCTCTAGTCATGAAAAGTCAAAGTCACTTTGTGTCCCACTTTTTGTGACCTCTTAAACTATACAGTTCATGGAATTCTCTGTGCCAGAATACTGGAGTGGGTACTTTCCCTTCTCCAGGGGATCTTCCCACACCAGGGATCGAACCCAGGTCTCCCGCATTGCAGGCAAATTCTTTGCCCACTGAGCCACAAGGGAAGCCCAAGAATACTGGGGTAGGTAGCCTATCCCTTCTTCAGCAGACCTCCCTGACCCAGGAATCAAACTGGGGTCTCCTGCATTGCAGGCAGATTCTTTACCAACTGAGCTACCTTATCAGCTTATCTTAGCTTCCTCATATCTTCTTTTTAAAATCTGATTGCAGCAGAGAGAGAAGTGTAGCTTCTTTTCCTACAGAAATGGAAAATGGGCCGCCAGAGATTTTCCATTACAGGAATTACAGAGGTCCACCTTGGCATCCAAATTCCCATCAGATTTTTTTTTAAAAGAGATACCATGTCAAGGTAATCACTTCAGCTCACAATGAAGATGATTAGACATTCTGAGAGAATTCAGTTCCACAGATTAATCCCCTCCTCCCCCCCAAAAAATGGTATCACATAAGGATCACATAAAATTAGTTTTTGCCCTTCCTTTCTCCTGTGTAAATAGCTGATATGAAAAACAGGGCAGAGTCACAGATTTCCTTATAACAAGCATTCTAACAGATGTCTGAGGATGCAATAGGTATGGGGGGATAACTTTGGTTTTAGAGTAACTTTGGGGCTTCCTCAGTGGCTTAATGGTAAAGAATCCACCTTCCAATGCAGGAGACATGGGTTAGATCCCTGGTCCAGGAGGATCTCCTGAAGAAGGAAATGGCAACCCACTCCAGTATTCTTGCACGGACAGAGCAGCCTGGGGGGCTACAGTCCTTGGAGTCACAGAAAAGTCAGACACAACTTAGCAACTAAGCAACAAACAATAGTAACATGATATAATATTCTAGATGCTGATCAGGAGATTAGTTATAATTTTCCATTTATGACATGATATGACACCCTACTGACCACCCTTGTGACAACAATCAAGCAGAACTCCATAACCCGAAGGAGGTACCAAAAAGGGGGCCCCAAGCTTTTATTTGGTCCATGTGGTCATTCCTAGCAAGTCAGACCTGACTGGGAGAAACACGAAAAGTGTTGAGCTCTCTCCCAGGTTCCAACTGGATCTATAAAAGGAAAATTTGAGAGCTCTGGGCCTGCTGATTTGATCACATGGACCAAGACAGCACAAGCGAGGCCTGTGCTCCAGCTAGCTGGAACATCCTGGTAGTCCTCAGGCTCCTACCTCAAGCCCTTCCTCAGGGCCAGCGACAACCAGCACTTGAATTCCACATGCTGCCCTTTCAGTACAGACTCCTTTTCTAATTGTGCTGGCTACGATTTCCTACAACCAAAGTCTTAACTTCCACATAACAGTGCCTGCTCAGATTCTCTTTGCACCTTCTTAGGCACCCCTCTCTGTCTCCTCTAGAGAGAAAGCAAATTTGTTCCACCAGTCCGTTTGGTCTGCAACCAGGGAAAGTAAGCTCTATGAGAAAGTTACGGGAGACCCTCAGGAAACCACTCCTCTCCCATAAGTCCTGGGACTCTCTGCCACTGCCAAACACTTTCTTATGGGAAACAGATGAGAATAACAGACTTTCCATAAAAGTTTAGTGAAAAGCTTACCAAATAAGGTAAAAAAAGATTGAATGAGATGTCACAAAGGGCCCTTAATTTCAGCACCAATTAAAAAAACAGGAGAACATCGCCCCCATGCCAGATCCCCAGAATGGCAACCCACAGTGACTCCCAGAAACTTGGCCGCAAGCTTAGACAGCCCCTCTATCATGCACCCTGCAGTTCTGTGAGGCAGGCCAGCTCTGAGGCCAAGCACTGCTCACACAGTTGAGGCATCCTTCTTCCAGGCAAATTGAAACTAGCAGGCCCATAATTTGGCTCTGGCAGTCAGACTCCAAAGCCTGTTAACAACTGTGCTCTACCTCTTCTCCCTCTGATCTTGTCACATCCCCCTATTTCCTGTCCAGTCCATCCCATACCCAGTTCCAGATCAACCTTTCATAGGGACAGCTTTACTACTATCCTTTTCATGTTCAAATCCAGCAGCAGTGTCCTTTCCAGGCCAGCTGCAGAATGCCAGTTTTATTATGTCCCACTCTTTCATAAAACCCTATAGTGGTTTCCTAAGGCCCTTAACTGCTCACCATTGTCTACCACGTCTCACAAAAATCTCTCTTCAGGCCTACGAAAGTCTCTATGAAAATCTCTCTTCAGAGCCTGATGAAAGCCTCTCTCCTTCTTACTCACTCTGTTAGAGGTATTCTACACCTGTGTTGTCCGGTATGGGAGCCCCCAGCCAGGAGTGGCCAATTAATTCAGTGCCTCGGTTGCACTAGTGACATTTCAAGTGCTTAAGGTCCCATGAGACTACGGCTGCCATATGGCGCAGCACAGCTCTAGACTTTGATTCTGACTATGGACCCAGCTCTCTGCTTCCTCCAACCATTATAAAGCCAATCCTTTGGCCTCCAATATATCCTTCACCTTCCTTCCCAATGCTCTCCTTGAATTCTTCTTAATCCTCCAAGCCCCAGCTTACACACCACTGATCCAGTATTTTTCCCCATGACTAGGTTAGGTAACCCTGTTAAACATTCCCAACCATATCTGTTAACTGAAATGATTTAACTACATACAGTCTGTCTTTTTCCCCTAAAGAATGGCACTCTCTATCCTATGAACAGTTGTACCCACAGTGCCTGGCGGGCAGTTAGTGCAGACTTCCACCTAATAACTTCATTCACACGTACAACACTTTGCAAGAAGGGTAAACCTTACCCAGCTTTCATCGTGGACTTCCTCTGATCCTCCCTGCCTCTCCTGTTCTCTAGCCAAACTGCACACCCCACTGTCTTCTGGATCAGACCTGTATGTTCCTACCCTTCCGATTTTGCTTGAGTGTTCCCTGTCTTGCCCCCAGTATCATGTCTGGCACACATTTTGCACTCAGCAAACATGAGGTGGCAGGGAACCACTGGATCTCAGACAGAGCCATCAACAAGTGATGATCTGTGGAGCTTGGATGACTACCAGGATAGAAATGCCAAAAGAGAATTATCTTAATAACAGCAAACTAAAGAAGCTTCTGGGAAATGTGATGAAGTTCAATATATTTTTTGGCAAAATGACCCTTTTTTAAAAATGGTAGTGTGAAGGTCAAACACTGAGTGACATATTGCATCATGGTAGCTGTCCATTATTTTCAGAAACATTTTGCCTCAGTGAAAATTGATATATATGTTTCATTCTTTTGGTCTGAAAATTAGCACAGATGACTCCCCTGGAGATCCAGTGGTTAAGTCTTTGCCTCCCAATGCAGAGGGTGCAGGTTCGATCCCTGGCTGGGGAGCTAAGATCCCATACCCCTCACGGTTAAAAAACTAAAACATAAAACTGAAGCAATATTGCAACAGATCAACAAAGAGTTAAAAAATGCTAAGGGGTTAGTTTAAAAAATTAATATTAATACCTAGTTATACTTGTCACCTACATTTTGTTAAACGTAAGATTTGAAAACTCATTCTATACTATTAATTCCATTTGCCAGATGAAGGTCCAATCTAAACTTACTAACTTTATTCTCATTTATACAAACTTTGGCCCCAATATGAATATGTTCATGTAAGTAGGACCTCCTTCAAGAGAGTACAATCTTAATTCTCTATAACAAGTTAACATTCCAAAGATTGCCACTTCTTTTTTGTCTCAGATTTGTGCTATAGAAGTTTAACCTTAGATGCCCTCACAACCACAAACTAATCCCCTAAAACAGAATTATCTTCTTAGTACCTACGTGGAAAATGACTAGGGGAGACATTTTCAGAATGAATAATACAGTGGACAATATGAGCCCATTTCCATTCACTGTATTATATTTCAGGTAAAAGTGTCTTCAACCTTCTATTCTCAGGTCTATGTAATTTACAAGACAGTGACAAGTACAAAGTGATTTTTATTTTTAGTCTATTATTTCCGTTAGCTTTTTATTTTCTAGTTGATTCATAAATACAAGAGGTTTCTAATACACCTATCTGTGCTAGCCTGCTATACACTCCTAAAAAGTAAAAACTTGAAAAATTTTGAAAGGCCAGAATAACACAGAGGTTTTCATTTGTAATGCACCAAACTAAAACAGCTTCTAAATTGCTATATTAAGCCTAACTGGTGTAAGTGGCTAACTTTCTCATTTAATGCAAAGCAAGTCTTGTTGTTCAGTCACTAAGTCATGTACAGCTCTTCGCAGTCCCATGGACTGCAGCACACCAGGCTTCCCTGTTCTTCACTGTCTCCCAGAGTTTGCTCAAACTCACGTCCACTGAGTTGGTGATGCAATCCAACCATCTCACCCTCTGTCACCCCCTTTTCTCCTGCCCTCAATCTTTCCCAGCATCAGGGTCTAATTACAAGGAAGCTTAATTACTTTTAAATTTTAAACAAATATTAAAAGATCGAAACAGATAGGCTGGAAGTTTGATAAAACTTATTCTCACAGTCTAACAAAACAGGCTGAGGGAAATATATTGCTTTAAAAGTTACAGTTTTCCCTGCCTTCTCCCAGACCTTTCAACACTATACTCAGCTGACTTCCACAAGGTATTAAGGATTATGAATTCTAACCTGCTTTGGGGGTTCTCCAAATTTGGTTATTTAATGAGATATCATTTCTATTTTCTAGTTACACCCAGCTTGGTTGAGGATAAATATATATTAATAAACAGGAAGTTAAATTACTAACGACTTTTAGAATTTCCTTATCCACCATTAAAAAGAAAATGAAGGAAATTTCACAAAGTTATATATGAAATGCTATAATTTAATAAATACAAGTTTATAATGCCTACCATTATAAACATGAATAGCCAAACAGCTTGAATAAAATTCTGTTACACATCCAAATATAAGAAAGCATATTTGAAAAGAATTGAGAATTCTTGACTAGAAAGAAGTTAACATTCTGAAACTTGAGATCCTCTTGGTCCTGATCTCAAATCTTCACAAGTTTTAGTTTCACCAATGTCAAGATTCACAAGGAGACATTCAAATACACCATCATCAAAATTATCTAGAAGTCCTGTCTTAGATGATCCAAGTTAACCTTATTAAGACACACTCAATTAACTCTTGGTTAGTCTGTTCAAACCCTAGTTACACTATACAATTTTTAAAAGCTTGGCAATTTAATTCCCAGTCTAAACAGAATTACCATGAAAAAGAAGTACAAGAGACACCACTACTATCAACAAGATAGGTTATTTCTAGCATGCAAAGTACAAGGAGAAAAAACATACCAAAAGTGGACATTAAAGGGGATCATGTGAGACCACTGAGGAGAGAGGCAAATACCCTATATTCCCAAGACCACCCAAAGGTACCCACCCCTTCACAGGAAAATAATCATAACAGATACTGCTCATCTCAACCCTTAGCTAAGATAAAAAAAAACAAAAAAAAGGCTCCTATATGTTCAAGACACAATGTGTGTAAGAAAGCCAGAAGTATTCAAATAGCTGTAATTTATAAAGATTTCCCTCAAAGTGGTTAATCATTTTTAAAGTGTTGACATGAAAAGGGCAAGGCTCTGGTCACTTGGGGAATCGTCTTATAAGAAAACCTTTCTCCCACAACATCGTTTAATGAAGCACTGAATATGGATACTCAACATCAGAAGCTGTTCCAAGGACAGCATTCCAAAGCCAGCTATAACAACAAACAGCAGACGTCCTGAAGAGGCACAGTTACCTCCTCCGCACACCCAAGCTATTTAATGGGGGAGTGGGATACAGACAAAAAACTGGGTGACCAGATAGGCAAGCTACCAATTGCTGAAACACAAATTTCCAAGGAAGGCACAAGAATATCTAAAATGAAATTTTAAAAATAGACAAATCATTCTCATTTTTACAAAAAAAAAGAACCAAATAAATTCCCCTTGTGCAACTGCCAGGCTCAAAGGCAGATCTTCCAATATGAGATGATCAAACCTGAATAATTTCCTCAAGGGAATAGACACTTCCAAGTAGCAAATTTACATTTTAGAGTAAGAACATTTATTCTCTTTTTCTCCAAGACAACAACATGAATGGTAGTTAAACATTAAAGTCTAGTTTCTAAACTCCTGTAATTAAAGAAAAACAGCCCCAATTCAGGGCAGGCTTGTGTGAGGGTATGATCTTCCAGCCCCTAGCACCAAATTACTGAGACCCATCAACTTAGTGCAAAACAGGACTTAGATATCTGGCTGAAATATAACTATTGCAGCCAAATCTGAGATAAAATAAATGCGCTTCCCACCAGGTAGCCAGGCTATTTATTCATGTATTTATTTACAACTTCTTCACCTGCTTTTAGAAAGACCCAGTGAGGTGCTTTAAAAAAAAAAAAAAAAAGTCGCCTTAAAGAAGACCCCTAATTAGCTACCTGATTAGCTACCTAAAAGACCAGACCTGCAGAGCCCTGCACTTTCTTCACATATTTTCTTTATATCCTGAAAAAGTTTAATGGAAAAAACCACACCCTCACCCCAACCACCCAGACTACACATCACAAGTCCAAGGAGGGTGAAGCAAGCCAGTGGTTTCTACCTTATCCTGATCTTGTCCTTATCAACACATGCAATGGAAGAGGGTGACCAACTCTTTCCAATTTTCCCGGCACTATTTCAGTTACTCCCCTTACTCCCAGACAACTGGGGCAGTTAGTCATCCTACAGAATAACTGTGGTATTCACACATCCCTGTGGCAGGGTCCAGAGATGTGGGTTGCACTCTTCATCATTTAAAAAAAAAAAAAAAAAACAGAGAAAGATAACTGAGTGGGAGTCTGTTGGTTAGACTTGTATTCAAATTCCATTTTCTCCACAGCATTGTGAACTTAACCACTCTTAAGTCTCAGTGTATATAACTATAAGATAATGACAAAACCTTCCTCAGGGAATTATATAAGAATTAAATGAGATTATGGACTCAAAGTTTTATATTATATAAGCTGTCTAATATTCCATCTATTACTTCTATCATTGTTATTATAATATTTCATTGCAACTATTAAGAATAAATTGTTTCCCCTATACCTGATAATTTACCCTCACAGTTAAGAATTCAGTCCATTAACACGACATCACCACCAAAAATTACAGGTGAGATCCTTCTTTGCAATTCAGTCAAAATGACCAATTTGGACACACTCAGACCCACCAAAAATAACCCCAGAAGTGCACCACTTGAACAGAAGTTTTTTGTTCCACGTGATTCCCTGTCAGTAACTTCATTCTCTTTCTTACTCTGCCTATCTAGAGAAGCCCTCTGTTATCTCCACCACAAATACTGTTGTATCTGAAAAAGTCGAGCTGAAAGAGATACTTTCCCCTTCTTGGTGGCTGTTAAAACACAACACCATGTAAAACTGCAGACTATCTCTAGAAAGAAATGGAAGTAAAAGTGGAATAAATACAGCAATGTGTGTAAAATGTGTCAACTCAAGGCATGGCACTGAACAAACCAAAAATGCTCATACGACCAATACTAAGTTACAGAATAGCCCTGAGTCTAGGAGGCAAAGTCTTGAGGAAGAATGTATACTAGTTGTAGTCTCATGTATAAAAAGAATATCACCATCACCATCTCTCCAGCTGCACCACTCACAACCCACCTTTCTTCAGGGTGTCAGATGACCATCAACTAATCTGAGCCGATAAGATTCTTCACTGTAATCTGACTTGTCTGCTGGACTTAGGCGGGCAGACTTCTATTTCTCCTTCACTCGAAAAGGTTGGCCACATACACACAGAAATCAGCAATAGCTTCAAGATGAAAGAAATATTCAAGGACCCTTTTTATGAAGGATTCTTTTTTCAAATTCATGAAATGGGAAAATTAAACACATTATACTTTTCCTGTGGCTCAGCCACATTATGACTTCTGGATGAAAATTCATATTGCTTTTCATACCATAGTAGGAGTTTACAAACAAAAGTAAGATTACAGGGTTGCCACCAGTCCATATGGCTCCTTTAGCACCTTCCTCAAGACATTTTACTTTCATTTGCTGGAAAACTGTTTAAATATAACGATATTGTTGGAACAAGGGACTGTGTTACCATCTTCTGACAAACTGTCATAATATTTATGCAAATCTGTGATGTCCATGATATAGACAGCACATGAGTTGTGCAATGCCCAGTCTACACAACTGTACATTGGTTCTGGAAAATGTCCCTTCATCTTCACAGCTATAATAAACTAGCTACTTTGTCCTGACAAATCAAAAATTGTCTTGACAAGTCATTCTTATATTGTTTGAGTGTGTGATTGCACATGTGTATGTATGTGCCTGTATTATTATTTTTTAAGCATTTCGCAAAAAAAAAAGATTTACCTATGTCTGATTAGATTACTAGCTCAAAGTGATGAAAACAGCTATTCTTATATATTGATATAAGGATAAGATATGTTTTTATACCAAGGCAATGTCACGGTAGAAGAAATAGGAAAGGGGGAAAATTACAAGTCCCCAGCAATCAGTTTATTCCCAAGGCAAAAATGTGCATTCTTATCTTGCATAACCAAATATTTTACTAATGGTCATAAAAATAATTCCCCCATTTCAAAACTCACTTGCAACAGCAACAGGAATCAAGTTTACCATGTAAGATTCTTCTTCCATTAAATAGTTTACCATTTAGCTGCCATCAGCTTTACCTTTCCCACCTATAGACCCTGGCCTCTAAATGGGACCATTAAGAGTTCATGAGGCCCAAGATAATGGGTTTTCCAGAAATGAGATTCTGGTTTCCCAAGCAATGAGAAGGCCAGACCACAAGAGCCACAGCTTAAAGAAAGCAGATAACTCAAAAATAAAAATCGGTAAACAAGCAGCTTTTTTATGGCCTACTCTACTTGCAGAGCACTTAGACATACTGCTTTTCTTCGCCTCTTATATCATCACTACAAATAACAGTGAGTGCAGCAGCAGCAGGGCCAAGTAAAACAGCTTTATAAGAGAGGGAAGGAAACCAGCCCAATTAAGATCCTAATAAGGGCCAGCTGCATTTTGTGCTGCTTCAGCTGGATTCCCCCATTTTATTCCCAGAATATAGAAGGTTTCCTTAGTCCCATTTTACAGAGAAGGAAGCTGAGTCTCAGAGAGGTTGAACAACTTGCTTGAGGTCACACAGCTATGAATGATAAGCCATCGCTGGCTGTAAAGCTCTTCCCTTTCTCCTATACCATGCTGCCCCGGGCAGTGCTTTAGGTCAGTGCTTCTCAGACCTTCCTGTGCCCACAGGTCTCCTGCACATCTTGTTACTTGCAGGTTCTGACTCCAGAGCCCCAAGGGGAGCCGGAGATGCTGCATTTCTAACAAGCTCTCAGAAGATGCTCATGATCTGATGGTTGTTGGACCACACTTTGAGTAGTAAGGTTTGACCAATGGTTCTCATCTGGGGACAATTTTGGCCCCTACAACCTCCAAGGGACATCTGGCAATGTCTAGAAACATCTGTCACACTGGGGATGGTGGTACTTCTAGATCTTGCAGGTGGACGTCAGGAATGTTGCTAAACACCCTGCAACACACAGGACAGCCCTCCACCCCAACAATAAAGTATCTAGCTCAGAATGTCACTGGGATGCAGTTAAGAAATCCTGCTTTAGAGACCCCAAGTTCATTTAAACTTCCAAAGCTGCTGTCATTTGCAAACTTACACGGGGGTCAAAGGTAGCTCTAGTAGTTCAAAAAACTTCCTGAAAGCCGAACAGAAAAGCAACCAATGTCTAAAAACTGATGAAGTTTAATTTCCTCACAAAAATTCTACCACTATACTGAAGAAAATCAAATCATCAGATTACAAAGGGTTTCACACACTGCTCAGAGTGTCTGTAAGGTCCTTGTTTCTTTGCATTGGAGGTCACAATAGAAAAGGCAAAGGATAAGATTATTCTTAGATGCGAATTTTATAATTTCCTGTTCTGGCAGCACAAACATTTACTCTGTTGACAAGGATCACATGAAACCATCTTTTATTATGCAACCTTAGCTACCGCTACCTACCATCAATATTGTGCTGGGATTCTGCAGCACTTTGCACCCAGCATCCACCCAGTTCCCAAAACGCAGTGAAGAAACCAATCATTCACCTGAACCTCTAATGTTCGTAGTAGCAAAACACTAGATCAATTTTTTTAACTGAATTAACTATACCTTGTTAAGAGAATCTCCAAATGTCATTTGTTTGACTATAGCGTATACTTCAGGAAGACTATACATCTGAACACAATTTGGAGGTAAGTTAAGGTTCAGTTAAATTCTTATCGTTTTGGGGGGGGGGTGGGGGGGGGAATGGCATCTAACACAGAATACTTGCGCTAACATATCAAGTTCCCAGGCTATCCACATCTATCTGTCTTTCCTACTTTATCTATCAATAAACTTCTCACCCCAGGGACCTAGCCTGAAGGTCTCACTCTAACACAGCTGCCATGAGAGGGTCTTTGTCATTTCAGTATTCACCTCAAAATGTAGTTTAGGGTTGAAGACTCTTGGTAAAATGAATGACTAAATCAATGCATGAATGAATGAATGAATGAAGTCTCTATGCTTGAATACTCCGCTTTCTGGGCTCTTCCTCCTTCCTAAGTAATCCATTCTAAATTCTTGTTTCCACTTCTTCCCTTCCTCCTCCATGGTCCTCAACACAGATATGCTGGGTTCTATCTTTGGACCCTCCTCCCTTTATGAGGGCTTTCCCCTTCCTCTTGATACAAAGGGCTCCCAAATCTACATCTCTAGCCCAGTCTTCTGCCTTGAGATACAAACATACTTTCAAAAGTCAAATTCATCTGCCCCTCCCAAAACCCTGCCTCCCTCACAACTGTTACCCAAGCTGAAAACTCCAGCTTCTCACTGGTATCTCCACCCTCTTCATCTTCACATTCTTAGCTGCCTCAAGACATTCTTTTCTATTCCCAGTCTGTCCCCACTGTCATCACTTCAACTCCACTTCATGAATGGCGTCCTAAATTTTCAAAGCTAGCTCCTAACTGCTGAGTGCAGGACTAAGGGAACCAGCATGGGGGTCAGCTATAGAAACAGTATGGGTTATAAATTCCCCATAAGAAGCCTTCATGACCCTGAATGCTACACTAGTCCCATCCCCTGGTTCTCCCACACACACAAAAGGGGCAGTATCACCTAATGGTTAGGAACACAGGCCCTGAGGCCACCATGACTGTGACTCCCTGTAAGGCTCTAGACAGGGTAATCCACTTCCCTGTGACTCCATCTCTTCAGAAATTAATAAGCTCTATTCTATGAGGTTGTTGTGAGGATTAAGTGAGTTTCTACATCTAAAGAGCGCAGAATAGTGCATGGCACACACCACAGGTGATTACTAAATGTCAGCCACATTGATGACAATGACCACAATCTACTTAGTAAGTGAGTATCACAAAGCAGAGCTCAGATTGGTGTACTCAGCAGTAATAGGGCACAGCAACATCACGAGCATCAAGATCCAGGGCATTGAGATATACACCATTTATGTAGTATTATTGCCAGGAACACATAAGACCTTAGTCCAATCATGAGAAGACATCAGAAGGATCAGAATTGAGAGAAACTCAGCAAAATAACTGGTCAATACTCTTCAAGGGTACCAAGATCAAAAAACAAAGAATAATCAAGGAACTATTTCATATTGCAGAAGACCAAGGAGAAATAACTACGGGATCCACAAAAGGACATTGGTCGAACATTAGAGTTCTTAGGCTGTTTCATAATAACGTACCAAACTAGGCAGAAACTATTTCATGGTTCTAATACTTTTACTAAAGTTATATAATATGTTAACATTAGGGGAGGCTGGGTAAGGAATGGATGAAAACTGCACTATTTTCACAAATTTTTTATCACTCTAACAGTAGTTCCAAATAAAAGTAAAAGAACACCAATGTAGCCTTACTCCATAATCAATCCACAAATATTTATAGAATTATCATGTACCAAAGACAGACCTATTAATAGGTCCTATGGATGCACAGTGAAGTTGAAAGGGTTCTTCCCTTGGATAGTCACAGTAAACTGACACTTAATAATTTCTTTGGAAATACATGCACAGACAGGGACCCTAATTCAGTGTAGAGTGAGAGGAAGTAAAAATGAGGACTTCTGGAGACGGTAACACCCAGGCTGAATAATGTAGGACAAATACAGGGTGGTCAGATGAAGATGTAGGAGTAAGGGTGCCCCCATTGTTCCTCAGACAGTAGGGGAGCCACACCCACATAGGCAGAGAGCCCAGAGGCTGGCTGTAGAGCAGAGTTTGAGGTGACTGGAAGGTTGAGGAGAAACAAAGAGGAGGAGAAAAGACTGGAAAAGCATGGCCTTGTGAGCCTAGCTCAGGAGCCTGTTCTTTGTCCTCCCAGCAACAAAGGGTTCTTAAAGGACAGATAATCATTTTTCAAAGATGATCTTAACATCAGTGTGAAGAATTTTAAGAGGTACAGAGCTGGGAAACTAGTTAAGAAGACCAGGCCAAAGGTAAGAGCAATGAAAATGAAAAAAATCACGGGCAGATCCAAGAGTTTGTTGAGAGATTAAACAGGATTTAGTGACATATTGGATATAGGGGGTATGGTAGGCAGAAAACTGGCTCCCCTCCCCACAAAGGAAGCCAAGCCCCAATCTCTAAAACCTGAACACATTTTATCTTACATGGCAAGAGAGACTTTGCAGATGGAATTAAGAATCTTGACATGAGAAGATGATCCTAGATTATATGGGTGGGTCTAATGCAATCACAATGGTCCTTTTAAGAGAAGGACCACAGTCAGAGGGAAGGAAACATGACAACAGAAGCAGAAGTCACAGAAAGAGAGACCTGAAGATGCAGGCAGACACCTGAAGATGGAGGAAGGGGCCATGAGTCAAGGGTTGCAGCTAGCCTCTAGGAGCTACAACAGGCAAAAAAAAAAGGAACTGTACCTTAGAGCCTGCAGAAGGAACACAGGCCTTCCAGCACCTTGATTTTAACCCAGTGAAAATGATTTCAGATTTCTGACCCTCAGAACTGCATGAGAATTTATGCTGTAAAACCTCTAAGTCTGTAGTAAGTTATTACAGCAGCAATAGGAAACTAATACAGGAGTGATGGAGAATGACGATGGCTGATGATGGCTCCACTATCTGGCTGGGGTTGAGAGCCACACCATGACAGCAGTCAATGAGACAGGCACACAGGAGGAAGAATAGTTTGGAGGAAGACAAGAACAATTTCCGGCAAAGCTTAAGATGTCTCTTCAATGCACAAAATATACATTCGTAAGTTATATATATGGCACTGGTACTTAGGAGACAGGTCCAGACTGGGGATAGAGATTCTCATAAAGCTGGTACTCAGTATATGTTTAGTTAGGCCTACTGAATTTATCTTCTTTTAATAAAAAAAAAAGTTAATTGCAGAAGAATTACCATTACTATCACAAAAGTTTGTGAAATACACTATGAGGAATAATTACTTCTACAGGCAAGAGTGGGATTGTGGAAAGAATTTTATTCAAATTCTGACTCTAACATGGCAACTTTATTTCCATGAGAAAGTCACAACTTCTCTTGCCTTAGTTTCCTCATCTGTAAAACAGAGATTAATTCTAACCAGGATTAAATGTACAATGAGTGGCGGGCACTCAGCTGAGTACCACGTACATACAATTCAATTAAAAATATTCTGACACATCAAAAGAATTTTTGTCATCCCAAAAGATGTAACAATTTCTGTTTCATGCTTTCTCTCCCCAGGCATTTTCTGTTTACCTCAAACACTTGGTCACCTACTATATTACATTCAAGATGCATTAGACATGATCTCTGCTTACAAGGAGTGCATAGTCCTGGCAGGAGGCAGATGTGTACCAATAATGATAAACCAACAGTCAGCACCTACTGGGTGCCAACTGCTTATGATATTAAAAATGAATAAGCTATGATTCCTGGTCTCTGGGAATGCACAGTCTTGAGAGGAGATATATATATATAAAGAATGGAAAACTGTTAGGAAAAAAACACACACTTATTGAGCACCTACTGTGTGCTAGTCACTACATGGTAATTCATGTATCCTATGCATTATATTTAAGTTAATTTATTCAAGGTCTTCAAAGCAGGTATTTACAATTATAAACCACTCTGTAACATTCTAAAACAATTACAAAGTGAAACCAAGATAGTGGAGCAAAGTGAAAGTTAAAGTCACTCAGTCATGTCCAACTCATTGGGACCCCATGGACTATACAGCCCATGGAATTCTTCAGGAGAGAATACTGGAGTGGGTAGTCTTTCCCCCTCTCCAGGGGATCTTCCCAACCCAGGGATCAAACCCAGGTCTCCCACACTGCAGGCGGATTCTTTACCAGCTGAGCCACAAAAAGTCACACTCAAAACTGCCCAGCTCAGTACAAATGGTTGTGCCCAAACAAGTGACCTATAAAATGCCACCAGGCAAGGTTTGATTCTTAAGAAAGAAATCAATGTTTTGAAAAGGGAGCATGGATTTGCTTTACAAGGAAACCAACTGATGTGAAGGTAACTCTTATCCCCTCTTCACTTTTCCTCAAGGAAACATAAATGGCATTTGCTGAACCAAGCCCTGTGGAAAGAGCTTTACATAGGTCACTTCACTGGAGAACAAAGAATTAACTCACAGGTAGATGAAAAGGTTTTGTAGGAGGCAGAGAAAACTGATTACAATAATATTAAAACTGCCAGAGGTCTCCTGTAAGTTTCACTAGCATCCTTAGGTCTCCTGCAAAAGCCTAGGACTGCTACTAGACAACAAAGTAGCAGACAACAAAGACAATTAACCCCATAAAGTAACACAGATGAAAACACAAAGGGAAGAAAAGAAATGAGGTCAAAATAAAAGAGAAAGAAATCAACATAGGAAGAGACAGGATAAGATTTTAAATGAAGTCATAACAGAAACCAGATGAAAAACCTAAATGGAAATGCAAAGTTTCAAAGAAAAACAAATCAGAGAGAAGGAGAGGAACTGGGTGGGAAGAAATGACTAGAAGTTACTTTGACTTTATACAGAGCAGTAGATAATACAATGATTCTCATTTCTGAGGTCAGGTCTCATGTGAGATCTTAGGCAAGTTACTTAGCTGCCCAGCACCCACACCTCACATGGTAGCACTGAGGAGTAACTTAGCAAATCACTGAGCTCTGGGCTGGCACCTAGAGAGGAGAGCCTTCCATGTAATAGCAGTGGTGATGCCCATGATGATTAATGTTATTAACACCCTGCCAGGACCTCCCAAGATGAGATTCCTTGAACCTTCCTCTTTCCACATGATAACCCTCAGAGAGTCAGTGCCACACAGATTTCTTGGAAGGCTGCTGTGATTTCAGGAAATGTGGTCATTTTGGACCATTCTCCTTCAGTTCTCTGTGCAAGAAGTAGCACATTTGTGTTTATAAGGCAACTAAGCCAGAAACCAGCATGCAGAGATAGCTACAGCCTAGAAAAGAGGAAAAAGAGAATACATTTTCCAAAAAGCTTGCCTGTTCTCTGGAGAACTCTGTGTCATCACAGGTCACGGTCCCCAGTCAGCACAAGCATCCTCAAGTCTCCACGAGACCCCCATAAGCACTCTGTCTTAACAACTGCTCAAAAAGCATCCTGAAGATACCTAATGAGGTTAGTACCTGGCAGATTTTTAAGGTGTCTCCAGTCACCAGTGTGGAATTGGTAAGGATCCAGTCATTATGCAACATTCTTATAAAATAGTCAAAGCTCGAGTCCTTAAAATCATCTAATCCTTGACTTGCATCATGAAAGTAACTGCAAAGAAACAACTGGCAGTAACACCACTAGGTATTACGAAGGTAGGGCAGAAGACCCACCCTAAGTGGCTATTATTTCTGTTGTTTAAGGCACAATCAGGTTTTGCCTCTTCCTTGCTGTATGGACCCTGCCAGAATGACAAAGCTCTCCACCATCCTTTAAAAGAAAATCACCTTGTAACACATTGCTATTTGGCCAAATACAGAAAAAACAAAGCCTTAAAGAAGATAATTTGTGTAAATCAGGATTAATTTTCAGCACATTTACAATGTGCACAGTATGATTCCATTTTTTGATTAACAAATAATATATGCAAAGATAGCTATTAAAAATCTCCAGAGGAGTATATGTATTAATTTTTAAATACAACCGTGTTATCACTTAAAATTTTTCCACAATTATATTATGATATCTTAATAAAAGTATACATACTGGTAAGGGAGCTCTTGATTCCAGGTTCAAGTGACTGAATTGAAAGAGATTTTCTTTATAGCAACCATTTAGAGAAATACGTTTAAATCAGGCCAAGAAATATAAAAAGAAAGTGGCACTAATAAACCCCCAAAGAAGTTAAAGTTGGAGAGGCAGCTAATCTCTGTCAATTGGTTTCTGAATTTGAGCAGGAAATGGCAACCCACTCCAGTATTCTTGCCTGGGAAATTCCATGGACAGAGGAACCATGGAGTCTCAAAGAGTCAACACAATTAGCGACTGAACAACAACAGGTTTCTAATGGGGGATGCATCAGGCGTTGATCAGCATTTCCTCTGTATATGACCACTGGCCTCAACATGCAGCATATGAACAGCACAGAAACTTGGCCACACATCTGTGGGACTGTCTGTGAGAAGAGAACTTCCCACCATTCAGTTCAGTCGACTGCTCAGTCGTGTCTGACTTCTTGTGACCCCATGAGCTGCAGCACACCAGGCCTCCCTGTCCAACACCAACTCCCAGAGCTCACCCAAACTCATGTCCATTGAGACGGTGATGCCATGCAACCATCTCATCCTCTGTCATCCCCTTCTCCTCCAGCCCTCAATCTTTCCCAGCATCAGGGTCTTTTCCAATGAGTCAGTTCTTCACATCAGGTGGCCAGAGTATTGGCCAACATCAGTTCTTCCAATGAAGGAAGAATCTTCAATTCTTCAAATCTTCAAATCTTCCAATTCCAGGACTGATTTCCTTTAGGATGGACTGGTTGGATCTCCTTGCAGTCCAAGGGACTCTCAAAAGTCTTCTCCAACACCACAGTGCAAAAGCATCAATTCTTCAGCACTCAGCTTTCTTTATGGTCTGACTCTCACATCCATACATGACCATTGGAAAAACCATAGCCTTGACTAGAAGGACCTTTGTTGGCAAAGTAATGTCTCCGCTTTTTAATATGCTGTCTAGCTTGGTCATAACCTTCCTTCCAAGGATTAAGCATCTTGGAAGGCTGCAGTCACCATCTGCAGTGATTTGGGAGCCCAAAAAAAATAAAGTCTCTCCCTGTTTCCACTGTTTCCCTATATATTTGCCATGAAGTGACAGGACCAGATGCCATCTTAGTTTTCTGAATGCTAAGCTTTAAGCCAACTTTTTCACTCTCCTCTTTCACTTTCATCAAGAGGCTCTTTAGTCCTTCTTCACTTTCTGCCCTAACGGTGGTGTCATCTGCCTGTCTGAGGTTATTGATATTTCTCCTGGCAATCTTGATTCCACCTTGTGCTTCCTCCAGCCCAGCATTTCTCATGATGTACTCTGCATGTAAGTTAAATAAGCAGGGTGACAATACACAGCCTTGACATACTCCTTTTCCTATCTGGAACCAGTCTGTTGTTCCATGTCCAGTTCTAATTGTTGCTTCCTGACCCGCATACAGGTATTTCAAGAGGCAGATCAGGTGGTCTGGTATTCCCATCTCTTTCAGAATTTTCCACTGTTTATTGTGATCCACACAGTCAAAGGCTTTGGCATAGTCAATAAAGCAGAAATAGATGTTTTTTTGGAACTCTCTTGCTTTTTCGATGATCCAGCAGATGTTGGCAATTTGATCTCTGGTTCCTCTGCCTTTTCTAAAACCAGCTTGAACATCTGGAAGTTCACAGTTCACGTACTGTTGAAGCCTGGCTTGGTGAATGTTGAGCATTACTTTACTAGTGTGTGAGATGAGTGCAATTGTGTGGTAGTCTGAGCATTCTTTGGCATTGCCTTTCTTGGGATTGGAATGAAAACTGACCTTTTCCAGTTCCATGGCCACTGCTGAGTTTTCCAAATTTGCTGATATATTGAGTGCAGCACTTTCACAGCATCATCTTTGAGGATTTGAAATAGCTCAATGGGAATTCCATCACCTCCACCAGCTTTGCTAGTAGTGATGCTTCCTAAGGCCCACTTGACTTCACATTCCAGGATGTCTGGCTCTAAGCGATCACACCATCATGATTAACTGGGTCATGAAGCTCTTTTTGTACAGTTCTTCTGTGCATTCTTGCCACCTCTTCCCACCATTAATAAGTTTTTAAAAAACACATACTAACTAATTCATGCTGGCAGTCCAAATCCTCTCAAACTTCATTAAGTGATCAGACTGAGTTCAAAGATACACGCAGAATAAAGAGAAAAACTGAAGCCTAGAGAAAACTGGGGGAAGCAGGAAGGTTAGTGAACAAAATTCTATAGTCCTGACAAAGTTTTAGAGTCAGGAAGAGGATAAAGCTGGAGGACTTGGTTAAGTGGGTCAAAAATAAAGATTTCAGTTGCATAAAAAGCCAAATTTGAGTTCAGATTTTTAGTGTGATATGCATAAATACTGGTATTTAAAATTTGCCTTTACTTGAGATTTACTGGGACTCTGCCTGAGGCAAGATATTTTAATAGTAATAATAAAATGCTAAATAGTACTTACAGCAAAGCATGTGTGGCCATGATGTTTTAAAGAGGAGAAAGAAAAGGTAATTCTGAACATCTGTATTACATTTCCATGTGATATAACCACTACACTCCAAAATTGTTCTGAAGTTTGGTGGAGCTGGGGTGGGGGTAGGGGTGGACAGTGGTTCATGCAGAGAAATGTTTATTTAAAAAACAGAAAGGGAGACTCATAGGCCATTTGGGGGAAGCAAAGACAACAACATTTATTGTAAAATAAAAGTGCCAATTAATAGTGAGAGTTCAGTAGTCAAAAACTGAGGTCATGTGTCTTCTCAGTTACATCTTTATTACCTTCTGAGAATCAAATGTCTCTAATTTTCACAAAATCCCAACCTTCCCACGTGACATCTCAGACCAAAACACCACCCCCAACTCCTTCCTTAAGATTTCTCTGCTACCTTTTCTCAGGCAGAAGCAAGAGAGAGGGGGAAATAGAGAAAGCTTCATTCTTTCTCTCCTATACACACACACAAATACACCTCTGGTTTTTTTCAGGCATAAACTCCCACCTCCCCTCAGCATGTGTATGTTTCCTAGTTCTATCCCCTGAGGTCAGTCTTTGGGTCAACAAATATCTTGATTTGGGTTGTCCTTCCTCAGTAAAACAGAATTTCAAACAGGTGTGGCTGAGAATTACTGCATTTGCCATGTCCACAGGCTAACTACCAGAAGGAGGTGTCAATCACCAGAGTTCACAACCCAGGTGACTTTGGTCCCCAGAGGATATTTTGCAATGTGTGGGGCTGTTTTTAATTGTCACAACTGGGGAAAGGAGAAAGGTACTACTTGCATGTAGTGGATAGAGGCCCAGGATACTGTTAAACATACTAAAATTGCACAGGACTGTCCCCACCACAAAACATCATCCTCCTCCAAGTCAATAGCGCTAAAATTGAGAAACCCTGGCCTATACCAATGAAGCAAAATTCCATTAATAGGCAGAGTCGTCTCTCAACACTAAAAATGCTCAAACAACTGGCAATACAATTCCCACAACCAAACATCAGCAAAAAAGACCTGATTGACCTGGGGGCTGAAGAAAGGACCAACGACAATAAGGGGATTTCTCAGTTGTCATTCTGACCAGGTCCTAGGCTTCACCTAAATACAAACACTTCCCATAGGAAAACCTAGCAATTATGGACAGGTATGCTCAGTCTTCTGACTCTTTGTGACCCCATGAACTGTAGTCCACCAGGTTCCTCTATCCATGGAATTTCCCAGGCAACTATACTAGACTGGGTTGCCACTTCCTCCTCCAGGGGATCCTCCCAACCCAGGGATCAAATCCATGTCTCCTGCAGTGGCAGGTGGGTTCTTTACCACTTGGGCAACCTGAGAAGCCCAAGCAATTCTACAGCACATCAAAAATTACTAGTCTGTAAGTAAATACTTTTTAACACAACCTGTATACACATGAGCACTTTCTTTTTCATGCTAGTTCCTTCAAAGCAGCAACAGATTTTTAACCACTAAGTGCATAAGCCTAAAAAAAAGGTCAGTAAACACACTATTTTTAAAAACATAAGAGAAGAACAAACTGGAAGCCTGTACTTTAGTTAGGTCAGAAATTCCTAATTCTAATGGAGTTTCAATGGCAATCTCCATTTCTCTGGTACTTTCTAGGTTAGTGAATACTTCACACAGAGTCCATTTCTAATCCACACAAGTTACCTTACCAACACCCACCATTAATAAAAGAGCTGCAGATTTTTGTGACAACTGGCAATATGCAATTTGCTATAATTGTGGATATCAAAATCACCAATCTAATAATTATAAAAATGTACAGAAATGAAAAAAATCTTGTCTTCCTATTTAAAAAAACTCGAGTTATACATAATAGTAGGAAGATTTTTACACTCTACATATAATTAATGCACATATTTTTTTAACCAAATATCTTGATTCAAAATCTGCTTACCTATTATAGAAATTAGGAATTTCCACTTTTTTTCTGAAGCTGAAGCTCCAATATTGTGGCCACCTCATGTTAAGAGCCGACTCATTGGAAAAGACTCTCATACTGTGAAAGAGTGAGGGCAAGAGGAGAAGGGAGCAATAGAGGATGAGATGGTTGGATGGAACCACTGACTCAATGGACATAAGTTTGAGCAAACTCAGGGAGACACTGAAGGACAGGGAAGCCTGGAGTGCTGCAGTTCATGGGGTCAAAAGAGCTAGACATGACTTTAGTGACTGAACAACAATAACCACAACACTTTTTCTTTTCTTTTTTTTTGTTTTTGCCATGCAATGCCATGATATCACCATGGGTTTACATATGCTCCCCCCTCCAGAACCCCCCTCCCTCCTCCCTCCCTCCTCCCTCCCCCCGGGAAATCTCGATGCACCAGCCCCGAGCACCAATCCTGGGCTGGCGATTAATTAGACATATGATAATTAACATGTTTCAATGCCATTCTCCCATATCATCCCACCTTTACCCTCATCCACAGAGTCCACGAGTCTATTCTATACATCTGCGTTCCTTTTGCTGTCTCGCATACACAACACTTTTTCTTAAAGGGCCAACCAGTTAATATTTCAGGCTTTGAGGGTCACCCCCTGGTGGCTCAGATGGTAAAGCATCTGCCTACAATGCAGGAGACCTGGGTTCAATCCCTGGGTTGGGAAGATCCCCTCAAGAAGGAAATGGCAACCCACTCCAGTACTCTTGCCTGGAAAACCCCATGGACAGAGGAGGCTGGTAATCTACAGACCATGGAGCCGCAAAGAGTCGGACACAACTGAGCGACCTCACTTTTGAGGGTCACAGGCAAAATAGAAGATATTACATAGGTACTTACACAACCATTTCAAATGTAACCATTTAAACAGGTAAAACCACTCTTATCTTCCAGGCCATAAAAAGCAGGTGGTGGGCCATATCTGTGCCACACACTATAATTTGCAACTCTTAATCTAATAGTGATTCTTTAGCACTGTTAAGGTCTCACTCATCTTTCTTTTTTCTTTTTCTACAAACAGTGATATAGAATTATATTTTTACTTTAGTAAGGAGGGTTTATTTCATTCTTTACAACTGCTATAAGCCACTCAGAGGAATCAACCAGCAACCAATCTCACTGCCTTCTTTAACATTCTATCCAAAGCATTTAAGGCATCCTTCAACTTGTACACCAAACAGGAAACACAGATAAAGCTATCCCTTTCAAAAGAGACAGGTGGATAGGAAAGTACTTTTGTTTCACCAAACCTATCCAATTAGAAGAGCAATGAAATGGGGCACTTACTAGGAGGTTGTAAATACCATTTTGTAAACACCCCCTGGTGGCTCAGACAGTAAAGCGTCTGCCTACAATGTGGGAGACCAGGGTTCAATCCCTGGGGTCGGGAAGATCCCCTGGAGAAGGAAATGGCAACCCACTCCAGTACTCTTGCCTGAAAAATCTCATGGACGGAGGAGGCTGGTAACCTACAGTCTATGGGGCCACAAAGAGTCGGACACAACTGAATGACTTCACTTCACAAATACCATTTTAATGTCTCACAATCAACAAAGAAAGAAACACACAATACCTAATAAAAACTAGATAAAAAGTAAAGTCAGTTTGAAGAGGGAAAGTGTTTCTTTTAGGCAAGGACGTAATGATACAGCAAAAAAGTTGAAAAAGGCAGCTAACTTTGAACAGATGAAATGGGAAGGTCTAATTCCAAGCACTCCCCATTTTCCCTTATTCTCTGCCATAAAATTCCACGTCTTCCCTGGGAATTCATGGAGCACCTACATGTGCAGTACCATGCTTCTTAAGCAAGTACGTTCATTTTCATGAGCCACAAATGCACTGAAGAGGCCTAGCCCTGGTGGTACCTCCTACATGACACTGTCTAATCTTCTGCTTATTGACCTCCACAGATTTACAATCCCCAATTCAACAGGACCTGATAAGATGTAGCTAAGGGGGGGAGGGGAGAGAAAGCGAGCATTTTGTATTTTTTTCCTTTTTTGCCTTTACAGAGAAAATATCCCTGAGCAAGAAGTCAGAAGATGAGGATTCTGGTCTCTAGTTTGTTCAGAGATTTCAGGGTGAAATCCCTGGCAGTATCCAGGAGTGATTAGGGACAGATGCCTGGAACTAGAAGGCCCAGTTTTTTTTTTATTTTAGGCCCATCACTACTTGCTCTGAGGACCTGGAAGAGACACACCACCCATCTGGGCCTTGGCCTTCTCATCGGAGAGGCAGGAAACCACCACATACCCCGGAGTATTGTTGGGAGGCACAAATGGCACTCCTTGAAAAATGATTAGCTTATGAGTGCTCGGTGAATGTTACCTGTCATCACTTCTTAATCTCTCTGAGCCTCAGTTTCCTCAGAGGGTTACCAGGTACATCAGAGGAAATCATTAACATGGAATGTGTTCTACAAACTCTGAAGCCTTGTTCACATATAAAGTATTAGCTAATATTCCCATCCAAGACACACAGGACTTTGTTACAGCTGAGCAACTTCCCACTGCTGCAATTTGAGATACATACTCAAACGTCTGCAATACCGCTGCTTTGAGTACTTTCTCACCAGTGAGGTTTTATTTGCGGTACACTGTTTCACCAAATGATGACAATAAACCATTAGATCAGCTGCCACAAAAATATGTTTCAGAAAGCAGTCAGACACAAGGTAGAGCAGGAAGACAGGACAATGAGGACAGGAATCAGCATCTCTCCCAGCAAAATGTCCTGGCTTCTCCCTGCTACGTCACCACATGCTCTCTAGCCTGCCACTTTCTCTTCTCAGCAGGTTGCAATATGCCTTGTGCCTGATGACTCCTTGGGGCTCCACAAGTCTCTGTTACTGTAAAAAGCAACCAATTACACTCATTAAAATCAATATGGGGTAAAGCCTTGACCATTTCAAATTAGCATGCAGCATTCAAATTTACAAGGCAAATGCTACTAAAGAGAAATGAGTACATTCCCTATGTCATCAGAAATGTGAGGGTAAAAGTTATGCAACCCTGCTTTTGGATGTGTTGTTAGCAAGGTTCAGAAAGAGTGCTTTTCTGCAAAGATTCTTCATTGGGATCTATCCTGATTTAAATGCCTGGAGAAAACAGGACTCAGTGAGAACAAAGGAAATCTGTATCAGGTAGGCATGAGCCAATGAAAAGTCCATGTAATCTTAAAAGATACTATATTCAAAATTAAGTGGGTTTTTTTTTTTTTTTTGAGAAAAGAAGCGTGAAGAAGTATGCAGTTCCTAGGGTCTTCTCCTAAGTAATAATAATAGTAAGTGATAATGCAGCCTTTAGAAAAATCATACAAACTGGGAGCTCAATGGTCACAAATAATGAAGTGTGTGTGAAAGCAGCTACAATAAAATATGACCAGGAGTCAGAAGTACCTGGTGCATCTTGGGCAGAACTTCACGATCATTTCCTCAGCCACATTCTCATCCTTGGTTGGACAGCTCCACCAGGATGCCATCAAACTCTTATACATCCAAAGTCTCTTCTCAGCCCCAGCTCCTCCTACCAACAATTCTCTCCTGTCATCTGTCCCACCACCTGCCTACACCAAGGCCCACAGCGGTTGTCTGCTCCTCACACTCCTCATGCTCAGTTCCTGAGTTTCAAAGTCCTGCCTGCAGATGGGGATGACCTTGACCTTCAGCTTCTTGGCCAGCACCTGGATCCAGATTCTTGGTCATGTGAATGACAGTATCCTTCTAACTTATCTCCATCTCTTCTTTATTCTCTTCCTATCTAATCCACCATCAATTAGCACTTAATCATTTTTAATCATGCCATTCTCCAGGGACAATGTTTTTAAGGCAGCCCAGAGCCTACCAAGTAAAGACCAACTTCCTGTGTCACATGCTCAGGGCCCTCAGTGACATGACCTCAAACCTCCTGTTCAGTTTTATTTCCTTTCCCTCTGGACAGAGGGAGTTTCAGCTGCTCCAAACTCACTGTACCTCGAGCCCACCACAGTTCAGTTCCCTCCTCTAATGCCTGGCTCAGCTATGTCTTCTCCAACCATCCTTCTCCACCACACAGGTGTGGTGAAATTCTTCCTGCCTTTGAAGACCAGCTCTGCCATGGATGAAGCCAGCTGTCAGCTCTCCTACCTTAAATGCACAGCATTTAAGTGTTATTCCAGATCCTCTTGATGCACTAGCCCAAGAAGCAGTAGTGTATCGTGGTGACAGATTAGATTCTGGAACTAAATTTCCCAGGTTCTGATCTTGGCTCCAACATTTACCTATGACAAGGTACAATTAACTTACCTCTTTGTGCCTCAGCTTCCTTATCTGTATAGTGGAGATTATGATGAGTTTTCGCTTAGTACAGCCCCTGGCACAGAATACACCTCAATAAAGTGTGAGCTGTTTCTTACTGCCCATCTGAATCCCTGACATACTTGCCATGGATGCTCCCACAGCATCCTGCATATGAATGTTCAAAATGTGCCCAATGATATGCAACACATTTTGAAAAAACTAAAACTTCCAGTTAAGACTACTCTCAAAACTACAGAGCAACAACAAACACAACACAGACACAACTCTCAAAACAACACAGAGCAACAATAGAGAAAACAAAAGAATATGACACTTGTACAATCATTATAAACTTTGCCAGTACTGACAAAATAAACCACAGAGCAACTCTCACAATATTTAACTATTTTTTACTCTTCCAAATATTTACTGAGCATCTTGCAGGCAATATTTGAGGCCTGGAAATACTGGTGAAATATATTGGTTAAAAAGTACTTTATTAAAATAGCTATTGTTAGGTTCTATATACACATATATATATAAAACTCTTGCACAAAAAATGTAAAATATTATGTTTATGTGGTCACCTGTGTTTGAGAATACTTTCTGTGATAAGTTTTCTTGGTAGAAATAGAATGTATAATCTGTAGAGTCAGAATTAGAAATGCCTGCAACAGCAAAATCATGGCACAGCCAGCCTAACTGGAGACAAGTGTATATTAAAGAGAAGGAGGCCATATGGTGTTGAGAGAGGGGAGACTAGAGTAGAGATTAGAAGTTTCGGCAATGATTACATAGGGGAGGTTTGAGCTGTCAGTAAAAGGTTTATGAGCTCAAGAACTTCTAGGTCAGACTTTGCCTTGGTGGATTCCTGCTGGCCTAGGGACAACTTGAATAAATAAATGAGGAGACCAAGAATTCATGTTGCTTTGCCCTCTACCTCCCTGCACCTCTCCCCCAAGAGCATGGAGGGAAGCCCAGGCCCCGTGTCCTGAGGGCTTTACTTGTCCTGGGTTAGTAGCAACTGTGGTCCCCAACAACTCCAGTGTTCCCCTCTTGCTTTCAAAGACAGGCAAGCTGCCTAAGGGTTTTAGTATAGGAAATCAACAAGCATGGCAGCAGAACATATATCCTTTCCCTTCAAACATCTTACAGTACAATTAAAGTAAAGACTCCTAACTCTCTCTTAAGGATCAGCTGAGAAAACATTAAGGAGCGTGAACACAGGAGGAGCCTAGCGCACTTTTTCTTTAACGAGATCAGTAGTATTTTGGGTATTTGATTACTAAAACCTTCATAGGGAACTGTATGTTCTCTGTGGAAAAAGCTACAGAATAAGGTAAACTATTACTACATCAAACAATGTCTTATCAAATCAACCTGTATCCAAAAGCATCAGACGACACTAGTGAGTAATGCTTGTATTTGAGCCAATACTTCAGCTCACATTAGCCTGTCGGTTGTAGTTCTTGGGCAATAGTTCTGGTCTTCCAAATAAGTTGAGATCATAATCTTTTTGTTGTCGTTTCCTGCCAGGCAAAGAAGTGGTTTCACCCTCAGCCTTTTCCAGACCACCGAAAGACAACGAGACACTAAAGCAACCTGACTCTGCCCATGTGCGACTTCTGCCAACTCTAAATCTCCCGAAACAATAGGCTAAAACAAGGCCAGTGTTCTAGGAGATGAGGTTTATATGAGGTCCAACACCTCTGCCTGAGAATGAATCATAAAACCACTAACACTCCATTGCCCAGCATTACACCATTCAGCCCCAACTGGGTTGAATCGTGCAAAATGAAAAGGGAATCAGGAACACACTGAACTTAAAACCTCAAGTACATTTTAAATCCTGTTTCAGATTCATTTAAATTAACAGGAGGTCAGGCGACTTCTTTTTTAAACCAGTTATTCTTACTGGTTTAATACCAAAAGCAGTCAGCCATATTTTGCCACTAAAAAATAAAATAAAATAAAATACCCTGATAGGGGAACAATCATTCTAAAACTCAGTAGGGAATGTGGAAACAGCTTACAATAAACTCTGCCTTCTAGAATAACCGATGGAGGAAATTACCCAGTTTTTTGGCCGTGGGAAACTATATGTGTATTATTACATATTTTGTAGGTCACAAATTAAAAGCACAATTTGTATTTTCTAGCGCAGTGTTTTTCCAAACTGTTTTACAAAGAACAACAGTGCAACAAGAGAAAAGTAAATCAAGTCAATCTGAAAGACTCTACCTTCCCCAGTCCTCTTCTTGGAAATCACTGCTGCATATTTGCATATTAGAGAGAAAGAGTCCTATAGTAAGCACTATGAAATTCAACATCTTCCCAAGTTCATTTAGCCCTGCAGACCATTTCCTCTCAAAACACATATCAATATTCCACAAAATGGCCATACTGTGGAGTGTAGTTTCGAAAAGATTCTTCTAGAACAGGAATATAAGAAATGGTGTAAGAGTTGAGACTCTGGAAGCAGCCTAACTCAAATATCAGCTTGTTAGCTGTGGGAACTTGGGCTAGATTTTTTATGTCACTTGTCCTTCAGTTTCCCCAGGCAAAAAGGGGAAAGCAGAAAATGGCCATACCTCGTAGACATAGGCCTTGCCATCTAACTGGAACAGTTTTCTGAGAGCCTTACATGGCTGATTTCTTTTTGTCACTGAAGTTCACAATGTCACCTCCTCCAACAAGCCCTGACTATCCAATATGAAGTTGACCCCACTCAGTTCCCTAGTACTTCACCCTCTTCTTTTCCTCCTGATATTTGTTTAACTATTAAACTGCTATTTCACCCCAATAAAATATTATCACCATGAAGTCAAGTTTTATCAGTTAACATTACTCTGTCCCCAAAGAGATCCTCAGTAAGGAGTCACTAAATGGATGGGTGGGTGGATGAATAGACGAATGAACAAATAAGGTGGTTGTGAGAATTAATTGTGAATCAAGGTCGAGCATTCTTCACAGTGCCCAACACATATGCATCTATCCAGATGTTGTTATGAAAACATGTGATGAACCATGAGTGGTTAATGGATTCATAATTATAATTCATGCCCTATTTAACTTACCTCTTCCTGCTGTATAGTAGGTAAACATTTCATGACATTTATTCAGAGGTGTGTTGGTAAATAGGCTCTCAGGGATGGCGTCAAAGGTGCAGTAGACCCTGAGAGTAGCATTTGCCAACTTCCATGGTGTCAATATTCCCACCAAAACCAATTTCAAACTACTGAAATTACTGGAAATATACTAAATAGCTCTCAGAAGCTGGTAATCTCTTTCTCTTGGGAAAAGTCCTTTCAGGCCTCGAAATCTTATTCAACTCCAAATTTAAAATGAGAATTTTTTTTTTTAAACAGACACGTTTTTCACATTCTCCGTTCTTGATGAGCCAAGATAAAGGTTATCCACTGACTTTGGTCTGATGTTCAAGGAAAACAGTTGGATGTGTTGCCTGCATTTTCTGTACCACTGCCTGTGAGCTTTTGGGCTAATGTTTAAGGTTTGAAGCATGACATATATTCATACCAGATCATTACAAGGACCAACTAATTTCATAAAACATAAATTAAACGGCATTTTGATTCATTTAGATGAAGATATCCTAAAAGAATCAAGCCACCATCAAGGCACCATTAAATACTACCAATGAGCGGAATCTATCAAGAGAAGACCTAACCCCAATATCCCAACATGGTCAACACTGCAGATGGGGATTTCTCCGGTATCACAGCCTTGCTGTACAGGAAACATGACCCCTTGGTACCCAAAACAAAGCAACAGCTTTTTTAAACTATAGCAATCTACCAATCTTTTCAAGGTCATCAGAAAAGACCCTGATGCTGGAAAAAACTGAAGTCAGCAAGAGAAGGGGATGACAGAGGACAAGATTGTTGGATGGCATCATCAACTCAATGGACATGAGTTTGCACAAGCTCTGGGGGATGGTAAAGGACAGGGAGCCTGGCATGCTGCAGTCCATGGGGTCTCAAAGAGTCAGACACATCTGAGCAACTGTACAACAACAACAATCTACCAACCACAGTTTTGAGACAACACAATCAAAATTTCAAAATCCACAGACATTCTACATGAAATAACATGGCAGTAATCACTGCTTCTCCTCTATAAATTAAATACAAAGTGTATAATGCAAGCCAGGAAGAGATTCTTTACACAGCAATAGATAGCTAATACAGTAGAGCAGAAACTAATTCACCCAAAATTCAGCAGCTTAAAATCATACATTTATTATCTCACAGTTTATGTGGAACAAGAATTTGAGCACATCTCAGCTGAGTCTCTCAG
Source organism: Antilocapra americana (assembly GCA_007570785.1). Lineage (NCBI taxonomy): Eukaryota > Metazoa > Chordata > Mammalia > Artiodactyla > Antilocapridae > Antilocapra > Antilocapra americana. The sequence continues at coordinate 40,944,256 of ML660201.1, read as the reverse complement.
AAAGCTGAAATCAAGTTGTCTGCCTAGAAACTGTTATCTCATTGAAAGAATCAACTGGAGAAGATCGACTTCCAAGCTTACTAAGTGATAGTTGGCAGTTTTCAGTTCTTTGTGGCTGTTCAAGTGAGGGTCTCAATTTCTTACTAGGTGTCAGCTGGAGACTACCTGGAGGTTCCTTACCATATGAGCCTCTGCCACATGGCAACTTGCTTCAAAGCATGCCAGTTGAGATGGCAACAGACTGTACGAACAACATGGAAGTAACAGTCTTACTAGTAATCTATTAATCTAGTAATTACTAGTAATCTAATCATGGAAGTACTATTGGCATCCCACTACCTTTGTCACTATATCATTCAGGATCAAGTCACTAGGTTCAGCCTAAACTCAAAGGGAGGAGATTACAAAAAGATATGAATTCCAATAGGTATGGATATAGGGGCTATCTTAGAAGTCTTCCCACCACATTCACATTCTTAGAATAGGAATGGGAAGACCAGGCCCAGCAAAACATATCTTTAAGTATCTAACATGAAGCAAAGCAATCCAACTTCCCAAACATTGTAGCTACGGTCTCATAAGGACAAAACCAAGGAGAGTAAGCATGGAGGATATTAAATCCAAAGACACAAAAGTCTACTCAAATGCTGTAAGCAAATACAATTTAATATCAGAAAAAAACACTGGGAGCAGCTGCATTACCAAGTCCCAACATGAAAGCCATGCCTTCTGAGCAATCAAACAAATGACTCACTGGAAGGACTGCCCATCCAAAAAGGTACATAATGCCAAGAAACCTAGTTTGGTCTGAAAACAAATGTCTTTTTGGATTTTTATTTATGGCTGCAGAATATTTTGAAAATACACTTAATGCCATTTCACTAGTTCCTGTTTTCTGTGAGATCTGTGTCTGTCACAGCATTTTATTTTGCCTACATGATACTTTTGAGATTCACATCCACCACAATAGCAAGGAACTGCTACAAAAATTTCAAACCTTGGAGGTCACCCACATTCTTTCTAAGATCTATCCAACTGCATATTCTCAGATATCTGAGCATCCCAATATTCAACTGTAGTGGCAAGCCAGCAAGGCTGCCTCTGAGTAACTTCAAATGATTTAATTCACCAAGTGCAAAACACACACTCAGAAAACCAGGAACACTCTGTCCTACATGAATGTAAATGTAGGCAGAGATTATCTAAACGTTCAAAATTGGTCTGCACATTTTTCCATTGTTTCCAGAAATATCCATAGGCTTTACTTTCTAACAATCCCACACCAAATATAGCTATGAAGCATTTAAGTTCATTGTTCTGCTAATCACCTATTCATTTTGCTCCTTTAAAAAGAGGATATTTAATAAATATCTAAAACTTAAATAGTACTGTATTTAAAAGACCCTGAAACAATGGCCATCTGTAGGAAAGCAACTGTAAACGACCTTAGAGTTGATGTGTGCTGCACACACTTGGATCCTGAATATGTGTTGAATAAAATAATGGAACACATGTGTGGTGGGCAGAGGGGAAAAAAAAAAAAAAGACTAATGTCAAATTCCAGTTTAAAGGTGATAAGCAGACAGGAAGGTTATAAAACAGATGACAAGGAGAATTTGGTCAAGGCTATCAATAACGTCCAACCTGTGATAATAACTTGGTAACATATTTAACACATTTTAACTTGTAAAATATGACTTTAGAGAAATAAACTGAATGTCCTTACCTCTCTAAGATGTATGTTTTCCTTCTCTTTCTGGTCTAAAATCACTTCCAAGTGGCTGACTTGAGACTCAGCCTCTGCCATCCTACGTGTCCGTTCATTGTCATCCTCAAGACTTTTGGACGGCAAACCTTTACTCTGCAACATCTCAAGAAGCTTTTTAATTGACTCATCTCGGGCATTGAGAGTCTGTTTCTGCGTTTCAATTCTCAGCTCCATTTCCTCCAAGGTCTTCCTCAACAGGAACAGCTCCTTAGCCTGTCTGTCATGCTCAGCTTGGAGCCGCCGGAAGTTCTCCTCCGTCAGTTCGATGGTGAAGTGCTCTGCTCCTCGGTTGCCACTCTCTTGCTGCAGGAGGTGGTTGAGGTCTCTCTGGGTTCGCAGCTCATCTTGAAGGGCCTGGATTGTCAACTGAAGGTGCTATGATGAGAAAGATGGAGCAAGAGAGGAGAAAAGAGGGGGGAAAAAGTCAATAACATGCCAAATGCTATTTGCTGCTATCACACTATGAGGATGGAATGTTAATCATGAGGTCCAGAGGGGCCAGCTGTTAGGTTCTCCACGGTGACGTCAGAAGCAAGGGACAGCACATGGAGAAGGGGAGTTAATTCAATGATGCTTTCTGAATGTCTTAGAGAAAGATACACACACACAGAAACAGTGCATTAGTGTCAGTTACAAGGTAAATTACACATCTACAGAGTTTTAATTTAGGAGTGAAAAGGGTTAGAGGGAAACTTTCACAAACACACCTTCTTATAACCACAATGCTCCAGACTCAGTATTCCTTGTTGCCTAAGGTTTCTTTATTCTACTATCCATTAGTTTCTGTGCTAAGTGTATGTCTATTTAAAAATAAATATGATAGCATCTACTACAAGTAGACATAAACAAGGACTTTACTTTTACAAATAAAGCTGTGAACAGGTTTAATAAACAGGATTACTGCATCTGCAAGCAAAAGGGGACAAGTACAGACAGACAGACACACTCAAACACACAAGGAAGTGAGGCTGTGCAGAGCGAACAAACGAGCGGCAAAGAGTGGACAAACCTTGGTTCTTCTGGCATCCAGTAACTGAACAGCATGGGAAACGAAAGAAAAATGAAGCAAAAATCAACACAAAGAAAAGTCCAGAGCAAGCAAACGATATTTAACAGAAAGAACTTAATCAACATAAAGTACCTTCACAAAGAAGAAAAAAAGAAAATCAGTTTATTATTATAGCAAAGGCCCATAAGCTACACAGAATTTATAGCACTGATGCTTGATAAACATGATTTTAAAAAAGGAAAAAATGAGGTTTATTCCACCTCTAATTTTCCTAAATCTCACTGACCCAGAAACCCAGTATCTTGGTTGCTATTACCAGAGAGGAAAGCACAACACTCTAGAGGTACCACGTTATCATCCCATGTCACCATTTTAACCAAAAGCAGAGTAGAAGTGTCAGAGAAACTTGTATGAAAACAGGTGGTGAATTCAGCAACACTTTCCCAAGAGGGGCAACCCTAGACTGATCAGACCAGGCAGCCATAAGCTGAAGGCATTTTTGTCCTAGGAGGTAACCCAGGGACTTCCAAAACACAGTCACTCTTCCATTCACCAAACACATTCTCCTGATACAGATGAGACACAACGCTAAGCATGGGAATCAATATGAATGCAAGGCATAGGTCCTGCCTAAAAGGAATTCACAGTATTGTAAGGCATGGATAATAAAATAACATGACTAAGTTACATAAATACTGGAGGAGTTCTGAATCCCCATAGCTGATATCCAGAGGGGTTGAGATTTTTCTGAGTGGGGCCTATATCCAGAAATTAGCACCAAGTGATACGTTTATCAAGCTCTTTATTGGTATCCAGGTCAACTTTTCACTTAGAAACATCCAATGAGAGATTCCTGCCTGCTCTCTCATTTGCGTGTCAAGCATCTCCCAGAGTAGCAAAGGCAGAGTAAGCAACTGGTATGTATTTAATGACAGTGATAATAAATTTTTAAAAATATAACTCATCCCTGTAAAGTAAAATTACATTTCAGTGCTTTTTTGTACATTTACAAAGTTGTACAACGATAAACAAATAAATTTTAGAACATTTTCATCATCCCCCAAAGAAATCCTATATCCTATAGAAGTCACTCCCCATCTTCCTCCTATCCTCAAGCCCTAGCAACCACCGACACCTTCTGCCTCTATGATGTGCCTATTCTGGGCATTCCACACCAATGGGATCATCCTGTTTACAGGGTTCATCCATGTTGTCGCATGTATCATGCTACATTTGATAGATGAACATTATTCCAATATAGGGACATACTACATGGTATTTATCCATTCAACAGTCGATTTATACACAAATATTCATAGCACCATTATTCATAGTAGCCAAAAAGTAGAAACAACCTATATATCAGTCAATTGATGAATGAGTATATAAAACATGGTGTGTGCATAAAATGGAGTTTTATTTAGTCATACAAAGTATGAAGTACTGGTGGACACTGTAACATGGATGAATTTTAAAAACAATATGCCACATGAAAGAATCCAGTTATAAAATAACACATGTTACATGATTACACTACTTATCCATAATAAGCAAATCCACTGACAGAAAACAAATTGGTGATTGTCAGGGGAGATTTTGGGGAAGATGAAGGACGTTTATTTATTAAAGTAGCATTCTTCTTGGGGGGTGATGAAACTCAGCCTCTAAAAGATGTTTGTTTTTGAGAAATGTTTCTTTTAGGGGTGAATGAAAATGTTCTGGAATTAGCTGTTTGGTTGAACAACTTTGTGAATATTCTAAAACCAACAAATTTTACATGTTAGACAGATGAACTGCATGGTACATACGTTATATCTCAATAAAGCTGTCATAAAAAACTTGAAGTGGGACTACAAGGTAACGTGACCTTCCCCCACCAGTTCGCCATCCCTAAACCACACCACACCAAAATAAAGTACACAGGAGTATCGACAGTGTTCAGCCCATTCATGTGGCTGCTGCCAAGCCTCTTGAGAGTATGCAACTGTCTTCAAGCCATTTAAACATTCCTGACAATGGCAAGTCTTTGTCCTCTTAAAGTGGCTTAGATTTCTGGAATGATCAAAGTTTACCTAGAGACAAACACAATGAATCAGGATGATTGTACCGGAAATTATCTTTCCTGAGAATGACCAAAAATAAGGTTAGTTTTCTTACATAGTTCATAAATTAGCCTGAAGGGAATTCCAAAAATGCCAAAATACTTTGAGCAAAGACAGCAGCACTGGAAGACAACCCTGTTAACGCTGCTGCCCCTTTGGATGGGCAAGTTGTCTAGTGCCCTGATCCTTAGCTTCCAAACCTGCAAAATGGGACTAATCATAATGCTTATCTCAGAGTTCCTGTGAGGAATAACTAACGTAATGCATCAAGCGCCAGGCTAGAGAATGAAGGGAGGAAGGAAGTGTAGTAGACAGGAAAAGAAGTAGCAAAGAAGAATTAGAAGGAGAGAGGAATGAAGAGGAAAAAGTCAGTCCATTTATCCATTCCATATGCATTTACCCAGTGTCTTCCTCATACCCGTGAAATACCAAAAAGAAAGGGAAAACAAAGAAAAAGAAGTGGTCCTCGCTCCCAATCCATGTGGACATGTAGACCAATAGCAGCCATATAACAAAAGTCACAGCCAGGTGGCTAGAAATGCAGGGAGGCTGTAACCCAGGCTAGAGAAATGTAAGAAAACACAAGAGTTACCCAAACTAAGAGGTACCACTGAGCTATGTCTTGAAGAAAATTGAGAGCCAACCCTGGGAAGAATGAAGGAAAGAGCGGAGAGGGTATAAAAGTCCAGAGGCAAAGACAGACTAGACCTATTAAGGAACTGTAATGGCAAAAATCTTTATAGCCCTTCCATAGTCCAGGTACCATTCTAAGCATTTTTCATTTTCACAAACACCCAGTGAGACAGGGCATTTAATGAATGACAACATGCAGACACAATGTGGTTAAGTAACCTGCACTAAGCTACCCAGCTATGTAAGTGCCATAGTCAGGTGTTCATCCACCTGGAAGTCTGACCCCTACATCTCACATGAACCAGTATACTACCTCAACTCTCAGCTGGTATAAATACTTCTACAAGGGATCTTCCCAACTAAGGGATTGAACCCAGGTCTCCTACATTGCAGGCAGATTCTTTATCATCTGAGCTATCAGAGAAGCCCATATAACACTCAGAATGGCTGAAAACAGAAAACGGCATGGTGCAGGAGTGGTGAGAGCAGACAAGGCAGGCAATTATGACAGCTTTAACAATTCTCAAAATAAAACTTAGCCACTCTAACCAAGCAATTCCTCACTCTCTAGGTTGCACATTAAGAAAATTTACTTTCCAGGTAATCATTTTATTAGTCCCTGAATGACTTTAGCATTGACCAAACACAATCTGATAATCTATAATCCAGTGTTTAAAAATGTCTCAAATCTATTTTTCATTTAGTTTTTATTCTTTTTTTTCAAAAGTTTATTTTTTAATAGGTAGAAAATCGCTTTACAATTTTGTGTTGTTTCTCCCATACAATGATAATCAATCATAATTACATATATAGATAGATACAGATATAGATAGATAGATAGATATAGGCTAGGGTATGCTGCTGTGACAAAAGCACAAAAACCCCCACTCTGAAAGATGAATCCATCCGATATCCTGATGGCATGGAATCAGAGTTCTTAGAGCTCACAGCGGCCTTAAAGATTAACCTGTTAACTTCATCTTACAAATGAGAAAATCAGATCCACAGAGGTTAAATGACAGGCCCAAGAGCACACAAACACACTGCAAAGGCCAGAAGGTGGTTTCTGGACTCCATCCTCTAACAACCCTAAGAGCAGACCAAAAGGAGGTGGCTCTCCAGTCTGACAACTTAGAAAACAGCAGTGGTGTCTCTTTTAGTGAAGATGAGAGACAGGTCCTATCCAACAGTTAAACAGCACCGGACACTCCGGTAAGGATAACTTACTGAGACTTCATTTCTAAGACCTTACAATTAGTAATGACTGTATGTAGCGATCAGAGATGAGGTGTTAGTCACTCAGTCCTGTCCAACTCTGCAACCCCATGAACTTTAGCCCACTCAGCTCCTCTGTCCATGGAATTCTCCAGGCAAAAATACTGGAGTGGGTTGCCATTCCCTTCTCCAGGGGATCTTCCTGACCCAAGGATTGAACCCTGGTCTCCTCCACTGAAGACAAGTTCAGTTTAAAAAAAAAACTCTAAAAGATCAAGATACATGAATACAAGTGAAAACTCTAGTAAAGCCAAAGCAGTTTTTAAAAGGTGCTTTGAAACACCACCTTTTTGTCATTGTTCAGTTGCTCAGTAGTGACTGACTCTTTGTGACCCCATAGACTGTAGCCTGCCAGGCTCTTGTGTCCAAGGAATTTTCCAGGCAAGAACACTATTCCCCCGGGGATCTTCCTGGACCAGGGATTAAACCCATGTCTCCTGCATTTGCAGACAGATTCTTGACCACTGAGGCACCAGGGCAGCTCTCTCTAAGGGTTAAAAATATATATAAAAAAAAAATGCAGTTTTCAATCTCCCCACTTCTATAATTACTCTATTCCCTCACATTGAAACATCTCCCACTTCTCATCCATGAAAGCACATTTAAATCTCACTGGATCAATAAGCAAAGGCATGCATTTCAGTTTGTAAACATCAGGTAACTATAAACCAGCAACTTGTTAGGATGTGTCCAGGAGCCATCTCTTTGGAATTTCTCAGTCATCACTGTGGTGTCAACTCCCCAAAGCCTCAACCACTCTTCCTGCTGCTTCCATTCCACTGCATATTAGGAGAGAGAAGCCCTTCCAATATCCACCTGTGTGGGAATGGGACATTGTCAGGTAACCCAACCTCATTCCTGGGTGCCAATCAAATTTCTATCAACTTGGCACTTATAACACAAGTATAATAGGTGGCAAAACAGCTAATTCTCTTCAAGCACAGAAGTGAGTCTATGCTTGGATGAGTATTCAGAAAGCTTTTTACTCCCCACCCTGATGTTGGGATCATCCTCCAGTTTTCCTCAAAGAATCAAAGCTAAGAACGCAAAAGCCCTTATCCACAGCTGACCACTGAGGACACCAAAGAAAGTAAAGCAGCTGTGACAACAGGCATCCAGGCTTCTCTCTGCAGTCACTCTGCTAGGAGTCCAGACAGTATGCATCATACTTACCCTGATACCTGGCCTTTAACCCAGTTCTTTTCAACCTTTTCTCCCGGCACTTAATTACATACTTTGAACTCTATCCTGGATAGTAAAGGCTAACCCCTTTACTGACTGACTGGAAAAGACTGAAGACAGGAGAAGGGGACAACACAGGATGAGATGGATGGATGGCATCACCAACTCAATGGACGTGAGTCTGAGCAAGCTTTGGGAGTTGGTGATGGACAGGGAAGCCTGGTGTGCTGCCATCCATGGGGTCTCAAATGAGCAAATGAAGTGAAAGGCTAACCCCAAATCCAGTACACAGAAGGAAAAAAGCCTAAAATCATTGGTCCGGCCATTAAACCCAGGTAAATGGAATCAGAACCAAAGAGATGAGCTTGCGCACTGGATTCCAAGTCTCAGACAATAACGTAGGTCATAAGGACTTCTGCTTCTGGTGTTATGGCAGGCTTATTTTCTGATACAACCTCCTAGCACTCAACAGTCAGATAAAGGCAAAATATATCTTTCGAAGTATCGCTGTGCTCACAAAAAGGCAAGGGAAATTGCCAAGAAGAAGAGAGATTTACAGAGAGATAAAGCGAGCTCCTCAAGGGCAGGTTCTGGGCCAAATTTTTATCATTTCCCAACTCTAGCACATAACAGATACCCAATAAATAGTGAGTAAAATATGGACAGAAGATGAGAGGACCAAAAAGGAAATTGTCCACCCGACAGTCAGCACAGGAGAACAATGTGAGGGAGAATAGTTTCCATTTTTCTTTGCTTTGCTGTAGTCAGGCTGGGAATGGGGCGGGCAGGGGCAGGAAGGGGAGGTAGTGGTGGTGGGAGAAGTAGGAAGAATATTCTTGACCTCAGATTACTCTGTCCTGTTCTCTCTCCCAAAACTCAAAATTCCTCACGTCCACCAACTCACTTGTCTGACAATACTGCTCCAAAGCTGCCAGAACTATGTCCACTTCACAAGAGAATAAATTGAGCTGGCTTAAGGGATTTTACTGCAATCACATCATTAGCAAACATGGGCCAGAGACTAAAATTGAGGATTCCTCCAGCCAATTCTAAAGTCTCCCCTACTCTAAAAATACTATAGAACTTCATTTTACACAATTCTTACAGGCTTCCATAGTCACTTAATTTTGAAAAAAGGAGAACAATGAAAAATAAGAAACTAAGCCATACTTGAGTTTATATAGAAAAGTGGAGAAAATATACTTTGCTTTAGCCAATGTTTAGGAGAGTGACTTCCAATAGCTACTGGAGTCAGAATCTAATCCAGATTTCAGAATGTCTAAAACACAAAAAAGGTAAATAGAATGAAAGCATAATTATATACGTATGATGTGCATGGAACACACAATTATTTAAGTAGGGTCTAGCCAGATGTTTAGAATCTACTGTGTCTTATCCCCAAACATGGAAAATATGAGTTCCTGGCAGATTTGAAATAATTTGTGACCTTAAGCTCTTTTCCACACTATGGGGAAAAAGCAAAAAATGATAAAGTTTTGGACTATAAAGCAGTTTAGAGTTTCACTGCTATGAAAACCGTCTCTGAGCTTTATAAAAATATGAATTGGCTTATATCCAAAAGAATTGAATTTTTTTTTAATAAATCCTTACTCCTTCTCAAGAAAGGGCTGAGCATAACTCTTTCAAAGAAAACAGAATCTCTTTGCAGACAACTTGGCCTGCTCTACTTCTCCTGTGACTTTATTTTCCTATTTATCACTTTCCAGTTTGTCTCTAATCATATAATAAGGGCAGGTTCTCTGATCCCTTTTTCCATAATCCTGTGTGCAGGATGTGCAGTACTCCTTGTGGCTGCAAACCTTCCACAGGCTGTGTCATGTGTGTGAAAAGACAAACAGCAGGCATTGGCTAAAAACATGTGGCCCCAGTGTGCTGTGTGGAAGAGGTGCTCTATTGAGAAGAGTATAAAAAATTAATATTTAGACATACGATCTAGGCGTTCTCCTTTAGGGTAGGAGAGGCACATAGCTAATAGAGAATACTGATAGGTGACTTTTTTAAAACACCAAATTATCAGTATCCTGGATTCTCACACAGATGTACTGTCAGTGATAGCTGCAGAAACCACTCTGGTTGATAATATATGACATTTTGCCAAGATTGATAATACTAAGAACAGTATATATGGGAAAGCCCTCTTGGCAGTTGCTTTTGTAAGCAAGAAGGAGTTCTGGTTTTCATTACAGACCAATACTATAAGGTGGCACAATACTGGAATATTGTACTGAGCTGAGAGCTAAGGATTTAAGTTCTAATTCCAGCTTTCCTACTTATCAATTATATGATTGGAGAAAATCACCAGACTTGCCTGGGCTTCCAAGAGCAGTGGTGATGAGCTGGGTTTTGAATCCTGCAGCTACCCGTGACGCCTATGTTACCTTGGACAAGTTACTTAAGTACTGTGAACAAATGATTCATCCATAAACTGGAAATAATCATCATAACTAACTTACAGAGTTCACACAAAGACAACATGAGATGTTCATAAAGTGAACATGTTCCCACAAAGCATGAAGCACATGGCCTGGCACCTAATGAGGCCTCAAACTGTCATTGTTTTCATTGCTGTGGAAACTGTGGTAGTGACTAGAGACCCAGAATTAAAATCTCTCTCCTTCCTCCTCTCATTTGGACAGGGAAAGAAATGAATAAACATCAATTTCTCACCACTGAATACATGTAACAGTGAGAAACAAAATGCTAACAATTACAGCATTTTTTAAATAGGGAAAACAGGAAACAGTTGTTTTAAGACCAACTCAAAGATAGATAAAACTGATTTCCCATCAACTTGTCTATAAATAACTCTGCAAAGGGGCTCTAGGAAATAACTGTTTCTATTTTGAAGGTCAGGGTTCCTTCCCTGTTACCCAGTAATATATAAGCAACTAAAGGAAAGTGGCATCCCCTGACACTGACATTGTTCAACTTGTTAAAGGATAAAAAAAAAAAAACAGAAGTAAAAGACATAGACATTTTTTAATGTGTTTAGAGAAGTAATCCCAAACACGTAATCTAAAAATAATGGTTAAAATTGGAATGTTTCCAATTATTAATAGTCACTGTCAAATGCAGTTAGAAAATAGGTTTTTCATTTTAATTGCTTAGCAAATCTTTACTGTAAATGGCATTTTAAAATCTTTCCTGCAATTTCCTTCCCTGTCACCTCCCTTTCACCTCTCAACATGGCCATTTAACAAAACAGCTTACCATCTAAGTATTTTTAATACAAGTAAGAGAACTTAGATTAATATCAATGTAAAAAGTTGGGTGGCAGGCTTTGAACTACTGATTTTTCCCTACTCTAACCAACATATTTGCTCAAACTCTAGCCCTTGCTATTCAAGTTTTCAGGAGGAATTCAGTTCCATTCACTCAATCCTTTCTGACTCTTTGCAACTCCATGGACTGCGGCACACCAGGCTTTTCTGTCCATCAAAAACTCCTGGAGCTTACTCAAGCTCAAGTCCATAGAGTCAGGATGCCATCCAACCATCTCATCCTCTGTCATCCCCTTCTCCTCCCTCCTTCAATCTTTCCTAGCATCACGGTCTTTTCAAATGAGTCAGTTCTTCACATCAGATGGCCAAAGTATTGGAGTTTCAGCTTCAACATCAGTCCTCCCAATGAATGTTCAGGACTGATATCCTTTAGGATGGATTGGTTGGATCTCCTCGCAGTCCAGGGGACTCTCAAGAGTCTTCTCCAACACCACAGTTCCAAAGCATCAATTCTACGGCGCTCAGCTTTCTTCATAGTCCAACTCTCACACCCATACATGACTACTGGAAAAACCATAGCTTTAACTAGACGGACCTTTGTTGACAAAGTAATGTCTCTGCTTTTAAATATGCTATCTAGGTTGGTCCTAACTTTCCTTCTCGATGACTATATTATAAATATTACACATTATATAATATTATCATATACACTGTTTATTTTTAAGTGATACATAATATCTGAATTTTATTTCTGTACTGTTATGTCTGTTATTGCTGTTTAAAAGACAATCTGGGGCTTCCCTGGTGGCTAAGTTGTAAAGAATCTGCCTGCCAACGCAGGAGACACAGGTTCGATCCGTGGTCTGAGAAGATCCCACACGCCTTGAAGCAATTAAGCCCACAACTACTGACCCTATGCGTCAGACTACTGAAACCTGAGTGCTCTAGAACAAGTTCTGCCATTAGGAGAAGCTACTGCGATGAGAAGCCCATGTGCTGCAACTGCAGAGTAGCCCTAGTTGCCACTAGAGAAAAGCCTATACAGCAGCAAAGACCCAGCAGAGCCATAAACAAATAAGACAAACTGAGGCAAACTTTAAACACTCATCTACACTGCCACGTACTGGACTTTACATTCAACTATTCTATTCACTTTAACTTTTAACTAGCATATCCATATGCATGTCTGTGCTGTTTGTGGAATTTTAAATGACTGGGAAAACCATGAGAAGTCTGAGATGAACCTTCTTTTACAAACTATATCTTGAACAGTATACACAGAAAATGTGAATATACTGGGTCATAAGTAGCCTAATCACTAAACTCTCTAAGTTTTTTCATTTTCTCAATGAACTAGAATCAAAGACCTACATCTCCATTTGTTTCTCTGGTGTGAAGGTAAGATTACTACTGTATCCACACAATGCTTATGATCTTTAATATTATACATACATATATATTTTTTATATTACACATTATATGTATACACATAGAGAGAATGTACCATATCGCATACATAAAAATAAAGCCAATATATCATAGGAACATAAAATGAATAGATGAGAAGAAAGTAGAAAAAATACATCAAAATGATCACTGCTGGGGGAAAAGGGAATAAAGAATGACTACTGAAGAGTATGGGATTTTGGGGGGAGGTAATGAAAATGTTTTAAATTAATATAGTAAAAAAAAACAATCAAATTGCATATATTTAAAGGGTAAATTTTATGATACAGGAGATATCTCAAAGCTGTTAAATATGATGGGAGGTGGGAGCACTATGGATGCCTTCTGCAAATATTTTTTCCAAAAATAATTTTTGAAAGCCTACTGCTAAAGACTGCATGTTTAGATCCCCCTAAAATTCTTATGTTGAAACCTAATCTCTAATGTGATGGTACTTAGAGGTGGGAAGTTGAGGACCTGATAAGATCCTCAGAGTAGAAACCTCATGAATGGGAATGAAGTCCTTATAAAAGAGGTCCCAGGGAGTTTCTTCGCCCCTTCTACCACATGAGGACACAATGAGAAAACAGCTGCCTATGTACTAGAGAGCAGGCCTTCACCTTGATCCCGGACTTCCTAGATTCTAGAACTATAAGAAATAAATGTTTGCTGTTTATAAGCCACCCAAGGTATGGTATTTTTATTTTAGCAACATGAATGGACTAAGACACTTGTCATGTGCTCACCACTGCTAGGTTAGTCAACAGTCTTTGAGTTCCAAACAACAGAAACTGATTTGGCTTTACCTTAAGCTAAAGAAATGAACATATGAGAAAGATATCAGGCTACCTCCCTGACTCAAAACAGCAATTGTGAAAACAAAACGAAGGGGAAAAGCAAGAAGGACATAGCAGGAATCTCTGCAAGATGTGACTTGGTTCAATAACTCTGCTCCAAACTATAAATACTCACTCAAAGAAGACAAAATGATCCTGACATGCGTCAGGGGTCCACTATGAATCAATCAGTTGTGGCAGGTGACCCTGCCCATCAGGAGCTACAAACCTTGTTTAAAGGTGGGCAGAGAGCCCAAGAAGAATCTACTACAATTGCTGTTATAAGTAAAGATTTTAAAAAGAAGCAAAATATAAACGGCAGTATGTATAAGACTTTGGTGATCTTCATGGTACAAACATAACCATGCCAATTCAAACTTTTGATATGCAATAACAGACATGAATTAAGAGATCATCAAACTTAGAGAAGTACAGACTTCCAGAAGGAAATAGAGTAAAAAATTATTCTGACAGTCAAAATCCTAGATACTTGATTGAGAACAGTATTCCCAGTTAAGAACCCTATCTTTGACGTCTAACAGTTTTGGATCCCTCTCCAGCTTTGGAACTCACTAGCTGTGGGGTCAATCTGATCACTCGTTAGCTACAGGGTCCCACATCCTTTGGTGGGCTGTGTGACACTAACAGGTTACTTCTGTTCTCTAGATTTTACTTTCCAGCTCTTTTAAAAGCTAATAGGGACATCCCTGATGATCCAGTGACTTAAACCCTGAGCTCCCAGTGCAGGGGGCCCAGGTTCAATTCCTGTTTGGGGAAATAGATCCTGTATGCTGCAGCTAAAATCCAGCATAGTCAAATAAATAAGTACTTTAAAAAAAAGAGTGGTAATAATACAAACATCTCTCAAAACCATGATGAAATACAGATAATGCATATGACATACTTAGCAAATCCCACTCCAGTCCACAGGAAGCCATCATTTTTTAAAGCTGCTATTATTATTAATATAAAAACCCAAAATGCAATGGAAAGGAACAATGGTAAAGTGGCAGGGTTGCAGGGGGAGTGTGAAATTATGTTTGTCATGTACAAATAAAAACCTTTAACCCAGAAGAAATTTCTGGCTTGGCCCCTTCAAATGCTAATCTTTCAATATCAAATAAAATACTCTGAAAGAATAGCCATAGATTTTTCTACAAGCTGGTGTAACATTTTTTAAAAGACAACAAATATCTAACAACAGAATATAGAATGTTGGTGATAAAAAGGATTAGAACAATAATCATTTTTGCTCCATTTTATAGGAGGATAAACTGAGGCCCAAAAAGTTGGACCACTCCTTGCCCGAATCTTAGCAGAGCCATCAGCACTACTAGTATAAAGCCCGGGTATGAAACACAGCAGAATGTTCTGTCCTGGTCTGTACCTTCCAGTCTCCTGCCACTGGTTTTATTTGGTCACCTAACTACAGAAGGATCCTGTTACCACATAATTAGTGGCAGGACATGTGCAGCAGCTTCCACGAGCCAGATTTCCACACTGGAGTCAAACGTCTATGGCCCAGGCACGTCCCTTCCACCACATACCACCGATGGTGTAGCTGCCATAACCACACTCCATTCCCCAATGGCTCCAGGACTTCAAGAGTTGGAACAGATGATTAAGTCAAACCATGATGAAGTAACTCATCTCTCTGAAAGGACTTCTGAAAGAATATCTTTTAGAGAATTTTAAAAGGTTTAGCATTCTTCCACCTGAGAGCTTCAGGGCTTTGAAAAGGGTTTATAGGAATTTCCCCCCAAAAAATGTGAAATACATGTCAAGAATAAAGGGGTCACTTAGGAACCTGGAAAATATAATGGTAAGCCACAGGAAATCCATGTTAACATGGGAAAGCCAAAGAAAAAACCAGAGAGAAGGAAAGGTTCTCTTACAGATACTATCACTGGAAGAATATGCTACATGACTGAGAAATAAGACCCCTCAATAGCAATCATGAGCTATATCAATTTGAGGTTATTTTATTTTATCTGGATAATTTTATACATATTATTAATAATGAAAGTTTTCCTTAGCAGAGACTCAGAAACCCATGTAAGCATTCATAAGCATATGGTTGCATTTCATATGTTTTAATAGTCTTCCTCAAATCTTTAAACCAGTGAAAGTGAAGAGAACTTTCTCCAAAAGGATAGTAAAAATTATTTTTAAACAAGGACTTGCAAAGTACTTTTTTCATCCTTGGATATTTATTTTGTTTTATAATTCATTTGAGACCTTTAAAGTCAGGAAGGGAGAAAAAATGGCTTTCCAATTTGAGTCTGGAACAGAGCTAACCCATCAAGTCCAACAGGGATATAAAGAAAGTGTCTAACAGTGCAGACACTGCCGGTGCCCGGAACAAAAGCATTATTGAATGGAAGAAGAATTTAAATTGAAGCAAGTCCTAATGTAAAACCTTAGTAACTCCAAGTCCTACTGCCATTTTTTCCTAATAAGATAAACTATTAGTTCTGGGTTACATAAATTTCAACATACCAGAGCCCTTAGCAAGTTACAGGGAGGCCCATGGCTCTCCTGAATCCATACATTTGTACATTATTTAAGATGTATGATTGTCCTTCTCACCATTATGAGTCCTTAGCTGTGGAGTAGGAAAAGGTTGATGTACAAAACCAGTGAAGATGGGGGCCTAAAAATATGACTGGAAATTTTTTGCTGTCTCTCTAAAGGTTTTATTTCTTCAAAAATCCAAAGGGAAATAAGAGTGGAAAGAATTGCAGGCTTTATGGTTTTAGAAAGGAGGAAAAAAATAAACATAGGATGACTTTACAGTTTACAGTGTCTGCAAAGAGCCTCCTCATTTATTCCTTTAAATAAGCTTTTAAGTCATCTTTTAAATGGCAAAGAAAATTCTGTTATTAGAGGAGTTACTGAAATCTAGTGTGGATTTCAGTTAAGTGCCTGAGTCTTGGACTCAAACAAGAACTGGATCTACCACTGTTTCTGTCTATACTGTTTAATCTCTGGCAAATAATTTGCCCTCAGTTTCTTCCACTGTAAAATGAGGATGATACACTTGCAGTTGTGAATAGATTTAATATTTATGTTTATGTGTAAAATTGTATTTAAACATTTATTTATGTGCATGGATACACATATAGCTAAATACAGTTTATGAATTCAATGCACATCCTCTCTTCATGTTGCAATTAGTACTACTAGTGAAAACCACCATTTTGCTAGAAAATATCTTTAAAGGTTATTTAGCAATTCACTCAATAAATCCTAGGCAGGATAACATTAACTTGCTTCCTCAGAAAGAAGTCTATTTCTTTTTGAAAGAAGCCTTTTTTGTATTAAGAATGTTAACACAATCTTCCATCAAATTCACTATCTGTTCTTCCTTCATTTGAGTCCAGTTGGAGAGTTTAAGAGTACAAGCTGGTCATTAATTTCTGCCATAAACACTTTCAGGCAATATTCACTCAACTCACTTTTACCTAGCATTTGTTCAGTGTGATAAGCTCTATGCTAAGGCACTAAGGATAAAGGACAGATAAAGAATGAGATGTTGTCCTTGGCCTTGAGAAGCTCCTAGTCAGAAGAACGTGACAAATGTGGAGAACAAGAATCAAGACAGAAAGGGAGAAGGGCACCTAACGGAGTGTGTGCAGACTGCTGAGGTAACACAGTGAGGGAGGTGTCAGTGTGGTCTGAGCACCAAAAACTCCACAGAAGATGTGAACTCTGAGGGGGGCCTAAGAACAAAGGAGAATTTTCCAGAGGCAAAAAGGGAAGGTATTCCAGGCAGGGTATAGGATATGAGAAAAGTCTAGAAGTGTGGAAACACCATGGCGTATTGGTGTTTCCAGCAGCAAATACAGCAGCAAAAGTGGCAGGAGGTAGTTACAAAAGCGGCAATGATTACCATAAAGGACTCAAATGTCATAAAAAAAGGGATGTGAACTTCAAAAACAATGGTATAAATCAAGTGTTTAATACTGCATGTTACAAACTGTGGACTTATGAGTGCATTCTCAGAGGTCTGTGAGTTTCATAAAAATTTGAAATTTAATTTTAATGATAATGAAAACAAAATTTTCTAAAATTAAGATATAATTTTGCTTTGTACTGACATTTTATATTTTATTCATTCAAAAAAAAAAAAAAAAAAACACCTACAGAACATCTACTATGTGCCAGGCACAATACGAGGCACTGGAGATGTAACAAGGAGCAAAAGAGACAGTACCTGAGTTCACAGAACTTAGAGAATCCAAAAGGCGAGATAATCAGTAAACAAACTAAAGTACAGCACATCAGCAAACAGTGCTTCAGAGATAAACAAAACATGCAAATGGTAAGAGGGTATTAATTCATGCAGGATAGACAGGCAGTCCTACTTTCTCACCAATGTAACAACTGAACAAAGATATTTGAAAGGTATCTTCAGAAAATAAGATTTCATTTCCCCACAGTTGTCACAAACATTCTTAAGGGTCTTCAAGAATCCTTCCTATTTTTACCTTAAAAAAGGTTCATATACCAAAGTTCAGGGGAAACACAGGAATGCGTATTTTAGAATTAGAAGACAGCTATAAAGGAAAGAAGATTAGAGGCAGAGAAACCAGTAAGGAAGGTACTGGAATAATTCAAGCGAAAAGGATAGTGAGGGACTAGCAGATAACCATACAATTTCTAGGAATATGGCAGGACAGGTAACTGTAAACACCAGAAAATGCTAGAGAAAATACGAAATTAAAAGATAATACAAAATACCACTTTGCATGCATAGATGAACATGCGTGTAAGTAACAGAAATCCTTGGAAGCCCAAATCAAAAAGGAAAACAGTGAAAGGAGCTAAGGGTTCATCTGTCAAGGGCTCAAGGCAGAAGCAGAGGGAGTTAGCCTGGGTTAACAGCCTTGGGAAGTGTGCCAGGAGAACAGGCTCTGGACAAGTTAAAGCTGAGACCCCCTCCATAAAACTGGATCTATGAAACAGTAGACAATACCAGAGAAAAATAATAGCCTGAACTCTGGACTCAGGTAAAAGTAGTTTCTCCAAGGGTCTACCTTCATGTGATTAGGGGGTTCATTTTACAAAGCCTAAAGGTCTGGGAACACCCAAATGGAAAAAAAAAATTAAATACAAAATGATCCTAAGGTGATACCTGCAAAAATAATCACTATGAAGGTATGGTCTCTCAACCCAGATCATGCAGAACCTCAAAGATCAAATGATATTCAAAGAAAGGATGATTTAAAAAATACTAAAACTAAAGACTGAAGGAAGCAAAATGTATCCAAGCAAGATAAGTAAAATTAAACTCACACCCAAGCATAGCAAAGCAAAACTACAGAACACCAAACATAAAGAGAACCAGCGAGCTATTGATACAAAAGAACAATGCAAGATGAAAATAAACTTCAAGGGAGTAACACTATCATTTCGATAACAAAAGATAAAAACTGCTAAGACAAAACTTTCAACCTTATAATTTTACTCCCAGGTAATCTGCCATTCAAGAATGAAGAAAAAATAAAAGTATCTTGAGACAATAACAATCTACCACTAACATAATCCACCTGAAATACCAGTGTGTTATACTACCTCATAAGAGCCAAATTTTAGGACTCTTGAGAGTCAGTTGACAATATGTTCATTACGTGAAGTCAGCCATGGTGGGAGTATTTACACCTTGGAAAACAGCAAGCAGTAAAAATCAGGGCTTTTTGCCCCCAGGGAACCAGCTGTTAAACATTAAACTGCATACCACTAATGTCAAGGAACTTCTAGAATATGTACCTTAAGAAAAAAGAAAAATCTAGAAGGAAGAATTGATACAAATGAAGGGCATGTGATCAAATAAATATGGTAAAGGTTGTTATTCTAAGCACTGCTAACATAAAGCAATAATAATGATAACTAATTTCAAAGGAACCAGGAGTTCATCAACTGGATGATGAACTTATGCTATGGTAACAATTCCAAAACCTCTATAAGACAACAGATGTTTATTTCAGACTCATGCCACATATCCTTCAAGGGTAGGAGGACTAGTCCCATTGTAGCCCCCCAAGGACCTCATCTCAAAACATTCCTCAACAATTGCTATAGGTTATGTGGTGAATTACACACTAGCCCTTGAAGCTTTCTGTTTCTCGTACTTCACTAACCAAATCAAGTCATAAGGCCATGACTAATTTCCAAGGGGACAGGAAAAAACAAAATTGCAATATGCCCAGTGGGATATATGAAGAAAAACCATGTAAGACTGGAAGCAAATGACTCGTGTTAAAATGTTCCAAATTCTTCATGGATTTTTTTTTTGAGAAAACTAAAATGAACAGGTTAACTTTAGACTTTAATTTAGGTGTACATGTTAAGAATTGAACATAATAGTTAAAAAGAACAGAGAGTAGAATTATAACTTTCAAATTTGTGGAAAAGGAGGATAAAGAAAACGTAAACAATCAAAAAAAGAGGAAATAGACCTATGAGTCCAAATATATCAGTAAGTACAACAAAGGTAAATAGAACAAACTTACCACCTAAAAGGATAAAAACCATCTTTTAGCATTTTTTAATGCTGTTATATCTGTTTACAAGAAATACACCTAAAACTTAGGTCAGTGAATTCCAAGCCAAGGCTTCAAGACTCCTTGCCACTTGCACTTTCATCCTCTTGAGACTTCTGCTTCCAGTTAAGAAGGAGTTACAAAGGCAAAATAATCTACTTGTCTAAAACAACTAATATACTAGACAACATATAAAACAGTGGATTCAAGAAAAGGAATCCCTAAGAGATGGGAATCAAATGAGGGAATCAAATAATTGCCCCAGTCTATCCCCTGAAGGCAAGATCCAGACTATTGCACAGAGAGGAGAATCCTAGGCAAAACCCTATAGTCTCCCTAATTTGGGAGGTATTTGGAAAGATCAAGGCAACTAGAGTTCACAGAACAGTAAGATGCAGAGGGTCCCCTTCAGTATTCAGGTATTAACCATCACATGGGTGTAAAGAAACTGCCTGAGGCCAGGAAAAAAATCACTCAAAAGTGTAGAGGAAACCATTCTTGGAGCTCAGACTTTCACCCTCTTCATATGAAGAAGCCCAAAATACCCTCTTTGAGACTATAAGACCATGAAAAGAAGACCCAGCCAAAAGCCAGTACCAACCACCAGACACGTGACAGACATAACCAGATGACTGCAGCTTCATGAATGACCCTAGAAATGATCAAAAGGACCACTAAGCTAAGCCTAGCCAAGTCAGGTCAAAACAAATGATCCACAGAACTATAAGCAAATAAAAGCATTATTTTAAGTCTCCAAGTTTGGGGCTGACTTATTACACTGCAACAGGTAAGTGATATAAAAGCAATCTAAAAGAATCTGGTTTATACAGAAAATGAGCCATAAATGACCCATCATTGACACCTTTCAGCATAACCAATACCTAGGGCAGCCACAGAAGAATTGTACAAAAAAAGATTTTCACGACCCAGATAATCATGATGGTGTGATCACTCACCTAGAGCCAGACATCCTGGAATGTGAAGTCAAGTGGGCCTTAGGAAGCTTCACTACAAGCAAAGCTAGTGGAGGTGATGGAATCCCAGTTGAGCTATTTCAAATCCTCAAAGATAATGCTGTGAAAGTGCTGCACTCAATATGCCAACAAATTTGCAAAACTCAGCAGTGGCCACAGGACTGGAAAAGGTCAGTTTTCATTCCAATCCCAAAGAAAGGAAATGCCAAAGAATGCTCAAACTACTGTACAATTGCACTCATCTCACACACTAGTAATGCTCAAAGTTCTCCAAGCCAGGCTTCAACAGTACGTGAACTGTGAACTTCCAGATGTTCAAGCTGGTTTTAGAAAAGGCAGAGGAACCAGAGATCAAACTGCCAACATCTGCTGGATTTCATCAAAAAAGCAAGAGAGTTCCAGCAAAACATCTATTTCTGCTTTACTGACTATGCCAAAGCCTTTGACTGTGTGGATCACAACAAACTGAGGAAAATTCTGAAAGAGATGGGAATACCAGATCACCTGGTCTGCCTCGAGACATCTGTATGCAGGTCAGGAAGTAACAGAACTGGACACGGAACAACAGACTGGTTCCAAGTCAGGAAAGGAGTACATCAAGGTTGTATATTGTCACCTTGCTTATTTAACTTATATGCAGAGTACATCAGGAAAAATACTGGGCTAGATAAAGCACAAGCTGGAATCAAGATTGCTGGGAGAAGTATCTATAACCTCAGATATGCAGATGACACCACTCTTACGGTAGAAAGTGAAGAAGGACTAAAGAGCCTCTTGATGAAAGTGAAAGAGGAGAGTGAAAAAGTTGGCTTAAAGCTCAACATTCAGAAAACTAAGATCATGGCATTCAATCCCATCACTTCATGGCAAATAGATGGGGAAATAGTGGCTGACCTTATTTTTTTGAAACCCCAAATCACTGCAGATGATGACTGCAGCCATAAAATTAAAGACACTTACTCCTTAGAAGGAAAGTTATGACCAACCTAGACAGCATATTAAAAAGCAGAGACATTAGTTTGCCAACAAAGGTCCGTCTAGTCAAGGCTATGGTTTTTCCAGTAGTCATGTATGGATGTGAGAGTTGGACTATAAAGAAAACTGAGCACCAAAGAATGGATGCTTTTGAACTGTGGTGTTGGAGAAGACTCTGGAGAGTCCCTTGGACTGCAAGGAGATCAGTCCTGGGTATTCACTGGAAGGATGATGTTGAAGCTGAAACTCCAATACTTTGGCCACTTGATGCGACTCAGTAGAAAAGACCCTGATGCTGGGAAGGATTGGGGGCAGGAGGAGCAGGGGACAACAGAGGATGAGATGGTTGGATGGCATCACTGACTTGATGGACATGAGTTTGAGTAAACTCCGGGAGTTGGTGATGAACATGGAGGCCTGGCATGCTGTTGTCCATGGGGTCGCAAAGAGTCGGACAAGACTGAGTGACTGAACTGAAGGGCAGCCAGTCCCAACTACAGCACGAGTCATCTCCCTCTTACAGGAAATTAAAATCATTCTGGAAACACATTTTAATTTAGAGAATCTGGAAATATCACAGTTCAAATGTCACATCTACTGCATAACACTCTCAAGAGTCTGCTGATAGAAATACCCACTTCTTCCTCTTGTTTCCATGGAACACTGAAGAAGGCCCTGCTCTTATACCTAAGTCAGGGTATTGTGTGGGCCTCCTATCCTCAGCAGCAGTGGGCCACAGGCACAGCTGAACAGTTCACCTAACTTGTGGTGAGTCACTTAGCACAGTTACTGTCCCTCAACAATAACTACACTGGATGCAGCATGCTGGGCTATTTTAATCCTTGAGAAAGAGGTCAGAACAGAGATTAAAGGATGACTAAGGAGGCAGCTCTGTGGTAGTGATGACAGAGGGAGCTGGCTTTCCATTTGTCAAGACCCACACCCTCCCATGACTCAGCTCAGCCTGGTGGGGAGAAATACAGAGTACGGTCTCAAGAGCCTGTAGTCCAAAATACAGTTCAAAACTCTAATGAGCCTTTGTGCATCCCCCAAAGTCAGGCTGCTTCAAAATGAGCATCTGTCTGCTTCTCTTGCTCACAGAGGAAGACGACAAACCCAGTCTGAAAAGCCCAGATGAACCATCGACACAACATGTCACTGAGCCTGTTGTAAAGGTAAAAACTAAAATCACCCTCAGCCCCTGGCTACCTGAGACCTCCCTTCTCGCCACTCTGCTTCCTCACTAGGCTGCAGCAGCCCTAGCCTCCTGGCTGTTCCTCAAGCACACTCCCGTCCCAGGGCTGCTGCCTCTACTCTTCCCCCTGACTGAAATGCTCTTCCACCAAATGGCTGAATGGGTCCCCTCTAACTTTATTTAACTCTCCAGTGGAGCATCATTTCCTCAGGGAGGTCATCGTGAACTACGTCATCTAAATTAGGTCCCTCACATACACTCTGGCATTCTCTATTCCCCCACCCTTTTTTCCTCCTCATCCCACATTGCATCACCAGACACTTCCACCATCTACCTGCCTTTCATTAGAGGGTCCACCTTCTAACTAGGTGTGTGCCCCATGAATGTAGGGATTTCACTGCTTGTTAAAACCTGAACACTCAGTGCAGAAACCACTGCCATGAACCTAGTGGATGGCCAATAAACATTTGTTTCCCGAATTAATTTACTAACTATACAATGTGTCCTATACAGTACAAATGTGTCCTCAATATGTTTTGAGTGGCTCATGAAAATTGGAATACAAGCTCTATAAAGACGGGTGCTATACCTGTCTTGCTCATTTATATAAAAATAGTAACACTTAAAAAGTGCTTACTCTGCATTGAGCCTCATGTTAAACTCTTTATATGCATTTTATCACATCTTCTTCACAACAACTTTATGAAGTGGACTACCATCCCCTTTTTACAGATGAGGAAAGTAAGGCTCAGACAGAGGAAGTCACAGCCAAAATGTGAGTCTGACTCTGAAACCCAAGCTCTTAAACCCAGTATTATGCTGCCAGGTTGGAAATAGAATGAACGAATGACTGGAATTTGACTTGCTCCGGTTACAACCTCCTCCAAGTAACTCTATCCATCCACAGCCAAGCTCCATGTCAGCTGGCCCTGCTCCTGCCTCCTTCCCAGTCCAGTGGCTAAAGGACAAAGGAAAAGGCCTCTCATAATAGTCTGACTGGGCCATGATATGTCTCTAAAAAAACTAAAATTGGAAACTGAGTGCCTGAAGAAGTCAAAGGAGGAAGCAAGACTGCAAAGAATTCCTCAAGAGGATATACTGCTCCTGCTGCTAAGTCGATTCAGTTGTGTCTGACTCTGTGCAGCCACCAGGCAGCAACCAGGCTCGCCCGTCCCTGGGATTCTCCAGGCAAGAACACTGGAGTGGGTTGCCATTTCCTTCTCCAATGCATGAAAGTGAAAGTGAAGTCGCTCAGTCATGTCCCACTCTTAGTGACCCCATGGACTGCAGCCTACCAGGCTTCTCCGTCCATGGGATTTTCCAGGCAAGAGTACAGGAGTGGGTTGCCACTGCCTTCTCTGCAAGAGGATATGGGGCCTTGGCAAACCAAAGTCCCAGGAAAGCCCAAGTTGTGAGGATGCAAAATGAACATGGAGAAGGCTGTGGAAGGTAGACAGTAATGAGGAGAGAAGAGAGCAGGAAAGCCACAGAAATAACCAAAGGAACAGTCGGCTTGGATACGAACAGTGCTTCAGTTTCAGCTCCAGTGAGCCTCTTTTGAAGTGGCTTAACAGTCTCAACCTACCCAATCAACCATAGTGCAATAAATTAGACTAAAATAAAGTACTTTGCCAACAAAGGTCCCTCTAGTCAAAGCTATGGTTTTTCCAGTAGTCGTGTATGGATGGGAGAGTTGGACTATAAAGAAAGCTGAGCACCAAATAACTGATGCTTTTGAACTATGGTGTTGGAGTAGGGTCCAACATCCTTCAAGGGACTCTCAAGAGTCCCTTGGACTGCAAGGAGATCCAACCAGTTCATCCTAAAGGAAATCAGTCCTGAATACTCATTAGAAGGACTGATGCTAAAGCTGAAACTCCAAAACTTTGGACATCTGATTCGAAGAGCTGACTCATTTGAAAAGACCCTGATGCTGGGAAAAATTGAAGGCAGGAGGAGAAGGGGATGACAGAGGATGAGATGGTTGGATGGCATCATCAACTCAATGGACATGAGTTTGAGTAAGCTCCGGGAGTTGGTAATGGACAAGGAGGCCTGGCGTGCTGCAGTCCATGGGGTTTTAAAGAGTCAGACACAACTGAGCGACTGAAGTGAACTGAAAGTATAGGATGAGAAATGGAATTCTTATCCACAGGACCCTCTCTGGAACCACCTTGAACTGCTTAGTAATCCTAGACATGTAGGAGTGAGAGCTGGGAGAGTTTCAGATTTCAAATTTTTCCACTTCCATCACTGCTGACCTTCTCAAGGACACCAACTTCTGTTCGTGGCCATTTCTGACCAGAAGAAGACCTCCTGCAGCCATGTGTACCCAGATTGTTCAGTAGGTTCCCTCAGCAGAGCTTGTGGGCCTCTAATGACTCATTTCTTTCTTTATGCCACGGGCTCTCGTTCTCAGGAAGCAGTAGGACAGAGGCTGCATCAGGCCACAGGGAGGCACCTGCTCCACCTCTCCTCCACTCCTCTGTTCTCTGAGAACTCTCCTCACTCATCATGTCTTTCCTCAAGGGCCCCAAGATCTCTGTCTCTACAATCTGGCTTTCTTTTGGTGAACCTCAGTCCATCAAATCAGGGCTGTATATGTCTTGATTCCACTTATGGTTTATAGTTCAAGTTCTTTTTCTACAAATGTTCTGATATCTAGGCAACATGGGAGCATACAAAAGGGGGTGCTGCAGCTTAACTAACTCCACCTGCTGACCAATTTCAACTTGGTCCCAGTCAAAATATTCTTGTAGAAGACAACTGAAAGCTACCAGACCCCTGTACACATTTCATCACTCTAAGTACATATTTGCGCCACTATGGAAAGCAACGCCACATTCCCTCAAGAGATCAGAGAACCACAATTCACTCCTTCCAGTCTGCATATGATATAACTTGGAGTTATAAAAAGACAAGGAGGAACCTCAGGTCCAAACAAGTCAAGTATAAGTAAGGAAACTTCCTCTGCAGGATCTACCCTCCTCAAAGCACAATGTGGTTTAGTTCAGAAAGTACTAACTGATGGCCAGTTTCAACAGCGTTATACAGGAACCTATGACTATGAGGAGATGCACTAGGTCCTCTTCAAGGTAACTAAGTGGGAGTGAGGTCAACATACACATTTATGTGATAAGATAGGAATTTGTACATGCCATACCTGAGACAAAAATAAAGAGCTATAGTAACCTCAATCAAGGGTGTAAAAAATAAACGTGATCAGAAAGGCTCCAAGAAGGTCCTCATGCTTCCAGTCTGAACCTGAATATTCTCTCCTCACAGAGGCTTCCATGACCTCAGAGAACAGCACTGTGTTCTGGCTACACAACCCCATAGCACCTTGATATTTCTTTCACTTTTGTAACTGACTCATTATTTCTCATATTTTTGTCACTAGATGCAAACTCCACAAAATCAGGAATCTCATCCTCAGTATTTACCAGGGTGCTTTGCACACTACAGGTACACACATAAAGAAATATATGTGTATGTACACATGTGTGTATGTATGTGTGTGTGTGTGTATAATGAATTGAGCTAGAAATGAGTAAGATATACCACAACCATATTAGAGAAAGAGAAGGTGCAAATGGGAATTTTCAAAATAGCCTTTGCAAAGGCATAGAAGTGAGAAAGGACCAGGAAAAAAAAATAAAAAGGCAAGGCAGGAGGGCAAATAATAGCATTAGTTAACACTTACCAACCCCTTACAGTAGCCCCATACATGGATTCTCTCATTTAATCCTCCCAGGACTCTTAAGACAGAGGTAGTATTACTAGCCCTGTTTTAAAGACAGGGAAGCTGGAGTAGAGAGGAGTCAAGTAATCACCCAGAGTTATACATACCCAAGGTCACACACTGAAGAGTAAGAGCCAGACTGGAAACCCAGTCTGAGATCAGTTCATCTGATCTCAGAAACTGAACTCTTCATCATCATCTCACACTGTATTTGAAAAAGAACATCAGACTTTCTCAGGAGAGAGAGAAAGAAGTCTAGATTTGGTGTTTGGAAAAGTACAAGAACATGTCCTCTGAGAGCTGGCTTCTTGAAAAATGCAGCCCCAGCCACTGGCATCCTAAAAGAAATTCAAGTAAAAACAATGGAAGAGCAGTTCCACTGAGAGCAATATCTACATCAAAGCTCAGATATTTCCCTGTGTCTTTCACAACTGCCTTCTCTTCCACTCCTGATTCCTCCTAGGTCACCTTCTTTTATTTTCCAATAAAAAGGTATTTAAGGATCCTGACAATGATTAAAAGCAAAATCTTTTTTTGCAAATTGTAGCATGGGAAATAGACTTCCAATATTTAGAAGACTTTGTCATAAACAAGCTAAAGTATAAATTCTGTTTTGGAGGAAAGCTTAAATTTATCTTGCTCTTTTACCCTGACTTCATTTAGAACATAAATCAGAAACAAATTCAATTATACAAAATGTTGAGTGATGAAAATTATTCTGCACAATAGTACTTTTTTATATTTTATTTATTTTAAATAGGAGGATAATTACTTTACAATATTGTGATGGGTTTTGCCATACTTTCTAAAAATAGCTTAAAGGACCTTCCAAAGCAATGACTGGTTAAGTAACTGACATTTAAAGTAAGCCAATGACTTCTGTGACTTTCTAGCTTTTGGTGGATTTTGAAGATCCACCATATCCTGAAGTAGATATAGTTCACAGTTTTATATTTTGTAAAAATAACCACTTTCGGGACTTCCCTCACAGGCTAGTGGTTAGGAATCCACCTGCCAATGCAGGGGACATGGGCTCAATTCGCGGTCCGGGAAGATCCCACATGTCACTGAGCAACTAAGTCCCTACACCACAACTCCTGACGCCGGCAAACCTAAAGCTTGTGCTTCAGAACAAAAGAAGCCACCACAGTGAGAAGCCCATGTACCACAATGAAGAGTAGCCCCTGTTCACTGCAGTTAAAGAAAGCCCATACACAGCGATGAAGACCAGTGCAGCCAAAAACAAACACTTACATAAAATTTTTAAAAAGATCCATTTTACTACCTAGTTTCCTCTAAAGAAGCCATAGACAGGTAGCATATTGTTTTTATTCATTGCCTCTTCCTTTTGACCACACACTTGTGTTAAGTTAAGAAGCATCTGATGGTAACAAAGCAGTTACACTTTTGCTACCAGCTATTATCATTATTCTAAATAAACTTCTTAAATGGTTGCTAACCAAATTCGTAACTCCAGTCTATGATCTGATAGGAGCAAAGTAGTTTTCCAAGTACTTTTGCATGTATTTTCTCATTTAATACCAACCTGTGAGACAAAGAAAAGAATACAGGCAAATAAGAAATGTAAGCTCTGGGAGATTGCTAAACACTGATGTGGTCCGATTTTAAATCCAGCTATTTAAAACCTTTCAGTTCAGTTCAGTTGCTCAGTCGTGTCCAACTCTTTGCCACCCCATGAACCGAAACACACCAGGCCTCCCTGTCCATCACCAACTCCCAGAGTTTACCCAAACTCATGTCCACTGAGTCTGGGATACCATCTAACCATCTCATTCCTTTCAGTCCAAAGCAGTTTTCATTAAGCCACACATTTTCCTATATAATTTCTAGATGAGAAAGAGTTCACTAAGTTACTGAACAAAATTTAATTATAGTGCCCAACTATACTAATACCATTTATTGAGCCCTTACATTAAGTATATTGTCACCCTGCTTATTTAACTTTTATGCAGAATACATCATGCCAAATGCCAGGCTGGTTGAAGCACAAGCTGGAATCAAGATTGCTAGGAGAAATATCAATAACCTCAGATACACAGATGACACCATCCTTATGGCAAAAATTGAAGAGCTAAAGAGCCTCCTGATGAAAGAGGAGAGTGAAAGAGTTGGCTTAAAACTCAACATTCAGAAAACTAAGATCATGGCATTCAATCCCATCACTTCATGGCAAATAGATGTGAAAACAATGGAAACAGTGACAGACTTTATTTTGGGGGGCTCCAAAATCACTGCAGATAGTGACTGCAGCCATGAAATTAAAAGACGCTTGCTCCTTGGAAGAAAAGCTATGACAAACCTAGATAGCTTATTAAAAAGCAGACACATTACTTTGTCAACAAAGGTCCGTCTAGTCAAGGCTATGGTTTTTCCAGTAGTCATGTATGGATGTGAGAGTTGGTCGTTAAAGAAAGCTGAGCGCCAAATAATTGATGCTTTTGAATTGTGGTGTTGGAGAAGACTCTTGAGAGTCCCTTGGACTGCAAGAAGATCCAACCAGTCCATCCCAAAGGAAATCAGTCCTGAATATTTATTAGAAAAACTGATGCTGAAGCTGAAACTCCAATACGTTGGTTACCTGATGCAAAGAACTGACTCCTTGGCAAAGACCCTGATGCTGGGGAAGACTGAAGGCAGGGGAGAAGAGGATGACAGAGGATGAGATGGTTGGATGGCAGCACCAACTTGATAGACATGAGTTTGAGTAAGCTCTGGAAGTTGGTGATGGACAAGGAAGCCTGTTATGCTATAGTCCATGGGGTAGCAAAGATTTAGAGACAACTGAGCAACTGAACTAAACTGAACTGAACTACTTTAGGATGGACACTAATAAGTTCTTTCCGTGCATAATCTCATTTGATGCTCACTGCATTCCTCATGAGAGAGATACTACCATTTGGTCCATTTTCCAGTGAGATACTCAGGATCATAAAGACCCAAGGTCATACATCAAGTGAGGATAAAAGCGAGCCCTTTCCCAGGTGTGCTTCATTTTAATCATGGCAGATGGCAAAGGCTCCCTCTCTAATTAGGCTTCTCTGAACCCTCTCACCAAAGAGACTTCCACATGGCCTCCCTTCTGTTCTTATCAGGTCTGCAAAACCCTGTCTTAGCAAGAACCTGTTAGGTCAGTTTAAAGAGAATACCCCACCCTAGATACCTGATGATGCTCCCTATCCTTCTCCTTTGATGTCTAAGTCCTTGGCCTGCCTTAAGCAAGAATTCTCCTACCCAGGACATCTCCCTTTAGTAATTTTCCACCCACTAATTTTCCACCTCTCTCTGCTCACTGGCTATAACCTCCAGCTGTCTTTGCTGTATTCCAAGTTAAGCCTATTCTCTCTCCTCTAGGGTAATGCCCCTATTGCAGTAGTCTTGAATAAAGTCTTCCTTTCATTTTAACAAGTGTCAGAATAATTGTCTTGTGAACTCAGGAATGATACTTCAACAAAACAACAATTCTCAGGAGCTTCTGGAACCAAGCTGCTACCATCTAGAAGACTCCATAGCTTTGTGGGGCCGCACCCCACAGGTCTACAAGGCCCGTACTTGCACAGTTTCAAAACCAAAGTAAAAGCTCGGAGTCAGCAACAGAGGCACCAGTGGTTTCCTGGATGGGGGAGCTTACCGTGTGAAGCAAGGTCCCGGAGTGACAACCCACTGTGCACGGGAGACGCTGGGCAGAACATGGCAGCAGTCTTCATGACCGAGGAAAGGGGAGGTTACTAGTTATAAAGGGGAAGTGACGTCAGGTTGGCGCACTGGTTGCTGGGGAAACCAGCAGAGGAGCACGCCCCTCACAGGCCCCTTTGATAAGCTATCCTGATACAGGTGTTTTGATTTAAAGGTTAGAACAACCATCAGCTGGGGCAGGGTCAAGCATGCAGAAAGGTCAGTCATATGAAGAGAGTGTAGGTGAAGCAGGCGATGCACAGAGAGCAAGAGAACAGCCACCTGCGTGGCCTGACCATACAGACTTGCACATACTAGGCCATTCAAGCACTATTTAAAATCAGTATTTGATCTTATAGGAGGAAAAAGCAGAAGAGCACCAAGCACCTAAATGTGGGAAGTGAAGGCCAGTAGGCCCATGAGGAATCGGTCACTCTTCAGTACCTGCACCACTGCTTCCCCCAGTCCACCCAGTGATTTGTGGGCATGCGGCTTTGAGACACCTCACTTTCTCACTCTCCTCATCACCAACATTTGCCTTCTGAACCGCACAAGCTAAGAGAACAGAGATGAACAAACCTCACATCTAGATCTGAAGGTCAAAAGCACTCCACTCACAGACCCAAAAGCCCAGATTATATAAGGCCCATTCATGCTGAAGGTCCACTGTGGAGACCACTCCCGTGTGCCTCCATCCTGAACTTGCACGGTTCAGAAAGCAGAGTGGGGAGGAGGGGAATCTAACAACTGCTTCACAAGAACCCTTCTCAAAAAGGCTTTGGGGACAGATTCCAGGAGAGACTTCCTATATTACACATACACACAAGATTTCACACACACACATGCACGCATATACATATAGTAATAGTAGTAGTACTGTTAGTCGCTCAGTCATGTCTGTTTGTAACCCCATGGCCTATAGCTTGCCAGGCTCCTCTGTCCATGGGAATCTGCAGGCAAAAATACTGAAGTGGGTAGCCATTCCTTTCTCCAGGGGATCTTCCTGACCCAGGGATTGAACCCAGGTTCCCCTCAGGCAGATTCTTTACCAACCGAGGCACAGATACACATGCACACATAAATGCACAGAGTTGCTTTTGCTCTGAGAGAAAAGGTGCTTAGGGAGACATTGGGAAGTATTGTCAAAGCATACAAACTCATCTTGCCCCTGAGTCATCATCATAATAATAACCAAAACAAAAATAGTAGCAGCCTCTAGTTATTGAACTCCTACTGGTGCCAACAGTGTATTAGTGACTTAAATCATTGTGTTTACTCCTAACAGCCCTGTGGGTTGGTTAGATTTCTCAATGAGGAAATAAAGCCTTAGAGAGGTGAAGTAACATGTCCAACAGCACCCAGCAGAGCCAGGATTTCTACCCAGATTTGTCCAATTCCAAGGCCAGTGTTCTTTTCACCTCATCCATAAATTCATATCAGGAATCATTCTATCAAACACATGAGCATGACACAATATTCAGTATCTCAAAGTCAAAGTCTTTCCTGAGCTGAGAGTTTCACACAGTAACACACAATAGCCACAGAGTAGGTGCTCACTAAATACTTGCTGAATGAATCTGTTAAGGTTCTTAATCCATATTTTCAGTTTACTGAGGGCTACATCTTCTGTTGCAAGACTCTTATCACCAGATTTTTCTACTTTTGTTGGTAACAACAATTGAAACTGTTGAGACGGAATGATTGTGTCTCCCCCAAAATTCATATGTTGAAATCAAAATGATTAGGACATGAGGGTGGAGCACTCATGAATGGGATTAGTACCCTTGAGACCCCACAGAACTCTCTTGCTCTGTCTCTGCCTTGTGAGGATGCAATAAGAAACTGGGCATCTACATCCTGGAAGAGGGCCCTCACTAGAACTTGTCCATACTGGCAATCTGATCTCAGACTTCCAGGCTCCAGAACAGTGAGAAATAAATTTCTGAAGCTTATAAGCCACCGAGTTATGGTATTCTGTTATAGTAACCTGAACTAAGACACACTTTGATCCCAAAATTGAACTGCTAGAAATCATACCCAAGAAGATAATCATAAAGTCTCTTTTATTTTGAGAGACAGGAAGAAATAAAGCAAAAAAAAGAAAAAAGGAAGAAGAGAAAAAAAAATTTCTTTTAATTCCCAACATAGACACTGTGGGGCTTCCCAGGTGATGCCAGTGGTAAAGAACCTGCCTGCCAACGCAGGAGAAAACCATGGGCTCGGTCCATGGGTAGGGAAGATCCCCTGGAGGAGAGCATGGAAACTCACTCCAGTATTCTTGCCTGGAGAATTCCATGGACAGAGGAGCCTGGCGGGCTACAATTCATAAGGTTGCAAAGAGTCGGTCACGACTGAAGTGACTTTGCATGTACACACTCATGGACACTGCACTTTCCATTTACTTGAGCTCAACAGTAAGAATATCATATTTTTTAAACAAGAGATGAATCCTTAGGAGGAAGTCATGTGTTCTTTTCTCATTGAAAAGTAAAATTTTCAGTTCATGCTGCCAGAGTGTTTTCTAGTATCCAACACATGGTCACACTTGGTTTACACGTAGTGGCCCCTCACAGATAGGACAAAATCAGTTGACTGGAGCCATAAGCTAATTGTCAGAGACGGTCCATTAAATTCTTATGCTCTCTCTCCTCTGCAGCTGCTAAGAATGTAAACTGAAACACCCTCTCACAGGGCAGAGTGGCCATCTGGATCCAGAGACTCAAATGTGTGCCTTCCCTTTGATCTCCTGAGTCCATTCCTAGGAATGCAACCCAAGGAAATCATCTGAAAAGCAGGCAGTGATTTAGGTTGCAGAACATTCTTTGAGTTTTCTCAGGTTGACGAAGTCTAGCAAACAACTGCAACATGGGATACAGGAGAAATGGTTAAATAAGTTGTGGTTCAGCCACTTGGGGGATGATGAAGTGGAGAATAATAAAAATCCCATCTCTCACATATATTTTACGGTATGGGTAAATGCTTACTATAAAACATTGTGACTCAAAACTCTACCACTATTAAACCAATTTTTCTAAAAAATAAAAATTAGATAAGTTTTATCTTTACATATATGCATATCAAAGACTCTAATTATCAAAATGCTAATTAATGAACAACAACAACAAAAAAAACGCTGTCTTTGGGTACTAGAATTATTCTTTTATTTTCTTCTTTATACTGCATATTTTCTAAATGAACATGTATTTTTCCATCAGAAGAAGAAAAGGTAATTTTTTCAATGGATGAATTTCAAAATCTATGTTCACCTTAAGGGAAATTGATTTGTGACATCTATACTAGTCAAATCATCCCAGAGAAGTGACAATTCATTAAAACACAACAAAACATAAAATTCCAAAGAATAAAACAAAACACATTCCAAATTATAACTCCAGTCATTCCCAGAAAGCTTTTCCTTACATTTAGCCCACTCTCTTTGACTGTAATTTATTTATTTATTTTTTTACTGTAATTAAGAACCATGAAAAAGCTGGCTTAAAACTCAGCACTCAAAAAACTAACATCATGGCATCCAGTCACATCACTTCATGGCAAATAGATGAGGAAAAAGTGGAAGCAGTGACAGATTTTATTTTCTTATGCTCCGAAATCACTGTGCACAGTGACTGCAGCCATGAAATTAAAAGATGCTTGCTCCTTGGAAGTAAAATTATGACAAACTTAGAAACAATGTATTAAGAAGCAGAGACATCACTTTGCCAACAAAGGTCTATATAGTCAAAGCTGTGGTTCTTCCAGTAGTCATGTACGGATGTGAGAGTTTGACTATAAATAAGGCTGCACACCAAAGGATTGATGCTTTTGAACTGTGGTACGGGAGAAGCCTCTTGAGAGTCTCTTGGACAACGAGGAGATCAAACCAGTCAATTCTACAGGAAATCAACCCTGACTACTCACTGGAAGGACTGATGCTGAAGCTGAAGCTCCAGTATTTTAACCACTTGATACAAAGAGCTGCTGCTGCTAAGTCGCTTCATTTGTGTCCAACTCTGTGAGACCCCGCAGGCAGCAGCCCACCAGGCTCCCCCGTCCCTGGGATTCTCTAGGCAGGAACACTGGGTGGGTTGCCATTTCCTTTTCCAGTGCATGAAAGTGAAAAGTGAAAGGGAAGCCTCTCAAGTCGTGTCCGACTCTTAGAGACCCCATGGACTGCAGCCCACCAGGCTCCTCCATCCATGGGAGTTTCCAGGCAAGAGTCCTGGGGTGGGTTGCCATTGCCTTCTCCGGACACAAAGAGCTGATGCATTAGAAAAAACCCTGATGCTGGGAAAGATTGAAGGCAGATAGAGAAGAGGGCGACAGAAGATGAGATATAGTTAGATAGCATCACCAACTCAACAGACATGAATTTGAGAACTCCAGGAGAGAGTGAAGGAAAGGGAAGCCTCGAGTGCGGCAGTCCATGGGATCACAAAGACTAAGACAGGACTTAGCGACTGATCAGCAACAACTTGTTTGTAACCTGATCATTAGTCTCTGAATCCCTAGGTGTCACAAAGTGCCTGACACAGAAATAAATGTTTATTTAATCTCAAGAGCAACCATCCAGCGAACTCTGGAAGCCATGATTTCATTATCCCCTCAAACATTCTTATCCCTCTTCTTCTAGCAACAGTCCCCCTTTGCTTTGGCTAACCCGTGCTCCCTCCTCATGACTCAGGTGAGGCTGTCTGTCATTCACAGCCACCTGACTAGACACAAGGACAGTTCAAGAAGTGGGGTTATGAACCAAGTAGGGGCAAAGTCCTTCTTAAAGTCAATATGGGGATACTGAGGGACAGAAGCACTTTCCCCCACTGTACCACAGAGGCCAAATGCTTAGAGCATTTGGGGGCCACCTTCTCCATATGAAAAGTCACATTAGAAAGCCAAGTCTGCAAGAGGACAAAAGGATAGTGACAAGAAGAGGAAATGACAGCTGTGAGATAAACAGAGATAAGACAAGGGCTGCAGAAATTATGCCCAGGTCAAGAGGAGCAGAAACCAGTGAAAGAGTAATCTGGAAGCCTGGAAACCCCATTTCCAGCCTTGATGACCTCATTCCTACAAGTTAGCCTCACTTCTGTCCTTACCAGAAATTGTGAGACAATAAATTCCCATTTTCCTTAAGCTGATTTGGTTTCAGTATCTATATGGAAAACCAAAACTGCCCTGACTTCTTTGCTATAAACATGAAACATTACATTAGATCCTTAAGAAATATTACATAGAAAAAAAAATACTGCTTTGTTTCTGAGAGATAAAAACCATGCCTGATAAACTTACTTAAAATAGCTGAAAACACTTGAAAAGTTGCCAAGCTGATAGATACCGATGATAAAGTTGACAATAAAAATCACTCATGAAAAATTTGAATGTGAGGCAAAGCTTATAGGATTGGGATATAAAAAAATATATATTTATTGAAAGGTAGCTTTAATACCAGCACATTAAGTTAAAATGTGATTTCTAAAAGATAGGTTCTCTACTCAGTAAGAGTATTTAAGATGCTCACAATTAAAGAACCAACTGAAACTTCATTTCATCTCAAGGTCCCACCTTCTCTAAAGTTAGCACATAAAGGGCCCATATGGGACACATACATGTCAGGCACAATTTTTCCATGAATTCCTCTAAAATAGATCATGATTTTTCCTGTAATTAATGAATTAAAAAACTGAGGGGATATTCTGATAGGCAGCAGCTCCAGTGTGCACTGTATATAGATTGGAACATCTTGCTCAAGTATTATTAATGACCCATAAGCCATAAGACAAAATGTAAAACCATGGGCAAGACACCTTAAGCTAATGGAGTCTTGTAAATCAGAAGGCAGTGCCTGAAGGAAAGACCATTGAGAACTGAAAACATATATTAAAAATCCAAATCGATCAGGCAATAGACCAAAAATGCCATCTAAATAATAATTAGAAGGTGAGTTCACGTAAGTTAGGGCTTACTTGAAAACTATATCTGAGGATAGAAAAACAATTTTGCCTCTACACTCCAGTGAGTCATCCCTCCATTCATTCAATCATTCATTCACTTGCTGAATGAACAAACACACAAAGTTTTCAGCTGTACACCAAGCATAGGATACCTGTGGATAAACAGCGTGGGTGGGCCTCAACCCTCATGGAGCTTACAGTTTTAAAGCAGTTAAAATGCACTGAGTATTTTTTAAAAAACGAAACAAGATTAAGCAATATAAAACAGTTCACTGAAGCTGGGTTCTAAAGGGGCAGAGATGCTAGTTAGATGAGGAAGAGTGAGCGGAGAGAACTCAGACAAAAGAACACCAAGTACAAAACCCCTGAGGAGAGGAGTAGGTGTAGTTAGTGAAGGAACTTAGAGGAACCTAGGAGAGAGACAGCACAGTGCTGTGGGCAAGAGCATGGACTCTAGAGCCAACGGACCTGGGTCTGAGCTCTAGCTCTGCCCAACAGTTGTTAGCCAGGTGCCCCTGAGTAAATTTATTTATCCTCTCTGTGCTTCCTATTTAAAATAGGAATAATAATTTCTATACACGGAAGTTTTTAGAATAGTATCTGTCACATGGAAAAGTACTGAACAGAATGGTTGGAACACAGAGAAAAGATGAGAGTAGTGTGAGACTGGGACCAAACCACAAGAGGCCTTGATGAGACCGAGTCTTTTTAAAAGATCCCCCTGGCAGTTATCAGAGGTGTGGTAATGAATGGAGATGTACCAGTCAGCCAGTAAGAAAGTTTCTATGGTATGTGGCTGAAAAAGAAGAATAGATCAATACGGGTAGTGTGAAGACCTTGGAAAATGTTTATATGACATTATTACTCTACATGTTTAAGATTTCAATTTTATCACCAATAAAGAAGAGAAAGCCAGATACCAACCCATCTATCTTTATTACTCTAACTCCTACCAGAAAAACACACAAACTGTTTTATATCCTCAGAATTTTAATGGGGGCATGGGAGGTATGGTCAAGTGACAATTTGAGAAAAATAAATTTGCATAGACAGATACTTAAGGCAAAGTCTCAACACTAGGATGAGCTGAGCCTGGCCTTAATTGTGAGTGCATAAGTCAAAGGGGACTTAAGAAGTGCTTCAAGCTCCCAGATACATGCATTTTCTTTCACGTGTTTTCCTTCTGGAAAACAAGCTCTTTCTTTAAAAGAATGGCTGCCAAAAGGCATGCCCACATCTGCAAGCAGGAAGGCACTCATCCACTGTGCCAAACCACAGTTCCCATACTCTGGCTACCAGGTAAACCCCAGCCTGTCAGCACAGAGGTAAGAGCTCAGATCACAGGGTTAAGGAGCTCAGATTCCAGGTTTGGGTTCTAGCTCTACCACAGACTGGTTACGTGACTCTGAGTACGTTACCTAATCTCTCTCTAATCCTCTGGACCCTCATCTGCAAAATGGAGAAAGCAATTTCACTTGTCCCAAAGGGTTGTTATGAGGATGATTTGATATACTATTTATAAAGTATTTCTCATATGGAATAAGCACTTGATAAATGGCAGTTAAAATTGTTATCTCTATGTGATTCCTGCGATGTCACCAAAACTGGGGATTAGAAGAGGTAGGGAAAGAAAACACTGCTGGTAAATTGGTTACCTGTTTAGAAAACCTGGACTATCGACTAAAATGGTGAAGGTATACCTACCCCTCGCTCCAATACTTCCATGCTTAAGAGTACACCCAACTGAAGCACATCCTACATCCACCAAAAGACAAGAACAATAAAGTTCATAGGAGTATCATTAGGGGGAACATTGACTGAAACTGCCCACCCTGGCCAGGCAAGATAGTTGCCACTTGCATGAGTTATGTTACAACAGGAGGCCCTGTCAAGGAACGCAGAACTAACAAGCTACCACCAGCTGGAAGAATTTGGGAAAGGCAAAAGAAAAGAGAAGACACCAGTTCATGTGTCCTACCAACCTCCCAGAATCCATCTCACCAGAATCCACCTTGGCCGAGCAATGTGCACACCACCAGGAAGGACCCTGAGTCAGAACGACTGCCGACAGACAGCCGGGAAGCTAACCCCAAGTTTGTGAGTCACGTGGCAGAGCAGTCTTCCCAGGTTCGCTTACACTGCTGCTCTCTGCCCAGGTGCCCATCCACAATGAAATCTCCTGCTTTCTCAGCACGAGAGTCTCCTTGGACAATTTATTCCGAGTGTTAGACAGAGTATGCTCTTGGGACCTGAACTAGGACCCCTTCCTGTAACATATCATTCATAATAGCCAAAAACTGGAAATAACCCAAATATCCATCAACAGTAGAATGGGAAAATAAATAATGAAATTATGGTATTTTTATATGATAAAATACCACATGGTCTCAAAAATTAAAAAAACAAGGTTATTCTCAACAAAAGGGATGAACTTCGTGGGATTCTGGGGGAGAGAAGGACTTTTCTCCCTGAGGCAGCCAAGCTGCGGGGATGAGTCTGGACCTTCTGGAGGCCACTTTCTCCAGTTGGGCAGAGGAAGCAGTGTTGGTATAGGGGACAAGACGTGGCTGACAGAAGAAGCAAAGAGAGCTGAGTGCTGCACCAAGAAAAGGCAAGGGCTTGAGAAGAGTGCCTCAGGCCAACAGGAGCAGAGGCCAGCAAAGGCAGAAAAGGTTCTGGAAGCCTTGAGGCCCTAGTTCTACCTCTGGTGCCCTAATTTCTGCAACTTAGCCTCAATTTTGTTCCTCCCAGCTATGGCGAGACAAGATAGACCAGATCTTGTGCTCAATTCTAATAACAAAAGTAAATAATATGCGAGAATTTCTCTTAAGGATTTCACAGTTTAATTAGGAAAACATTCCAAGGGATAGCTGCACAGCACTATAGGAATGTGAACCTTAAGCAGACTAGAGAAGGAGAGGGAAGGGTCAGGGAAGGCCAGCTGTGCACTGAGGCCAATAGAATAATTTAGATTCATTAGGAAAAACGGAAGATAAAGGATGGTCAAGTCAACATGGGTGAGGGGCAGTTCAAACAAAGGGAGAAAGGTAAGAAAAAGAACTAGTGGAAGGGCAATAAGCACTCTGGTGTAGCTGGAGTGACGTGTGGTTGGCAGGAGAACCCAGGAAGCTGTCATAAAGGAGCTGAGAGCCACTTAAAGGATTCTGGACTTTGTCATCTAGACAGAAAAGCCTTTGAAAAGCTTTAATCATGGGAACAATGGGGTCCAATTTCCCTTTTAGAAATAACAAGATGTTTTCTAAGTCCACTGTCTGCCAGCAGGAATCTCTCTCTCACTCCCTCCCTCTCTCACCAGGCTCCTCCCACCATAGCCCAACACCCTGGATCTCCAAAACTCCCACCAGCACAGACATGTTCATTTCTTGCATTTGTCACCCTATGATGTGAATAACAGGTACAGCATCAGCTAGTGACAGAAGCAGCAGATCAGCTGTCCTGAGAGCTGGATTCTAGTCCTGCCCCACCACTATCAGGCCTAGTAACCCAAGGTGAGCCACTCATGCCTTCTACCCTGTCTCCTCTACAGACAAAATAGGAAATAGATCAGTTCTAGATATCTCAGAGGGCTGCTGTGAGAAGCGTTTTTCAGTGGGTCAAAAATCACATCACCAGAATCACTGAACCTGCCATAGGGCTTTAGAAATAGTGGTATCCTTAGGCAAAATAGCGTCAAACAGCATACTTTATTTGTTCTATTAATTAAAAGTATATCAATTCTATCATGTGGCAAACATAGATAAATATGGCATTCAAATTTTATTTAAAATCAGTTAATGAATAATTTCTCATATCTGATATTATATTTGAGGTAATTTATTTTTATTTCATTGTTTTTTTCTCTAATATGGACAGTATTAACTAGCACTAAGAAGATATATCTTGTTGGATACCTGATATGTAGCTCAAAATGAAAGAACGAAAACCATGTTAAAACACGATGAAGACGCAAGATTTAGAAAAAAGAACACAGATATCCCAACAGTGTTCTCTACAGATAATAAGACACTGGTACCTCAGCAGGGTATCAAAATTCCTGAGGAAGAATCACATGTTTCCTGAAATTAGGTAGCAATATTGCCTCTAAGATGAAGCTTCATGAATCTAGTGAGAGAATCACTGAAGTCTGGGGATTTTTTTAATCTAATTTACAGAGCATATATTTTGTGCATTATTAATTGCCTTGGGGCAAGTTTTCTTTCAATGGTATATATAATAGTCTGACAACTGCCCACAAGGTGGCACCAAACTCAAGCCCAGAAGACAACCAAGGGAATGTTTTTTTTTAATCGTCAAGCAGACGTTCCAAATATTCAACAGCTTCCTTTATAGCTTATCCCCACTAATGAGCCAGATTTACAGATATTAGCTTCTTCTCTCTATAGGATACAAAAGTTAAAACCTATTGCTACCTACAAGAAAACTTAATAGACCTCCTCTCAAGATAGATCTGTTCTACTTCCGTGCAGAGTTTTCAACAGAAAAAAAACCAAAGTATGTAACTCCTAAAAATAAATGTCCCGTTTTTAGGGGGGGAAAATTCTGAAACTAACTTAACACACTGAATGGTACCCAGAAGTTGATCATTCTTTCCTTTGTTTTAAACTTTATTTAATTGAGCTTAGATGAGTGGATGTAAATCTTTAAAGACCTGAATGTTATTTAAAAATTGAAACAGAATTGCAATTAATACTTAATGTATCATGGTTATTTTTAAAGAGTGAGATCTATTCTTGGAGCCCTTCTCCTTTCTATCCTCCCCCCCTCCACTCTATTCCATCTTACAAAGGCTGTTCTAAGGTGAACTGGTCCACACCAGGATAGAGTTCTTGGAAACTCTAATGAAAGTCATTCTGGGAACAGACACAATGCATCACTGTTGGGTTAGGGGATGTTTTTGCCAATTAAAAACAGCGCACTGGGTCTGAGCCCCTGGGAGCCGAGCCTTCCATTTCGAAAAGGCAGAGGTTGCACAGAGCTTTAGATTATCCTCAAAGAGCCAGTTTCCTGTTAGCATGAAAAGAGAAAGCTACCTGTTAGGAACAGAGCACCTGCCACACAGAAGGGGGACCATCTGTGAAGGGCTTGTGTCAAGAGTTCATCAACCTTTTACCAAAAAGAAAAAACAAAAACAAAAACAAAGGAAAGCTAAAAGAACAAGGTAGATAAACCTTATTCTGAGACCACCAAGCTACCTTTCATCAAGCAGCATCCCACTGGGCATGCCCAGGAAGCTTCTCGAAGCCTGTTAGCAATCATGAGTCATTTGTTCAGCCTCCAGAACATTGCTCTACCAAAGAAACATCCTTAATTGCCTTGGTTTCTATATATTTGTGATTCCTGAAAATACAAGGTAAACTTTTATTCATGTTTCCTAAGCAAGGCATCACATACCCTTAGACCACATGCAAGTAGTCTGAGGTCTCAAGGATGAGGCATTCTGGAAGGTTTGGGAAGGTGCTCTCTGTAGCTGGCGTGATCCACCGAAGCAGACACTCCCACAAGCTGGCTGGAGAGGCAGGGTGGCAAAGGGAGGCAGGGGTGTGACTGCATTAACAATGATCATAGAGCCTGCTCATTTGACACTCTGCATTCTGCAAACCTGCAGTGCTGACCCTCCCACGCTGCTCCACTTGAGGAATACACTACTCTAGAGTCTCAGAACACGACTGTCTTCCAAGCAATCTCAGCGTGGGGCAATCTGGCTGACATTTTACCTCAAACATCCTAGATCATTTTTAAAATGCTGCAACAAGCCCTTTCTTTGCCTGATTTTTAAACAGTAAGTAAACAGTGTTACTTACTGGCATCACAGAATGGAGAACAAATTGATACAATAATGTAATAACAAAGCGCATATCACTTCTGTTAATTCATCAAGCAATGCAAAAACCTGTAAGAATTTAACAAGGATATAGCATGATGCAGTGATGCAGCTTTGATTAAAAGAGGTAGAAAATTACCATTCATTAGACATTTTCCATGTGCTAGCTACTGTGGTAAGCATGTGTAAGTTTTCTTTTAAAATCATATTTCATAAATGCAAACTTCAGAAGGACCCGTGACAAATCCCTGAGTGTGCCCTTCTGTAGCATTCAAAACACACAATTACTGCCATGATGACACAGAGGTTAAGCGGCCCTCATCCCTGCTCTCAAAGGACTCACACCCTGGAGGAGAACCAGGATGAGGCCTCTGTGAGGTATGTACTAGGTACTGTCAAAGAGAGGGTGATTACTCATCCATGCATTCTAGACCCTACCTTTATTAGAACAATGCTTAACTGATGAAAGAGGAATAAAGTAGCATATACAACTGAATAGACTCGAATAGGAAAAATATCAGTAAGAATCTGAGAAAAGATTTTCCATGGCATGAAGAAATGATCTCTCACATGAGGATCCTCTCTTAGCTCACAAAGGAAAAATAAGTTCTCTAAGAAAGGGGGTGTTTATTTCAATGAAGTTCAAGCCCCTCAGCTGTCTTTGCCTGATTTTCCCGTTCCCTTTGCCTCTGCTCCCATTCCGGTCCTAGGCTGACCACATCCCTACCTTTACAAGCACTACCAGGCCATCCCAAGCTTTCTTCCCTTCATACCACGTGCTCTTTCTCCCTCCAACAGACTTATTCTGATTTGTTTTTAAGGAACCACCTCCTTTGTGCAGCCTGCTGAGCTACACACACACACATACACACACACACATCCCAGGCTTTGTTGGTTACAAATTCTAAGGCCAACATTTCTCCACTACACTGTAAACTCCTTGAAGGAAGGGGCTTTGTCCTGTTAGTTATTGTGTTGCCAATGCCTGTAACATGATAAGTATTTAATAATTATCAGATTATAGAATTTTCATTTTTAGATAACTTGACTTTCTCCTCCAAAAGACAAAAGGCTCATAGAAAACCAAAAGTGTCTGGCTTCCAGAAAGTGTACCAGAAATTTTCAGTAAATAAGTAAACAGTAAACCTCAGGCCACAAGACAGAGTTGCCTAAATTACTGCTCCTTATTGTAAGGCTCAGTCGCTTCAGTCATCTCCAACTCTTTGTGACCCTATGGACCATAGCCCGCGAGGCTCTTCTAAGCATG
Organism: Antilocapra americana; assembly: GCA_007570785.1. Lineage (NCBI taxonomy): Eukaryota > Metazoa > Chordata > Mammalia > Artiodactyla > Antilocapridae > Antilocapra > Antilocapra americana. Next base: position 40,900,582 of record ML660201.1, on the reverse strand, counting down.
GGATTTCCCAGGCAAGAATACTTGAGTGAGTTGCCATTTCCTTCTCCAGGGGATCTTCCTGACCCAGGAATCAAATCCACATCTCCTATATCTCCTGCATTGCAGGCGGATTCTTTGCAGCTGGAAGAGCCCTCCTTACTATTGTAAAGTGGTTTTTTAATAACAAATTCTCTTCTTTTACAAAGTCTTGTCCTTGGTTAGCTTTGCACATTCTGTTGTTTACATTCAAATGCAAGAGTGAAGGCTCCAATAACAAAAAAAAGGATTACTTATTTAAATAATCTTATCTGTTGAAGTTTAACATTCTTTTCCCCCCAAAGAATACAATGCATGATCCCCAGCTCCTAACTCAGCTATGCCTGCGATACAAGGACTTGTCAGAGTAAATAGACAGAGAGAAGCAAATGGATATTTCAAATACCACATAAAACAAAATATCCTTTCACATTTGCAAAATAAATATCATTTCATTGCTCATATCTCCTGGATAAAGTGGCAAGAAGAAAAAACGAAAACAAACATAAGGATAAGTCTTGCAGAATGTTTAATAACCTGAGTTAAGCTAGCCACTTGAGTCTTTGAACACAATCAGGCCTCCAACATTTAGACCAACAGCCCTTCTCTCCTCCTCCTCCTCCTCTTCTCCAACCGCCCTGATTAGCACACCGAGGGAGCCAGACGGCAACAAGCCTTCATTTGGTCTGTTGAGCACAAAGCTCACAATGACTGTAACCAAATGCCCTAATGCCTGCTTCCAATAAATGTCTGCACCATCGCTCAAAAGGAAGAGCCAGGAGCTTCTCCCAGCTCCACTCCTCCACCTCTGACCCTACACACCAAAACCTTAAGAAGTGGTAGGAAAAAAACATTATCCTTCAATAAAAGCTGAACCTTTACATCAATATACAATGTGTTTATTATGAAAATAAATTATTTCCTTAGTTGATTTTTTTCTGTTATCAAGCCACTCCTTCACATCATTAACCCCAAGTAAATAAGAAATTGGGATTGGAGCATTTTCACTAATGGAACATCAGTTGATTCCACGGTGCCCTGTGGTAGTGAGTCATTCATTCAACAGTGCTGAATGCCTACTATGCATCAAAGGTTATTACACTTCACATTCTACTCATCTGTTAGATGTCTCAAGGACAGAGACATGTACTCCCAGTTCTAAGCACTGTGACTATTACAGACATGAAGAGATGTACAAAACACCTTCAATGAAGGGGTCAAGAAAATCCTCATGGGATGTGTTGATGAAAAGCACATATACCAGCCAAAGTGCACACGCACTCTCCTCAAGGCCACTAACAGCGCCAAGCCACACAGCAAGGGTCCAGCCTAACTTTCTCTAAAATCAATGAAGCCCGAATATAGGTGTGCCTTTCATGTGTTTTCTTTGATTGTTCATCAATAGCTTTTATTGAATATCTATTTATGGCAACCCACTCCAGTATTTTCACCTGAGAAATCCCATGGACAGAGGAGCCTGGTGCACTACCGTCCATGAGGGTGCAAACGAGTAGGCTGTAACTTAACAATTAAACCACCACCACCACCTGGAGACACAACACTGACACAGAGAGGTATAGCCCAACCCTTGTTGAGCTCACAGACCAGCTAGAAGAGCAAGCATCTCGCTAAACATTTCCCAGAAAAAGCAGTAGAGGCTATGAAAATAAAACACAGGTGCTCTAATTCAACTGAGAGGGAAATGGAAATAACTGGTTTGTGCAAACAATCATTTGTGTGTTGAAAGAGAAAATGGTACTGGGGGACTGAAGAGGTGAGAAAGAGTGACCTAGTTCAAAAATAACGTGGCATTTATACAAAAAGGAAGACTACAAGCTTGGCGAGAAAGAGAACATGAAGAAAACTGTCTAGAAAGTAGCAGAGAGCTCAGCTGTAAGGTTCTGCAATGAACTTTTATAAGTGAGAGTGTGTGAGAGCAGTAAAGGGACATCAGAGCACTAAGACTTCTGCTATCTTAGGAACAGAGAACCTATTCCCCACACACACGCCCACACTTGGGAATACCATGAGCTAGTAGGGCAGGCACAGCATAAGTCACTGAGTATGGGGGCTCTGAGTGGCTCCTGGGAAACTGGGAGCCATGAGTCACTTGCCACCCTGCCTGTAGCTGCGCCAGGCTGAGGGGAAAAAGAAAGTGCCCTCATATAGCGTTCAAAGCCTGGCTCGCTGTATTATTTGGAGATTTACCCCTCACCCCACAGGAAGACCAAAACCACCCAAAAGGATATTACCCCAGAAGAAGAATCACTGGGCCACAGGATATAAATATTTTTGAGGTTTCTGAAACATTTTCTCCATTTCATTTTGGCTTCTTATGTTACTAAAAATATCTCTGGAATAGAATTTAGTGTAACATTTTAAGTAAAAAAGATCCACTATGCCTATAAAAGAGCTGCCCTTTTTGAATTCGCTAACAATATTTTTAGAGACTACCATGTGATCTCCATGGCTGTGTCAGTATTTTTTAAACTTCTACTTGCTAACTAGAACATTTTAAAAACGGATACTGGCCAACATTAAGATTCCTAATCCTTTCATAAGATCATGACAATAAAAAAAAAAATAATGACTTTTCACTAATATTGATTAAAAAGTATTTTGGTCACCTAAGCCAGTGTTGAAAAATAAGTTCTTTGATTCTTAAAGTACATGCTATCCTCCCCTAAAAAAATAATAATAATGGTAGCTTAGTAATGTCTGTTACTGAACTTAAATTATTTTTGCCCTATATTTATTCACAGGAATAATTATTCCTTATTTTAAAGTAAATCATTCATCAACAATTAAAATTATTCCAGTACTAGATATTCTGTGAATTACTTGCGCCAAAGAGGAAACAAAGGTCAGAAACTACCCTCAAGAAAGTGACCATCTAGTAAAGAGAGCCAGGCATGCAAGCAATTGTATTTAATGTGTTAGTCTATGTAAAGAAGTGTGTACAAAGAACAAAGAGAACAGTAAGAAAGGAACATCTAAGTGCATCTGGGAAATTCAGAAAGGGCTTATAGAAGAAGTAACTCTTATGCTAAAACTTAAAAGGACTTAAAGAGAGATGAACAGGCAGATTGAAGGAAGGTTTTTCTAGGCAGAGGACATTACAGGGAGGTCGATGAGGACAGAACACACAGAGGGTACACTAGGAGACTGGGAAGGCTGTGCATAAGCTTGCCTGTCATGCTGGGGAGTTTGCTTTCTCTCGGGTTGGCACAGAATCCATTAAGATTTCTGAAAATCGAAGGGACATGATCCAATTTAGGTTTCCTATATATATGAAATGGGGGTAGACTGGAATAAGATTATAAAAATAGTGAGTAGTTAAAAATTAATAGTCCAGGTGAGAGGTTATATATCCTAAAATAAGACAATACTGGTAGGAATCAACAGAGAGGTATACTACAAATGGTATTAAGGAAATAGAAGCTATGAGACCTGAAAATTGACTGGATATTGAGAGCAAGAGAAGACAGAATGTAAAAACGTGATTTCCAGGTCTCTGGCAAGTATATTTAGAGTTGTGCCATCCTATGACGTCAGGAACAGAGAGGCAGCAGACAGGAAAAGGAAGATAAGTTTTGGCTGAACACTGTAATGATTAGGCTAGATTAAAATGAACTATACTAACTGACAACCCACAAATATCAGTGATTGACATAATAAGGACAAAATTCTCATTTATGCTACATGTCTATTGTGCTTCAACAGCCCTCCCTCTGGGGCAGAGACTGGCGGATATACTGCTGTCTGGAACACTGCTTGATACAAGAGCAGGAAAAAAGTGTGCTAGAGTCATACCCTGACAATTAAGTACTTCGGCCCAGAAACGGGACGCATCACTTCCAGTCACAATCTATCGGCTAAAAGTAGACATATGACTGTGCCTAACTTCAAGAGGGAAGAGAAGTTGCAAACGTCCTGATGTAGCCTGAAACAGTCCAGCAACAGAGGAGCACTGGATACCTGTGGTCATCAGTCATGTCCATCAGAGACATGATAGGTCTGAAGCACCAGGAAGACAACTTAAGTATGCTGTCCAGAAGGCCATCCTATATGCAGGCTAGAGCTCAGGAAAAGTGTCAGGGTGGGAGACACTGACCAAGGAGCTACAAGAATAAATGTGAAAATTCTACTTCTCAGGGCATCTATGTGAAAATGAATTTCCAAGGTTAACTGGTTCACCCATAGTTACAGAGCAGCATGAATATGGAGGCACCAGGTCTCCAAGAGTCTAACTCAACATTCTTTCAGAAGATGCCTCTAGTGGAATGTCTTATTTGGATAGACCCTGTTCAAGCAGCAATTATCTGTTCAAGAAAGATGGCAGTATCTCAATTTTATCAGCAGATCCAAAAAATCATGCATGTTTGTCCATTCTCTCAGAAAGCCAAGGTAAATTTTGGTAGCACTCACTCACGCTTGCACAATGCCTTCATTTTTTTTTTTTAACATAAAGATTTATCCTGTGTGTCTGGTTTTTGTATTGTCAGAGTTACTTTTCTAAACTTGTGTGTCATGCGTGCTAAGGTGCTTCAGTTGTGCCCAACTCTCCGTGACCCTATGGACAGAGCCCACCAGGCTTCTCTGTCCATGGGATTCTCCAGCATGAATACTGGAGTGGCGTGCCATGCCCTCCTTGAGGGGATCAAACCTGTGTCTCTTACATCTCCTGCACTGGCAGGCAGGTTCTTTAACACTAGCACCACCTGGGAAGCCCTATGTGTCACGGTCTTCTATTTTAAATCAGAACTAAAATTTATATGAGAGATTTATAGTAGAAATTTACATTAGAGAAGAAGTCTGCAAACTTTTTTTGCCAACCAAATGGGCATGGCTGTATTTCAATAAAATCTGACTTTTACAATATTATAAAGTAAAAAGCCTTTATTGAATTTGTTACAATAAAAATAAATTTTAAAAAATCTGACTTATAAAAACAGCCAGCTAGCCATATTTGGCCCACAAGCTACAGTGTGCAAACCTCTTCACTAAAGGACAAACTTAATTAATAACAATACTACATAGAAGTATATTATAAAAAAATAAGTAACTAGGGACTTCCTTGGTGGTCCAGTGGTTAGGACTTTGCACTGGCACTGCAGGGGTCACAGGTTCAATCAAGGGACAGGGAACTGGGATCTCATGTGCCTCATGGCATGGCCAAAAAGAAAAATCACTAATTTGGACATTAGTATTGTACAAGATAGAAATCTGGAGACTACAAGAACAAACTCTCATAAATTACATTTATAAAGCTGGAACCATGATTTTTGTGTAGCACTTCTAAAGCCCTCCACAGTCCAGTCTCAAAGTTCTATACTTAAAAACTGAGCCTGTTTTTAAGCTGCTACCTCTCACTTTCAAACCCGTCTTTTCCATACCATTTCTGTGATGCTAGGGCTGGGGCTCTGTGAACTATGCTTCCACTTTGTTAGCTGCTGTCTCTTAGGCTATGCCCATAGAGTGCACTAGATGGAACCTACATGCTGGAAGAGGGAGGTGTGGGTTGTTCCTTCCTGTCTATTACCTATTGGCTTCCTGTTCCTGTGACTGGCCTAGCCCTGCTTCTTCACTCCAGAAGCTGTGAAGTGAAGCTTCTTCACTTCCTTTCTGTGGTGGCTGCTGACTGAATCCACTTAGCAGTCTTTCTGGAACCATTGTATTCCTCATGGACCACCGTTCTATCCTGTCTGCTCCTCAGGTCCAGGTCCCAGCCCTCCGCTCCTCACCTGAGCTCAGAGACTCCATAACACCAATGAGGCAGTACCATCTCTCAGAGGTCTGGCTGTCAGCTTCCTTCTTCTGAGCTCAGAGGCCTCAGCACCAGCCATTATCTTGAAGATGGGAGTTTGGTCTCACAGGGCCCCTCCACCAAGCTTCCAAATTTTAATGATCCCAACCCCCGGAGTGGCAAATGCCTCCTGTGGTTGCTACTTCCATGATGCCCCAGTGTCGTCTTCTTGCCTTTTCAGTTCTTCAATATCTCGTTGATATTTTTTTGTATTAAATTCTCTCTGTTAAAATATTTAGTGTAGTTTCTGTCTCCTGACTCAACCCTGATACAAACATAGTCCAGCAATTTCAAAATAACTCTAATCTTCAATTTTGTTTCTTAAGCATTATGAAGCAGACACATAATTCTGAACTTTCGTTAAAATCCCATCTGCTGCTCTCAAATACTACAGCTGCTCCCATTCCTGACTCCTCGAGAGTCTTCTCTCCCCCTGAAATTCCTTCCACCCTTAGCTTCTCCTCTGGTCTCTTTTGCCTTCCTCCCCAATTCCTTTCCTCTTAATTGCCCATCACAAAATTCCAAGAACCAGTCTGCCAAAAAGAATTAGTCTCAGAAAGTGACAGAACTGAGGCCCTTGGGCTCATTTCCTCATGTCAGAGGTACAAACTGAAATGCCCACCATGGGAAGGAGGGACAAAGGATTCTCGGTGGCCACACATAAGAACTCCACGACTCCAGCCTCATCACTGTGTTTGTGCAGTTTTGAAACTACATTCAGCCTCAAAGTCAGGGACAATTGGAAGCTGTGGGGTCAGTGGGAACTGCGAAGTATATACCTTTCAAGATTTTTTATGAGAAAGCTCTGAATTTTTTCAGGCTGGCTCTTTACCATTCTGTGTAGATTAAATGAAACTTGCCTAATCCTGCCTGCATGCCCTGTTTGCTACCACTACACTATGCTAGCCCCAAATGCATTAGGCACATTTCATTTTTGACAAACATTTAATGATTAAAACTATTTTTAATAGTTACATACAGAGCTCTGAGTTATGACAGCAAACCAAAAATAGGATTCTTTTCCCTGTTACTTTCAGAGTTATCACCAAAATGAAAGAAAGCAAGCAACAAAGAGGTGGTAACAGAAGATACTACTTAACTTAAACCCTCAGAAAATCTGGGATTCAACTTTTAAAAATTAACAGAATAAAACAGCTCTCTAAAACAACACTTTAAAAGTTTATTTTAGAAGGTGGTAGTGCCACATTATTTTTTAAGTATTATTTACAGAACAGTTTGTTCTAGAGTTCTACATGACACAAATAGAGTAGGCCTGGTATACACATGCCAAAATGGTGACAATGAAATTAGGGCTTGATCCGGTGGTAAATTACCGTCTGCTCATCTCAACAACACCTAAGGCTCCGAAATGGAGACGGCATCATTTGAATAAGCCGTCCACGTGGGTGCACATAAGTGCACACACCCACTTACCTCTCAAGCCCCCCATGTACAATTACCCAGTTTGCAAGAGAAAGACACGCCGGCTCTATAATTATCAGATGTGAACTAAAAACTCATGCCCTTTTAAAAGCTTAGCCACATTTCCCAGCCACACTTAACCAACCCCAGAGCAAACTCCAAAGCAGTATGATGCCTGCTGCCTAGAAAGTCTGATAGCACAGACCAATGTGAAATCCACCTGCTGGAGGACAAGCAACGTCAGTAACGCTGAGAGTGGCTGGTGGGGCGGGGGAGGGCAGGAGGGTAAGAAGAATTTCTTATTCTTTATTCCAACATTCCCGTGAGTTATACCTACAGAAGGAAAACATTACAATTTTCCGCAGCCAACTGGTTTTTTTCTACCTCTGTAAGTATTTACTGTCAACTATCATAAGAACAAGCCCACCTAAAATCCACAACCTTACTCTCCAAGAGCCAGAGAAGAGCCCTAAGATGCCTCCATATAGTACATATGGTTGGCAAAAAGGCCATGCCCTAAAGACTCCTTGGAAATCTCCTGTTTCTTCAGTCCACTGACTTTTCTTTTTTTTTATTTTATTTATTTATTTATTTTTTTATTGTTTTTGCCATACATTGTCATGATATCACCATGGGTTTACATATGCTTCCCCTCCGGAACCCCCCTCCCTCCTCCCTCTCCCCCGGGAAATCTCGCTGCACCAGTCCCGAGCATCAGTCCTGGGCTGGCGATTGATTAGACACATGACAATTAACATGCTTCAATGCCCTGCTCCCATATCATCCCACCCTTACCCTCATCCACAAAGTCCACGAGTCTATTCTATACATCTGCGTTCCTTTTGTTGTCTCGCATGTTGGGTTCTCGATACCGTCTTTCTAAATTCCATATATATGCGTTAATATACTGTATTGTTGTTTTTGCTTCTGGCTTACTTCACTCTGGATAATGGGCTCCAGTTTCGTCCATCTGAGTAGAATTGCTTCAAGTGAATTTTTTTTTAATGCTGAGTAATATTCCATTGTGTATATGTACCACAGCTTTCTTATCCATTCGTCAGTTGATGGGCATCTAGGTTGCTTCCATGTCTTGGCTATTGTAAACAATGCGGCGATGAACATTGGGGTACACGTGTCTCTTTCAATTCTGGTTTCCTCGGTGTGTATGCCCAGCAGTGGGATTGCTGGGTCATATGGCAGGTCTATTTGCAGCTTTTTAAGGAACCTCCACACTGTTTTCCATAGTGGCTGTACTAGTTTGCATTCCCACCAACAATGTATGAGGGTTCCCTTTTCTCCACATCCTCTCCAGCATTTATTGCTTGTAGACTTTTGGATGGCAGCCATTCTGACTGGTGTAAAGTGGTACCTCATTGTAGTTTTGATTTGCATTTCTCTGATAATGAGTGATGTTGAACATCTTTTCATGTGTTTGTTAGCCATTTTTATATCTTCTTTGGAGAAATGTCTGTTAAGTTCTTTGGCCCACTTTTTAATTGGGTTGTTTATTTTTCTAGAATGGAGCTGCAGGAGTTGTTTGTATATTTTTGAGATTAATTGTTTGTCTGTTGTTTCATTGGCTATTATTTTCTCCCATTCTGAAGGCTGTCTTTTCACCTTGCTTATAGTTTCCTTTGTTGTGCAAAAGCTTTTAATTTTAATTAGGTCCCATTTGTTTATTCGTGTTTTTATTTCCAGTATTCTGGGAGGTGGGTCATGGAGTATCCCGCTTTGGGTTATGGCAGAGAGTGTTTTGCCTATGTTATCCTCTAGGAGTTTTATAGTTTCTGGTCTTATGCTTAGATCTTTGATCCATTTTGAGTTTATCTTTGTGTATGGTGTTAGAAAGTGATCTAGTTTCATTCTTTTGCAAGTGGCTGTCCAGTTTTCCCAACACCACTTGTTAAAGAGGTTGTCTTTTCTCCATTGTATATTCTTGCCTCCTTTGTCAAAGATAAGGTGTCCATAGATGCGTGGATTTATCTCTGGGCTTTCTATTCTATTCCATTGATCTATATTTCTGTCACTGACTTTTCTGACACAAAATTCTAAATAGCCTGTTTGATTTTCAAAGTTTACTGATCAAACTCAGGAAATTTCTACATGGAGACAAATCAAAGGCACTTGGGGACAGAAAAGGGCTGTGTGTGTGTGTGTGTGTGTGTGTGTGTGTGTGTGTGTGTAGTGAAATGCCAGGGCACATGGTGAAGGTACTCAATGTTGAAGACAAAGGGAGATGTGTCAAAGAAATGAAGAGGAGTGCATGAGCCCATCATTCAAAGTAGGCCTTAAAAAGACAGTGTTACTGGTTGATAGGCCAGAAGAGACTGGAGCCAAGTAAGAGAGAAGGCAGAAACAGGCAACATGCTCATATCAGCAGGAAAAGAACCAATATGAAACAGCCTGCTGCTGCTGCTGCTAAGTCGCTTCAGTCGTGTCTGACTCTTCACAACCCCATGAACTTCAGCCTACCAGGCTCTTCCATCCATGGGATTTTCCAGGCAAGAGTACTGGACTGGGGTGCCATCACCTTCTCCATGAAATAGCCTAGAGGGGCAAAATAACATGATTCTCACAGCTGTTACAGGAGCACCTGAGGTTTGTTTTGGGCTTAAAGCTCAACATTAAGAAAACTAAGATCATGGCATCTGGTCCCATCACTTCATGGGAAATAGATGGGGAAACAGTGGAAACAGTGTCAAACTTTATTTTTCTGGGCTCCAAAATCACTGTAGATGGTGATTGCAGCCATGAAATCAAAAGACACTTACTCCTTGGAAGGAAGTTATGGCCAACCTAGACAGCATATTGAAAACCAGAGACATTACTTTGCCAACAAAGGTCCGTCTAGTCAAGGCTATGGTTTTTCCAGCAGTCATGTATGGATGTGAGAGTTGGACAGTGAAAAGGTTGAGTGCCAAAGAACTTATGCTTTCGAACTGTGGTGTTGGAGAAGACTCTGGAGAGTCCCTTAGACTGCAAGGAGATCCAACCAGTCCATCCTATAGGAGATCAGTCCTGGGTGTTCATTGGAAGGACTGATGTTGAAGCTGAAACTCCAATATTTTGGTCACCTCAGGCAAAGAGTTGACTCATTGGAAAAGACCCTGATGCTCGGAAGGATTGGGGGCAGGAGGAGAAGGGGATGACAGATGATAAGATGGCTGGATGGCATCACCGACTCGATGGACATGGGTTTAGGTAGACTCCGTGAGTTGGTGATGGACAGGGAGGCATGGCGTGCTGCAGTTCATGGGGTCACAAAGAGTCAGACACGACTGAGCGACTGAAGTGAACTTAACTAGGCATGTAGGCTCCAAGTCTATCGCTTCGCCTGCTTTATTTTATTCAACCCTTTCAACTACCCTGTGAGCTGGGTATTATGTCCATCTCATAGATAAAGTTATAGGCTTGGAGAGTTAAAGCCAAGGTTACTTGGTGAGGAAAGGGTATACCCAGAATCAAATTCCAGGTCTGGCTGGTTCCAAAGCCTGTCCTGGGGAGGAAAAGGAGGGAGGAAGAGAGAAAAGAAAAATGATGATACTATTTAGCATGCCAGGTACCCACCATGCCCCCGACTCTGCATCTCTCACAGCTCTATGAGGGACCGTGTCACTCTAGCACAGCACCTGGCCCAGGTCTACACTCTCTGCCTCTAATTAATGAGTACATGTGTCTTTCCATAGTACAATTCTATAATGTAGGTACTGTTTTTCTCATTGTACAGCTGAGGAAAACACTATTCTTTAGAGCATTTTGGTCTAAAAGGGAAGGGAAAAAACATCCCCAGAGAAAGATAAAACCAGGAGTTATTCTGACAGGCCACATGACGGCCCTTGTGAAAACAACTGATGAAATACTGGGCAGGAAAATAAAGCAGGACTAGAGGATGTAAAATAACAGACATTTTGTATTATTTCTTTTTCTTTCCTTTAATATTGAGATAACATAAGTTGCAGTAAGATAAGCAAAGGAAACAGCTCTCTTTGCAACAAAATCTCATTTATGGACCAAATTCCTAAAAAGTTTACCCATGACAATGATGCAATGCATCATCACTTGAAAGAAAAGGGAGATTCAGAGACAGAGAGACAGAAAGAAAATAAAACTAACAATCCAGAAAATTAGGCAGCTCATTATGTGTTCTCTTCCAAATTTTGCAGAATCACACTTAAAGTGACAGATGTGAAGAGGAAGGAGGTTCACACTCAGAAAGGCAGGAGAACTATTTTGGGGACATTTGTTAGAAGAGGCGGCAAAGTGCCTGAGAACTAGTGCAGAGTTAGAGCTTTGGCATATCCATTCATTCATTCATTCATTCATTCATGTACCCATGCATGCATGCAACAAACATTCACATCCTGACTATCAGCCTGACTCCCCACAGTATCTTCAGCTGCTGTTGGTGTCCCTGCCTTTAAAAATCTCACAATCTAGAAGGAAAAACAACAATAGAGTATACTAACGCATATATATGGAGTTTAGAAAGATGGCAGTGAGAACCCTGCATGCGAGACAGCAAAAGGAATGCAGATGTATAGAACAGACTTGTGGACTCTGTGGATGAGGGCAAGGGTGGGATGATATGGGAGAATGGCATTGAAACATGTTAATTATCATATGTGAAATCAATCGCCAGCCCAGGATTGATGCTGAGGGCTGGTGCACCAAGATTTCCCAGGGGGAGGAAATCGGGAGGGAGGAGGGAGGAGGGTTCTGGAAGGGGAGCATATGTAAACCCATGGCGGTTTCATGTCATTGTATGGCAAAACCAATACAATAAAGTAAAGAAAATTTAAAAAATAAAATAAAATAAAAAATAAAAATCTCACAATCTGCTGGAAATTTTCAGGCAGGTAACAAGTTAATTGATTCTACCCTTAGTAGAGTATATCTGAGGAATTCTAGGAACTCAGCCTAGGGGAGCAACAGTCGAGGAAGTGATTGTGATTCCTGAAGGGAGGGATAACCAAGGAAAGAACTAGAGGGTTGGAGAGGTTGTCAGGGACAGGACTTCACAGGTCATGGTGAGATCTTTCCATTTTATACCAAAGAAAATGAAAAGCCATTCAATGTCCATGTCCAGATTGGCATTAAAAAATAAAAACCTCAAGAAAATTATAGATAGATAACAGACTGGAAAGAGGTTTAGATTGAAGAAGAGGTAAGTCAAGAGACTATTACAGTTGCACAGGCTGGAAATATGGAAGCCTAAACCAAGGTTGAGATTGGGGAAAATGAAAAGGAGGGAAATGAGTCAAGAGACACTTGAGGGGAATAATCAGTAGGAATTGGGGACCAATTTGGACAGGGGTTATGAAGAGTCATGTATGACCTCAAAGTGTGTGATCTGGTTGTGGTGAGCCTGGGATATTGGAAACATTCCCTAAGAAAGGAACACAGGATAAAACTGGTCCCTAAGAAAGGAACACAGGATAAAACTGGGGGGAAGATAGCAAGTTCTGACTTGGACATACTGAGTTTAAAGTGTCTTTGTCTGGTGAGAGTTTCTAGTCATCTGTGGCCTCTGTATCATATTCACTGAGTTATCTATTGCTACATAACAATATCATACACATTTAGTATCTTCAAGAAACATATTTGTCTCACAGTTTCTGTGGGTCAGGGGTCCAAATGTATTTAAGTTGGTTCCTCTGCAGGGCTGCAATCAATGTGTCAGCCAGGGCTGGTTTCTTCTCTGAAGCTCAACTGGGGAAGACTCCATTTCCTAGCTTATGTGACTGTTGGAGCATTCAATTCCTTGTTGTTTGATATCCATCCTAGGCTCCTTGTCACAAAGCCCTGTCCATAGGCACAGACAATATGACAACTTTCTTCTTTAAATCTAGCAAGAATGAGTGTCTCCTTGAAACACAAGCATCACAATCTTATGTAACATAATCGCATGCTGCTGCTAAGTCGCTTCAGTCATATCCAACTCTGTGCAACCCCACAGACGGCAGCCCACCAGGCTCCCCCATCCTTGGGATTCTCCAGGCAAGAACACTGGAATGGGTTGCCATTTCCTTCTCCAATGCATGAAAGTGAAGTTGCTCAGTAGTGTCCGATTCCTAGCAACCCCATAGACTGCAGCCTACCAGGCTCCTCCGTCCACGGGATTTTCCAGGCAAGAGTACTGGAGTGGGTTGCCGTTGCCTTCTCCCAATCATATGCATATCATCACCTTTATTGTATTTTACTGGCTAGAATAAAGTACAGATCCTCCCTCTTTCCTCTTCATTTAAGGGCAGAGGATCACATTAGGGCATGAATCTAGGAGGTGAGGGTCATGGAGGTCACCTTAGAGTCTGTCCACCATGGGCATTTTCATTCGGTCTCCAAAAGCTGGAAACCCTTGGGCCTTCTTTCTTATCTCCTATAGCCTCAAGGCCTAAGGAAATAGATACTGAGTGATATACAAATATAGATTAACAACCCATCCATCCCTCTCAATTCAATCTCTTCTATGAAATCTTTCCAAGGAGGCTCTCCCCTCTGTCCCCCTGCCCCACTCCATTCTCATCTGATAGTATTTAAAAATGTAAACTAATAGTTTCCAAAATTTGAGGGCCAAAAATTGCATACTCTACAAAAGAAATAATAATACGTACGATTTAATACATATATTTTATTTATTTATTATATTTTATATTTATTTTTAAATAGATAACTTATTTATTATCATGATTTATCACTCCCCATGTTGTTGCTGTGCAGTCCCCCAGTCGTGTCTGACTCTTCACGACTGCATGGACTATAGGACGCCAGACCTCTCTGTTCCTCATCACCTCTCAAAGTTTGCCCAAGTTCATGTCCATTGCATCAGTGATGCCACCCAGCCATCTCATCCTCTGATGCCCTCTTCTCCTTCTGCCCTCCATCTTTTCTAGCATCACAGACTTTTCCAATGAGTCAGCTGTTTGCATCACTCACTATACTGGAAACCATATAGGCAATATCTCATTTAGTCCTCAAAATGATATATTAAGTGAAGTGCAAATAGTATTTCTATTTTACAGATGGGAAAGTGGAGACACAGAAAGGACAAGACACTTAACCAAAGTCATATAGCTAATTAAGTGGTCTGTATGTTAGTCGCTCAGTCCATGCCAAGTTCCTCTGTTAATGGAATTCTCCAGGCAAGAATACTAGAGTGGGTTGTCATTTCCTTCTCGAGGAGATCTTCCTGACTGAGGCATCGAACCTAGGTCTCCCACATTGTAGGCAGATTCTTTACCATCTGAGCCACCAGGGAAGCCCAATTAAGTGATGAGTACTGGGTATTCTGACTTCAGACACCACACTCAAAACCAGATCAGGCACTTAAACATAACCATGTGCACTTTTAGGATTCTCTGAATGATAAAATAAGAACTAACCCAAAGCTACTTAGAGTTCAATAAATATATTTATAGTTTTTTCCAAAAACAGAATCTACAAATACTTGCAAAACATAGTACATACATGTGCAAAAGGTCATTCCCTCAACAATGAGGATTAGCAACCATTTGCAGAGCCTCACAGTACTCCCCACACAGCTCCTCAGCGGGGCACCAGGAGCTCCTGCTGTATTCTTTTGCTACTAGCATTATACTCTGAATCAGTGGTTCTCAACCAGCAGTGGTTTTGCCCCCCTACAGATGAGTGGCAATGTCTGAACACAATTTTGACTGTCATGACTAGGGAGGGTGTGCTACTGGCATCTAGTTTATAAATATAAAACTAGATGTTTAGAAACATCTAGTTTAAATGCTGCTAAACTTCTTGTAAAGCACTAGGCAGCCCCTATAACAAGAAATTATCCAACTTGAGAAACCCTATTGTATTTCAATGCAAAATTCCCTCGTTTTATATGTATTTGTCCTAACTACAACATAAACCTATGCCATCAGAGCAGCACCTATCTGAGTTCCTCATCACCCTACCTTTCCCACTCTACGCCTGCATTCCAAACATGATGAGTGTACAAGAGACAGGAATTGAAATTTATATCCAAGATAGAGTAGGCTTTATTTCTACAAGAGTGATTTATTCAATGATTAATGCATTTCCTCCAAAGTAAAAGCTTCTATTTTGAATTTACTAATTTACTTGTGGAATTAACACAGCTTCACCCAGAGCAGCCTCTGGCACCTGTATATCTGAATTAGTAAACAATTACCTGGTTTAGAAAAGTCAGAAAAAGGAAACAAAATTCAAGACAGAGACCAATAGACACATAGATCCAGAAGCATCATCAAATGTCAAGAACTAGAATGTGTTTATTTCCTCAAGCAATTATTCACCCCTTAAACTTATGAAAGGCAAAGACATGCAAATGAACCAGCTTCCAAAAATGATTCTTTTTATTTTTTAATCACAAATCATTGTGAAGGAAAATAATAGTGCTCTGACATTCAGTGAATGTCAGATGTATTCACTGAATGATGAGAAGAATCCCTCTTTTTGTTAACACAAGTAAGAATTGTGTGTCTACTAAGTAGAAAATATATTATAATTTTAAGAAGGAGAAGAAGCCATTATTTTATTTTCAACATAAAGAAATCTAAACCTGTACTCCAGACCATAAATAAAATGACTATTTCAATAAATTTTCAACCAAGTAGGAAACCACCATGCTGTGTATTTCCACGTGTCTGTGAGCCAATCTCAGGGTACAGTTCAGATTCTCTTTCACTCTCAGATAAAAAACAAATCCATTGAACCCCAAAATAAGTTAAAACCTTTGAGACCACACTCACACTGCTGAGAAGACTCCAAAATTGTTCCATCTGCTCCAGCACTATACTTACCACAGGGGAGCTGATGAATCAGACTGGACAGAGCCACATGGGTCTCTGAAATTCCTCAGGAGCATCTTGATTACACCCAATTAGTGAGGCCATAGACAGAAGCCCAGTGACTCAGACAGCCTTGAAACTCAGCACAATCAGCAGGGCTGGAAAACCAAGGCCATTAGCTCCTGCTGTTTCCCACTTCTTAAAGAATCAAACCCAAGCTGGTTGTAAAAGACAATGACCATTCTGTACAATCAACGACAGATTATTTTTAATGGGGGCAGGAGAGATTCAAAGCAGAGGGAGACTTCAAAATTACTAGTCATCACATTTGGAATTCTCTGAAGGTTATTCTTTGGAACAACAGATCTAACTTCTCAAATGTATTTTTCCTAGACATATGCCTGAGCACATGCCAAACAGCATCAGAAAACAGTAATGAATGTGTGTACTAAGGCCTGCGATAAACTGGCCTGGGTGAAGTCCATCTGAGCATTAGCCTAAGAACTCATGTGAGTAGACTGAGTCCTTGGCTAAGATCTGGTTTGGAGTCTAAGTAGGCATCTAGTTGGCATATGTCTACATCCTGTCATTCATTCACCTACATTGGCTGAGCATTTACTCACAACTGAGGCCTTTTTTCTGACTTTTCCTTCCTTTCCTGTATCGTCTCACTCAGATTCTATACTTTTGCCACTTGATTTAGTGGCCTGAATAAGTTCTACCTCCTCAAAGAAGCCAGCCCTGACCAACTCTAGCCAACATGACCTCACATTATTCTCTGAATATGGAATATCAGGGCAGCAGTTTGTGCAGCTCTTATGATGTTCCAGGTTCCATGCTCAACTCTTTATATATAACTGACTTCATTTAATTTTCCTATGCTGGGTATATATTACTTCCCTCACTTTACTGATGAGAAAACTGAGGCTAACAAAGAAAAAGTAACTTGCCTCAGATGACACAGCTAGTAAACGGTGGAGCCGATGTCTGTCTTGGGCACTAAATCAGGGTTCAGTAAGTTCTTCTGTGAATGGTCAGATAGTGAATATTTTAGCTTTGCAGGCCAAATATTCTTTGTTGTAACCTCTTAACTCTTTCTGTCATTATAGTGTGACGGCAATCACTGGCTACCCATTTAAAAATAAGGAGAAGAAAAAAACATTCTTAGCTCACCAGCAATATGAAACTAGCTGGTCCACAGGCCTGCATGAAACCTTCCCTTGTGTAAAGTCAACGGGCTACAAGTACCTTGGCAACACCCTCCCACTCCAGTGCACATAGCCTCAGACACACAGTAATAGCAAACTGCACTAGGAGCTTGTTGGAAACCAGACTCTGTCTCTACATCCCGAAGACTTCACAAAAGCTTTCCCACCACGCAGGGGCCATCACTATTCCCATTTGAGCTGATGTGCTTCAAGAAGTAAATGAACTTCACAAGGCTGCCCAGCTGGTTAGATGTGTGAGCTGGGATCTGAACTCAGACGGTATGACCCCAGAGCTGCATTTTCCACCTTCATAGCCTGTATTTGGTTCAGGTTCACTGAAGCTGGAACCCACATCTCTTCAGTGTGATCATCCTGAATCGAGTCCTAAACTCCTGGCTCCTCTGCTACCCATTTATATCCACAAGAAACACGAGGTCACTGCAGCCCTGGCTTTTCAAGGCAGCTCTCAGGGGAATGCCACTTCTCAGCACTCTGAACAGGCAGAAAACATTCCAAAGGATAACTGAGGATCAACGGTCATTTAAGAACACTTGATTTCATATTTTATTGTCAAACTTTAATGAGCCATTACATTCAGTGGAATGACTGATCTAAGGGATCAAATATATCATGTCCCACAATGTCATTTTTTTAATTATAAATAAATATTGCAAGCACCGGGGAAATCACTTTCCAGAGAGAGTCTCTTTCATTTACAGTCCCCACCCCATGTGTGCCTGGGTCTACTTTCAGGCACCAACCTGCCATATTAAACCATGATCTATATAAAGTTTCCTCCTCCATAAGACTTCTTCTGCCCTAATTCTGCAAATAACAGATAAAGACAAGCCCTGATGCTGGCTGAGGACAGAAAAGGGAGAAACAGATCCTGATCACAAAAGAATAAATTTTTGCTGGGCTGATTTGTCATCCAGTGGAGCAAGCATGGGTTTTAGAGCCAGAAAAATAGTTTACTGTTGGAGTAACCTTGAACCTTACTAATCCTCAAGTTCCTCATCTCAAACATGAGAACAAAAAAAAACTATGGCACAGGTTCTTGATAAATGAAACAGTATTTCTACTAAAACTGGTCCAAACACCAGCCAGATCTTCTTCTCTTATGTGAGGTTTTTATTATAAAACACCAAAAAAAAAGAATAATTTTCATAGCGGTTGTCGCATTACTTTTCATACGCGTTCTTTTTAACTTCCAAATTAGCATAAGGTAAAAGAGGCACTGTGACACATTTAAATGGGAATTATCTAAAGTGGTGGTCTTCCCAGAGTTTTTCTTTCTTAGGTCCACAGCCAAGTGCATGAAATAGTTAACAGATTTAAAGCATATTTCAATCTAGCTTACATAATACAGCAAACACCGAGTGTTTCTTAGGGCCAGACATACCTTGGTTTCCAAAAGGTAACTATATCCCTTAAATGTCTTGTAGATGTCCAGTTAGGATGGGAACTAAGGTCTTAGTTCACATCACAACTCCTGACACTTTGTAACTCTGGATGTGGACAAACCTCTAGCCTCTTCAAGCTCTGTTAGCCTCATCTATAACATAGAATGATGGTACCTGCCCCATGAGTTTGTTATGAGGGTGAAGTGAGATAATCCATGTAAATGCATATTAAATCCATATTAAATTGTAAAGCATCTAATATACCACCTGACTGCTTATAAGGATTCAATACCTTAGGTAATGATTATTAGTGTTTTATCAACCTTGGCTTATGATCATTGAGGAATTCTAAAGAATATGCAGCTCTGAAAGAAGAGATGAAAGAAATGTTGAACAATAACATTCTAGGAAGGTGGATGGTCTAAGGTGACACCTTGACAAGCAGCTAACTCACTTGGTAGAAATTTATTTCAACATGTGAACACGTGTGCATGCATCTGCAAAGATGTGCATGTGTGCCAATTTCTAGAATATTTGCTAAAAACTCCACCACATTATCACCGTGCCTTGTGAATCTAACCAGACTGGGGAGTCTATCACAGAACAACTGTCAAGTTAAAATTGGATCCTCACTGTCCAAATGAAGGCAGTTTTTCAATTTCCTTTTCCTTTCTCCCCTTCTCATCAACCTCCCACAATTGAACACACTAACTCAAGCCAAGAATATACAGCTCAGAAATGAGATTGGGGGAAAAAATTAAAATAAAAAAGAAAAGCCTAGAAAAATAAGGATATTAGAGAAAGTAATCAAAGAGCAACACCACTTGATTATTCACACAAATAACACTATGAGCTGCCCTGCACCAGATACTCTCTGAACTGCTCTGTTGTCTCTAATCTTTATAACCAACATGCAGTGTACATACTCTTATTCCCATTGAACCGATCAGGAAATCAAGGCTTTTACAGATGAAGTGACCTGCCCAAGGCCATCTAGTTCATAAGTGGTGAGTGAGGATTTGAACCCTACCCTCTCTGGTAATAAAACTCTTCCAAAGAGCCCCTGCCACTTCTTCAAGCTCTATGAGAGGTCCTGAGTCCTCTATAATAAATAAACTAAACTCGGCTTTTGCCTTCTAGGAGTATATAGTCTAATGAGGAGAACAGAGGCAAGTAATGATGATACAACGTAAAGCTAGATCTCCACGGCTAAAAAAAATATGCCATGGGAGCTCCAAGGAGAAAAGGATTCAGTCCAGAAATGAAGAGGCAATATAAGGGTTAAGTACTGAAGGATAAAGAAGAACCTTGTTGGTGTTGTTCAGTTGCCCAGCCGTATCCGGCTCTTTGCAACTGCATGGACTGCAGCACACTAGGCCCCCCATGTCCCTCACCATCTTCTGAAGTTTTCCCAAGTTGATGTCCATTGCATCAGTGAATAAGAGCTTGCCAGTCAGAAAAGAGGGAAATGGGCATCCAGGCTTAGGATAATCATGCAAACAGAAGTACAGAGACACAAAAGATCCTTGCATGTTAGAGGTAGTAAGATCAGAGGTACATGAATGAGCTATAAGGAAAGGAGAAACAGGCTGGAGAGAATATACAGGTTGATAGTGAACAGTCTTGTCAGCCATGCTATAGAGTGTAGAATGGATTCTGTAGACAAATTATAGGCAGAAAGAGATAGCAAAGCAGCTGCTGACCCAGAACAGAGTAGAGAAGGTGAAGAAAGAGGACAATGGGGTGAAGTAAAGGCATATTCACAGGTTAAGAGATGTCACGAGAGGCAAGGACATCAAAGGCTGACATGTAACACAGGGAAGAAAAGACGATGCCTTCTCAAAGGAAATCCAACCAACCAGGCAAAAACAGTTTGTAAGACAAATAAAAACAGTACAGGATCCTTAATATTTAGGAAACAGAACTGAAAATAGAACAAAACAATAGCATGTTTGACTCAGACCAGTAAGAAAAGTGACGTCATTCAGTCACGTCCGACTCTTTGCGACCCCATGGACTGTAGCCTACGAGGCTCGTCCATCCATGGAATTTTCCTGGCAAGGGTACTGGAGTGGGTTGCGGGAGAGAAAATTTCAAAAGTGAACGTGATGGAGATTAACTCAAGGTCTCCAACAGAGATCAACAGAACTCAAAATGTAAGACTCAATTGTCTATGTTTCAAGAGGAACTTAACTAAAAGAAATAAGAAATTGAAAGCAACAAAAACACTAAGTTTGATTTGGAGTTGGGGCCACTGGACCATGGGAGACTCACAAGGACATCAAGAAGTGAACCAGTATCATCAGTGAGAACAGATGGTCCAGAAGCCAACCAAAGCAGTAGAGATGGTGCTTACTGCTAAAGGGAGAGAGGCCATCCCCATTGGGATGGTCTTCCGTATTTTTCCCTAAGAAATACATCATAAATCATACACAGAAGAGGGATTCAGGGTACAACCCAGGAAACACTAAGATCTGAAATAACAGCAGAGCTTCCTTGTTATCCTCAATATTGTTCCACAATGCTGGCTCCAAGTCACAGCTCACATTTGAGGATTAAATGTTCTCCAAAAAAAAAAAATCTATTTCAATTACACACACCACTTCTACAAAAAGGAAAGTGCTATATTTCAATTGATATAGACAGAACTTTAAAGCCCAGCCAATCCTCTGTCTGGAGATTCAACAGAGTTCAAATAAGACAACATATCTCCTGTCAAACAGATGGAAGGACACTGGTTGACCAAAACCAGAGTAAACACATGAAGAAAGATGTATGGACCAAGTTACCAGGGAATCAAGGAGGGATTTTAAGTGTTTGGAAACCATCTGGTTCAACCTCCTGCTTTAGAGATTAGGAAAATAAAAAACCAAACCAGAAAAATACACCCAGCCTCTGATAGCACAGAGAGAGAGGAAGAAAGAGAGGGAGTGAGGGAGGGAGACAGAGAGAGAGAAAGAGAAACCAGGGCTTGTCACAATTTCCATTCCAAGATATTGCTTTTCCCAAGATCCAGAACCCAGGCCCTCAGGTAAAGCAGCCCTCTTCCCCTAAGGGCAGGCGCAAACCCCTCTTGGGGAATGAAAGACACCAGAGATAAACAAGCTACAACCTGTTTCTGCAACACTCTAAATTACTGATTTTGGTGATGGTTCCACTCTCAGAGCCTGCTCCTGCTTTGTGAGTTTCTCTAGAGTGCCTCAAATTATTTTTCTTCTCCTATGAAAATGCAGGAACAATGACATGTAAGGCTATTAGGCAGGAACAATTAGCTATCTGCATCTGCAAGGGGCTGACAGAGAGCTCTTCCGGACAGGTGCCAGCCTTCTCCCTTGGGAACACCTGTCCTGTTGGGAGGAGAGGAACCCTGCTCTGGAAGCTCTGTCCAACAGCTGGGGGGAAGCTCCTCCTTATTTACAGGGCAGCCTTTCTTGGGGTTTTGAGCCTGAGTTTTCTACTGTCTTGAAAATCTGCCCAGAAATTGGCAGACACATCTCAGACAGGATGTAGTTCTTTCATAGTCTGGTCTCCTTGGGAAGACATAAACAGGAGAGTTGCAATCTGTCTTTAGGACAGTCACATACAGAAATAAAGACTGGTTATTCTACACGGCAGTATAATGAACATCATCTCTTCATGGTACTTTTATGATACAGAGGAAAACAAAGAATTGAATCTATGGATGGCAATATATTAAGGAGTAGAATAACAGCAGAGCATAATAGAAAGGACTATAATGAGAGGTATATTAAAAGTGTAATCAAACTTTAGGATAAACTCCTGATGAATAAAAATGGCCATAATTTTACAATGAAAACAGATTTGCTGAATTTCAAATTGAACAAGTCATCCACAGTATGAAAAATCAACATACAATATTTCAACCTTAGAAGTTAAGCCTTTGTTTTGAAATCAATTCATGAAGTACTCAGGACCACCAACTGGCATCAAACATCACAGGGTACAGGAGGGAAAGGCAAAGAAAGCTTCTTATTCAAAGCAGCTTAAAACTCAAGTTTGTACAAGCAAGATGAACACAACTGAATTAATGAAAACGAGAATTTATACAGTGTGAGGCAGAAGTCATTAGGCAATGACAATGCAACATCACATGTTCCTTCCTGTCAAATTTAGTCCCAGAGTGTCAGTATTCTTTGTATTGAAAAAAGGTGAAACTACACAATGACTTTTGCTTCACTTTACATAGAAAAGCATTTCTCTATCAAGGCAATTTTTAAAATAAAATTAGGCAAAATGACAAATTAGTCTTCTAACCGTTAGTCTAGTACTTCTCAAAGTCCAAGAACCACGTGCATAGGAATCAACGGGGACAGTTTAAAATGCAGATTTCCTGGTCTCCTCTAAGACCCACTGAGGGAGGACTTCTGAGGGGGGCCAAGGAACACACATCTTTATAAACACTGTGTGTGACTCTAAAGTCTGCCCAGGTTTGACAACTGGGGCTTCCAAAGCGGCCCTAACCCAGGCCTCTTTCCTGCCTGTGTCAGGGTGTTCTTTCTGAAACAGAAACTTCATCACATCATTCTCCTATTTAAAAGAAAGAAAGAAAGAAAAAACTTTCACTGTTCCTTCTTTGCCTGCAGAACTAAACCCAAACTCCTTAGTGTGGTTTACAAAAAGTAGCCAACCTTCAATGTCCAGCCCCTGCCATACCGGAAACACCTTCACAATATACAGTTAACTAAAAAGTAGACTCCAAAGCAATATGAATCTGATACATGCTACAACATCGATGAAACCTGAAAACAGAGTAAGTGAATAAGCAAAATACAAAAGGACAAATACAATATGATTCCACTTTTATGAAATATCTAGAAAATGCAAATAAAGAGGAACAAGTAGATCGGGGGTTACTAGACACTTGAAGAAGAAGGAGAGTGAGTATTTGCTGCCTAATAGTTACAGAGTTTCTATTTAGGGTAATAAAAAAGTATGGGAAATAGTGGTAATGGTTGCCTGACACTGTGGCTGTAATTACTGCCATTGAGTTATGCACTTAAAGGTGGTTAAAATAGCAAATTCTATGTAATTGATATTTACCAAAATTTTTAAAAACTAATAACGTAATATACCAAAAACCATTGAGTTGTACTCTTTAAATGAGTGAATTATATTGTATGTAAATTATATCTCAATAAGGCAGTAAAAATGTACATAAAATACCAGTGTGGGAGAAAGACAAGGGAGGATATATACTCTCTGGATGACAAGATGGAGCAGGTTCTATTTTCTGAGTTTCTCTATAGTTTTCCAAAATTTCATAACAAGCTTGTGTGCGTTGCCTTTGCATTCAGAAGAAAAAGAGTAAGTGTCATTTTAACACTAAAAGTTTAAACAAGATAAACATTAGATATCAGCCATGATCTTCTCAGGGGTCAGGGCACTCGGCAGTGGGGTGCCAGTGAGGCCCCCAGGCATCTAGCGCTGCCTGTATTCTTTTTTACTGAGTGAGCCACCAGCCACTTCCACGGCACTGTGATACTTTATGTCTTGGTAGCCAAAAGAGTTCAATAATGCGGCCAGGGACTCTGGAGGAAAACTGCCAGGATTTCACCACTCACTAAGCGCCTCTCAGAGTCTCGTTTCCTCATCTGAGCAATGGGAACAATGGCATGTACTTCATTGTTATCAAGAGAATAAATTAATTAATTTACGTGAAGTACATAAAACAATGCCTGACATTCAGTACTCTGACCTAAGAGTTTAGCCAATTACCAGCTGCTGTTTTTTTTAATTGCTGCTGTTGCTGGTAAACTCATGTGACTATTTCCTAACCATTCTTACTGGAGCAGAGACTGGCAAACTATGGCCCAAGGGCCAAATCTGACCCATCATCCATGTTTGTATGGCCTATAATTAGTATAGTTTTCACATTTTTTTAATGTTTAGAAAAGAATCAAGAAAAATTATTTCATGATATATAAAAAATATTTTAAAATTCAAATTTCAGTGTCCATAAATAAACCTGTATTGGAACACTGACGCTCCTATACATTTACATATTACCTGTTTGATTTCATGTAGTTGTATGAACTATCTGATCTGCAAAGCCTGAAATACCTGACCTCTTTACAGAAAAGGTTTGCTGACTCCCAGATATGGAACCCAAGAAAGCCCCCTGTTCCTCCTTATTCTCAGCTTAACAAGTCTGCGTTAGCATGGTCAGTCAGCACTGGGTCTGAGCACCCCTCTCTTTGCGCTGGGTTCCTTGACTAGTCTCTCTCTGGTAGTAACTAGGCTTTGGTATCAGTTTCCATTTTTTTGGAGGAATCAGATAATTCCTTTTCATCCCTCTTTGCTCTCTTTCGTCTTTCTATTTTGTGCTGTACTATCTAAAATGTGTTTATCATAAAAATAATCACAAGGTATAGAACACGGGCAATTTATGCACCAATTGTAAGAGAGGCCCTGATAAGCCTGCCACGTTCACGCTGGTGATTCTGTGGTTCTTATCAGACCGGTATCCATTTGGGCAAGTTTTTCTGTGAGTCACCAACAAAACCAGATAAAGTTCTCCTTCCATCTCTGATTTTTCTCCTGAGAGCTTGGTTTTAATCCAGAAAGAGCATTCTCTCTGGTTTTCCTGCTAAGCGGGCACATATTGTCAGGTCTGTGTTTTTGTTATTGTTGGTTTGGGTTTTGTTTTGCTTTGTTTTGTTTGCAGGGTGGGGTTTGTTTTTAATTGAGACATAATTGACATATAACATTATGTTAGTTTCAGCCATACAATATAATGATTCAATATTTGTATACATTGCCGAATGATCACAAGTCTAGTTAACATCTATCACCACCCATGAATCACTTTTTCTTACAATGAGAACTCTTAACATCTACTCTCCTAAAATATTCAAGTATACAATACTATAATTAACAACAGTCACCATGCTGTACATTACATTCCAGGACTTTTCTTATAATTGGAAGTTGGTAGGTCTTGACCCCCTTCACCATCTCAACCAACACTGCCTCTCACTCTGTCAACCACTTTTGAAAGGAGCCAACTATCAGGTTGAGGGTCCAAGATGTTAAGTACACAAGCGTCACTGTCAATAACTGTCGCCAGCTCTCATGAGGTCATCTAAGCCATCTCCTCCGCCAGGGAAAACTCCTGATTCTTACGTATCTACTCTCATTAAAATCCTAATTCTTGCATCTATCTCACCTAATTTCACTAAAGATAACTTTAGTGGACAATCTAGAGAATATCTGACTTCAGCAAAATTGGTTTTCAAGAGGTACCTTAGGGGAGGGGAACTAAGATGGCGGAGGAATAGGACAGGGAGAACACTCTCTCCCCAATAAATATACCAAAAGAACTTTTAAAGGCCGAGCAAACTCCAAAAAACAGGAACTGAATGCTGGCAGAGGACATCGGGCATCTGGAGGGGCGACCCATTGCCGACGTGAGGAGTAACAGTGAGGAAACCTAGACTCACCCACCAGAAAACCACACAAG